>JAUYWH010000012.1:12880240-12919924 GCA_034779795.1 Ctenopoma multispine | reverse complement strand
TGTCTCCTTGTAAGTCGCTTTGGATAAAAGCGTCTGCCAAATGAACTAAAGTAAAGTAAAGTAAAGTAAAGTAAACTTGGACAAGATTCGATGCTGTTGAATCAAATCAAAGTAGAATTGATTCGGGATAAATAGACCAAGTGGGACTGTTTGGATCCTGCTGTGGTAAATCAGCCCTCCCCCCGGCAGCAGCAGCAGCAGCCCCCTGCTCTCGCTCCCTCGAGCTCAGTATCACTTCCTGTCAGCACACAGCGACTTCCTCCTGCTGACCTCACAGGTCACGCGCTGCATGCCAACGAGCTCCCGTAATGAGAGCCCTCAACGACGGACGCTAATTAGCATCCCTAACGAGGCAGCCCGTGGGGCCAGCTGTCACTCTGCATCGCTGCTGCATGTTCGGCGTGTGCGGCTGGCATGTTGCAGGCATGTCAGCAGAAAACTGACAGGGTCGAGGTCCCATGACACACAGCACGCAGATATTTACAGGTCACGTCTTTATGCTCACTGTGTACAGGAAAATGTTCCCTGACATTGTTAGAATGATTCAGTTTAGCTTGTTGCATTTTCACCATAGTCTCTTTTGTGTCCAGGCAGTTTCAGACTAATTAAAAACACTACAGCTGGACCTGCTGGTGATTGGCTCCGTTTACTAAAGAATGACTGAAATCTGTCCAATCAGTGAGCTTCCACTCAGCAGGTTTACCTCGTTTGAATTTAGCATCATGATTCAGTTTAGTCGATTCATTTCAAGTTGAAACTGAAATAGATTTATCTGCAGAACATCACTCTGACTCGGAGCCAGCGGAAATGAAACATGATGGAAAACTACAAAGACTGAACAGAGCCAATGTAGTCCAGTCGATCTACTCTCATCTGCTGCATTTATGACCGTCATTATATTTCAGCAGTAACTTGTGAACCTTTTATATTTATATTTAACATTATTTTGCTGCAGTAATGACATAAAACCTCACATCAGATAAATGCTAAAACAATAATAAGCATGTTTGAGAAGTATCACTTTAGGTTTGTTATTTCTGAGTCTTGTCTGTGTGCTCCACCTGTGGGTTTATGTGAAATGCGTGTCGAGTTTGTGGACTGCGTTTAGCTGCAACAGCACGAGTGTGTACGTGAACGGAGACTTTAAGAAAGACAGACGTGCGGACGTCCTTATGCTTGCGTGTTTTGTTTCATGCTCTCTACCTCTGGAACCTCCTAATGGAGAGGATGGTCCTCTGTGGCTTTGAGCACTTAATGTCTGCTGATAAACCAGATGAACCTGCACTCATTGTCCCCAGTATCACTTTCCTCACTTCTTACTTATCTTTCCTCTCAGACGTTTGTTTGCTGCGTAACCCCCGTCCCTCAGGCCAACAGTGTTCCCAGGATCCAACACAGGCAGATGCAGACAGATAAAGCGCGGCCGAGCAGATGTTGCTCAGCCGGGTCAACGCGTCGTCTCCAGAGGCGAGCAAAGACTGTGATGCAGCTAAATACAAAAATACCTGGAGTGAGCTCTGCCAGTGTTTAAAGATCCCCACGACCACGGTCTGTTTGTCGCTGTGCTGTCAGCCTTTTCACTCTCAGGCTTTAACTTTGTAATCAGAAGAAATAACTGCCTCACTTTTATATGGGTTTCATTTTTGTGGCACCACCAAAACTGTGACTAATATCAGGTGTGATTAGCTTGATTAGTAAAGAGCATTTAAAAGCGTGATTCTAAAAACTTTTGAGGAACTTAGTTCTTCCACTTGCATCCTCTGGTGAAACTAGGGCCTAAATTTAGTTCCAGGGCTGTAACTCTACCCCCCCAAAAATATCTCTGGATGTGGGAGTGGCACTTTCTGGTCCAGGTTCTGCAGCACTAATTGGTCAAACGTCACGCAGCATTTTACACGCATGCCATTTTTAAAAAGCTGTTGTGCTCAGAAAAAGTGATGAACCGTTACGTTTATGATTCGTCACTGGACCAATCGGCTTTGGACCTGCTGTGGAGAAGCTGGTGCTCAGTTCCTAGGTAAGACAATTTACACTGATTAGCGAAAGAGCAGTTTAACCACTTAAAATGTAATTTGTGTGCAACAGTGAAGGGCTGCGAGTGCTGAATTTCAGAAGTAACTAAATGTGAGAGGCTCCACACAAAGAATTAAAAACAAAAAGTTTAATCCTGTTGAATCATCCTCTGTCCTGTTAGTGAATGAGACCGTAGAGAAGCCTCTGAGTCACAGTCTACATTTATGACTTTCTCAGTGAAACACTGTGTACTGAGGCCATTGGCTGTTTTGCAGTTGGAAAAACAATCGAGTAGGTGGACTTAACAACGGGGCAAAAGAAAAAGAGCGTGCATAAGATGTCTGCAGCTGTATTTCGTGCTGTAGGTCTTAATTTACATAACTGCTCCAAACAACCGCCACCGCAGCTTCTGTTTCCAATTCTGAATGACGCTTCTCACCTGATACCTGCCGCTCCGACTGTGTGAACAGGAACCTGGGAGTTTAAGCTGCTGAGCAGATCGCGCCGGGCTGATGAAGTGACAAAGTGCCGGTGATTCTGTGCTTTGCAGCTGGTTGTATGAATCTCAGCGTGTCAGAGTGTGTTAGCTCAGTGACCTTTGCCCCCGGGCCGGACGAATCAGCATCATGCGTGAGCCGAGCAGCTTCAGCACAGGAAGCAAACAACAGTGTGATCAACATCACTGTCATCGTGGCTCCTTCTCTCTCTCTCTCTCTCATCCTCCAGCGGCCGCTGCGCTTCCTTCGCTTGGCTGCTAACTCAGACTCAACCAGAAGTGTTGACTCACTGTGTCTCTGCAGATTGACAGAAAAATCCTCCACAATCCAAAACCTCCAAACCACCATGACAAATCTCCGTGTCACTGAAAGATGATCCACATTGTAGGTTCTGACACAAACTGGGCCCCAGGCACCTTGTTGTGTGAATGAAGAAGTAAATAAATGTGACAGTGGTGACTTGATTTGCATTTTTCTTTCAAATACACACTAAAACACAGACAGTGTGTATTATTCATCTAATCCAGTCACTTCTGATGGTTCACGTATATTTTCCTGGTTCTGCTACAGCAGGCTTTTGAATGCACGATGATACGTGTAATGAAGTTTTATAAACTTACTGTATTCAAAAGTAATTTTAGACATTTAAATAAGCAACAAATGCTGGAATTTTACATTTTAAATAGTCATTTTTCCTTTTGCAAAAATCCAAATGTGACTAAAAAGTTTATAAAGAGCTCAGACAGAAGACATTTGAGTGATTTTAGGATCTGAAGGAGTCTGGCTCGCCTGTGCAGACTCTGCAGAGCGCGGAGCTTTAATTGACCTCGCCTCCTCGCCTCGTCCCTCTCCCCTTCACTGTGGGGCATTTTCCTTTTTCTCTCTCCACCTCCATCTTATCCAGAGTCCCCGTGTTGCTTGACACCTATCCTTTTATCGTCCTCTTACCTTTTCTCTTTCTTTCCTTCATCCTCTTGTCCTGCCCTTTATGCACTTTCATTGTTTATTCTTCGTGCTTATTTGAACCTGTCATTTCTTTGTCTTTGTCCTCTTGCTGAATTACCTCACATCTTATCCTTTGCTTTCTGTCTTCTCCACAGATCCTGTCAGATCTTTCTCACATCTCTTTTCTTCCTCTCTCTTTCTCATTTTATCTCTCTTTTCACCCCCTCTCCTCTAAAACCTCCTCATCCATCTACTCTCTCTTTTATCTTCCTCCCTCTCTTCACATCCTCTTTTCTGCTTCCCCTCTCCTGAACCTCCTCTCCTTCCTCCTCGTTGGACTCTCCCCGTAGCACGTAGCTTCCTGTTAGCCTGTTAGCTCTCTTCAGATAGGTTTCACATGGCATGGTCAGCTTGTTTTCCCCAAAGGCGCTGCCGCTATGAGTTGGATGACCGTCTATTTTCCAGTGACAGACACACACACAGCATTGTCATGGCTGTGTCCGTCAGTGTGTCGCTCTCAGCACAGACACTCAGCACAGATACTCGTCCTTTTTTGACGTGTCACACAACAGCGCATTAGATCGTACCCGCAGCAAGATTCAAACAGATAAAACACAAAGATGAACATCACACAGGTAGTTTGAGACCTGCAGACATATGAAAGTTTGGATGGAGTTTAAAGCACTTTTTCAAAAACTACTCCCCCAGTTGATTTATTTAGGTTCAGGAATTCAAAGTCGTTTTGTGTATTGGGAACGTTAAGCTAACTAAGTCAGCTGATATTAACTTGGCTGAACCAACGACAGACCCGTGAGATCATAACATTTCAGAGATTCTCTGGATGGTGGACCAGCAGCATCTCACGTTACATAAATGTCTGTTTCTTTTATATTTGACTTGTTCATGAGCGATTTTTGAACTGGTAACATTTTACAAACACATGCTGATGTCATTCTCCGTCATACGTGCCTGTACACAGCATTAATGATGACTACAGCAGTAATTCATCTTTCTAAACAGTTTTTTGGTTGTAGAAAACTTGCGCCTAGAGTCTCTTTATACTGTGACAAGATGACTTCAAATTAAAAGATATTTTGCCAGGAAAGCTGTAGCTCATCTACTAGCTCCAGACCATTAGCTTCCTCGTCTTCCACCACATTGTGAACGGTATTTCTGCCTCCAGCGCAGCTCCACAGCTCAGAAAAATATTTGCAGAACTAAACTCAACCTGCTGTTTATTTGGTTTGTGTCTCACCAAATGAAGTCCAATCTGTTTCCATCTGTTTCCATCTTTATTGTGTTTACATTTTCTAAAAGCTCCAAACAGTCAGTTTTCCAAAGTACTCAGACAGAAGCCTGTTGTTGTGGGTGCAGTAGTTACCAAAGGTTAAAGGAGACGAGTCTCTGTGCTGGATGAGTGACAGGAAAATAAAAGGCACATTGATGGTTTCACCTTTTCTTCTTTCATAAAACAACATCTTTTCACACTATTATGTCTGAGCCGTTAGCCGATCTAAACCTCAGACTACAGACAATCCCAAGGCTCTTTTATACTGTTATCATTTCACTGTTCACTCACACACTCGGGTTATTGAACCCAAGCTTGTGGTGAGTTCTGAGCTGGTTGTGGGTTTTATCCTCCACTGCTGATGGCTGAAGGTTTGTGAAAAGCTCTAATGTGAGATTTACTTTCAGTTAGAGAAGAACAGAACCTGATGAGACAGTTCGAAGCTCCTGGACGCAGTCTGATCCATTAGCTGAGCCCCCCCCCCCCCCCCGGTAAATTTCTGCTGAATAAAGATCTAACTTACGTCTGTTGAATTAACAGAATACACCAGAATCATTATGTGGAATCTGCATTTAAATCCACAGACATTTCCTTGTGTTCATTTCAACGTTTATCTTCTGTGTTGACAATAAATACAAGAAAAATTCTGTGGATTTAGGTGAAATTTTCTTTGTCGGGACTTTTGTTGAACAGACACCAGAGCCTCAGATATGTGTCTCTACAGTAACAGACCACAACAGTATGGGTGATAAAATATCACATGTGCTGGTTTAAAATATATTTGTATGCAGAAGATTTTTTAAACTATAATGTGTCAAACAGACAAATACTATATACAAAACACTTTTGAGCCTCTGACAACACAGCTCGAGTGCAACACGCTGCAGCAGCCGTCTCTAAAACCCTCCCCAACAAGTTTCACCATCAACTGACATCGTCTCAGCTTTTCCATTTATCTAACAACCAAACACGATTTTCAGATAAAATAGGAAAATGTCGGCTTACCCTGAGTCGCTGCTGTTTCCACAGATTAAGGCATCCTTGGCTCCCTCCAACTTGTAGAAGTTGTCTAGGACATAAAGAAAAAGAATAAAAATCCACTTTAAATAAATTCAGGAGACTCTTCCACCTGTTTTCCACCCACACACGTGCTTTCACTCACACACATCGTTGGATTAGTCCTCAGGACAGTGAACAAACTCACTGGATAACTGTGCATCCTCAAAACATCAGTACACACACTAAACGATTCCAGATAAGACAGACAGTGTATTATACATTCAACACTTGATATCAACTCAAATGCTTTCTCATTTGTTATCTCATAATCTTGGATCTTATTGTTTGTCTGTAACATCAGATGATTCCTTATGTTCACCAGTGATCGTTATGTGAGAGCAGGAGCACATTATATTTACATCCACCTTCGGTCCAGTTTCCTCCTTTTTAAAATCTGTTTAAAACTGTTGGAATATTTGATTATAGTAAAGAAATGAAGCACAAACCAGCTTTTTCTTTTGCTGTCTGCCAGTCCTGTGTGCTGATCCAAAACCACTGTAGTCTCCTGCCAGATTTAGAATCTATACATCTCTGTGTGTGCAAATTACAATTCGGGTTCTGTAACCATATGTCATCTCTGATGGCTGCAGTGTTAGAAACCGACTCAGCCGCCCGTCGTAGTTTAGTGAATGCAAGCAGAAGCCGAAAAAACTGGATATTAACATGAACCTGGATTCTGGCTCCTGCTTTGTCTAATACTTAATCAGCTGAATCTGAGCATCTCTGTGTAAAAACTGAACTCATCTTGTCTACAGACAGGTGTAGAAGTTGAGAATCTCACTGTGTGTTTCTAAACTTCAACTGATGACAAAAGTGAGTTCAGACTTGTTTAAAATAAAAATCTAAATGTCAGAACGGTGTTTCAGTTGCGGTCAGGTAGCTGTGAGGTCCTGCAGGTGATTTGTGTCTGTCTGTGTAACCGCAGGATCAATAAAATCATCAAACTCCACTCGTGTGTTTGGGTCAGACGCTGTCTGTGCAAGAGGCCATTCGAGAGCCGACGGTTTGCTGAGCATTTATTCAACACTTAAGTCTGACCACAAGCCATTAATACATTAATACACAAGCATCCTCACATGGGTACTTAGGTACTTCTCCACCCCAAACACACTCAGGAACTAAAATATCAGACACAACAACTTCAAAAGCTTCTAATGCAGGAAGAACACAAGTGCTTCTCAACTTTTGTTGTGGTCCAGTGACACATTATTTATGCCTGAGGCCATTAACGTGTCGTTCAAGGACACAGCCTAAAAACGTCCGCGACTTTGGGGAATCAAATGAAAATGTTACGATAAAGTTACTTTCAAGACAAAAATAAAGGTTTTAAAAAGGCAGAGGGACGTAAACCCTGTCAGAATCCAACGGTGGACACGTTTGAGACGATCAGGACCAAAAAGTGTCTGAAGTGACCCTCTCTGATGCAGCATGTCCTGCAGGACGTGTTGTGACAGGCAGCCACAGCCACCTGCTGTGGCTTTACTCATCTAAAAAACATCACCGACTTTTTGTGACATGTAACATCAGCTGCAGATTTAGTGTTTTTGCAGTGAAAAGCTGTTCCTCTCTGAGTCAACCTTACATAATACAGATGGGGAATCTTTTTATGAGACACTGTGGCACAAGTAACTTTTCAGAGAAACAGTGACCTTAAATGGTGGCTTGACATTTTCATCCATTTGCCTTACGGGAACAACTATTCAGGATACTCATCTTTTATTCAACACATAATTTGAACTGCATGCATTTAACTCCAGCTATTATGACCAATTTCATAGCATTCCAGTAGAACGTATTAAAGTGGGAGTCATGTTCTTATCGCACTTCACTAAATGTACTCGGAGAAACAAAAGGAGCTGCATCACCCAGCACTTGAATAAATCCTCACCGTGTCCAATAGAAACAAAGCTTTTTAACATGTCAAAGTCTACAAAGCTACAAAAGCCTTCTTCTTCCCTTTATTGTGGCCATGAGCGTGCAAACTTTTCCCCTTTTGACAAACAAAAAAACAAGTTCTGTGGATCTTCCATTTGGCTCCGAACGTGTCTGACCGCCGCTGCACCGAATGCACTTAAGCTTTTTAGGAGCGCAGCCATTCATTTGTTATCGAGTGCATCTGAGAGACTGCATCCCTGCTCGCCAACAACAACAAAAAAACTTCTGAAGTCTGGAGTGCTTTTGTTCACAAGCTCAAAGTAAGCGTGAAGCCTTTATGCAGCACTGAGATTAGTCACTGAGGTATTTTCTCCATGGACAAAGCAGATAGAAACAGTCTAATTCGTCACCTGGAGTTCATCATACAGGTTTCTAAAACGCCCTTCAGAAAATGCACATTAGCCCACAAACTGGCGTCTAATAAAGAGTTCTTCCCCCAGAAACACCCATGTGAGAAGATCTCTACGGGATATTTGGAGAGTGGGTTTAATTTCATTTTACGCTCAGGAGCAGCAAATTATCCTAACAAGTCTGAATACACCTCCATCCTCCCCTCATGCTTTCTCATCTGCGTGAGACTAATTTAAGTGAAACCTACTGAGACAATGTCAACCTGCTGTCCCACCACTGAAACATACAGTATCATTTAATACTGTATTTACGTTTGCACGTATTAACACTCATTTGTCAAACGCTATATTCATTTTTTGTGGAGCTACACTAACTGTGGCAACAGAGATATTTAGTTTTCAAGTATCTCCTCTGGCTGCTCCTGTTCTCTTACTGCTGTCTTGATAGACTTGTTTGATTAGGCAAATCTTACTCACACGAGAAGAAACGTTGCTCATGTCGGAGACTAGTTTCAGCAGCAACTTAGTCCACATTTGGTGATCTACTCAGAATTGATGGCAGCAGGATGGCGCATGCAAGATTATTATAAGGTTTTACATACATTTTAAGGGACATGACATCATCAGGGGCATATGGTTAAGCTGGGCACATAAAAATGACTCAGTCACTGTTGGTCGCTGGCAAAATTAGCTCAGTCTGCTTCTCACCAAAACGAGAATGGATTCTAAATGATCTCTGTTGATGTCTGGGACAAATGCTGCTGTCGGCCAGCTTTGACCAGACAGAACCAACACAATGTGATGGGAAATGTTTAGCATGGACAACATCCATCATTGATCCCCCACTGAGGCTGTTTTCAGATCAGCCGAACAGGACGAACTTTAACGCCGCAGCTCGACTCTCGGGTTTCATGGCAGCTTTTAAAGGTCGATAGGGGAGCCTGCAGGGAACATTTGTTTGACGTGATGGATGGCAAAGCAAACTGTAAATGAATAAATAGAAGGTACATTAGCCTGTCCAGACAAGCCCTGTTACTGTAAGCTCAAAGTTGCCTTTCATTTTAGGCGGTTTTACCCTTTAACACAAGTAACAGCACAATAGAAGTTGTAAAGGCTCTACCTCTCTTCACTGTTGTATCTGCACAGAGCAACCCTGTCTTTTGGAAATAGTCATCACGGACAGGGACGTCCACGAAGACCTGTTTGTCTCTGCAAAGGTTGGACAATCCGCACTTTAAGATTGTTTCCAAGACTTCCACAGATTTTTCATAAAGAGCAGACAACTGACAAATGAGCAAACTACAAACAAAAATTAAAGGGTATTTAATTCAATTCAATTCAACTTTATTTATATAGCGCCAATTTACAACATAAGTCATCTCAGGGCACTTCACAGTGTAAGGTTTAAGACCTTACACATTATATAATATATACAAATTAATGTAGAAAACCCAACAGTCCCACTTGAGCAATCAATGAAAGGCATTAATATGGAGTTAAAATATCAGATTTAAGAAAGAAAATGAGACTATAGGAATGTTTGAAATGATGCTTTGCAGATCTGTGTGTTTACAGTACAGACATCCTCTGTCCAGGTAAACTGCTTCTGTTCACATTTTTGAAATACTTTGGAAATTTAAAAATCCAGGGTCTATTGCCCCGTGAAGAAAAGTTGTAGATGTTAGTGTGTTAACAGGGTGGCTCAGGAAAATGACTTTCAATGAATCTATACAGTATGAAGTGAATGACAACACAAAGAAAAAGAAAATAAGAGGAAAGGTCAGAGAAGCATAAAGCATAAAAGACGTGTGAGAAAAAGAGCAGTGGTAGCACAAACGTAAGAAAAAGACAAATGTAAAAGGTACAAAGGTGTACATACTCTGATCAAGATATATTATATTATATTAAAATTTTACTGTAAAAGATTAACGTGTCCGACGCCATACTGACCAGGCAGTTCAGTAATATGGTCACATGGAGAGAAAGAGACAATGTGCAGCTCAGGCGTCATCTGACAGCAGTGATATTAAGTGTTTTCTTAACCTTGACCTCGACCTGTGTGTGGGCTGCATGTCCTGTATGTGCTTATATGGACGTGTACGTCCACATATTATGTTCCCTGGTCAACATGCCTGACAAATGTCAAATAGTGTATATAGCAACTGACCTCGGGCGACCTCTGTGTATGTCACATTTTGTTTGTACGGCCCCCTGACAAAGTGTGTGTGTGTTCGAGTGTGTGTCATGCTGCAGCGGGGACTGCTGTTTCCTAAATGGACTGGACAGTGTCATGTTGGGACTGTGGTAACAACTGACGTCAGTAAACACACACTCTCCTCTCCGCAGAACACACTAGAGGCAGGTTTTATTCTGCTGTGGCCGACTCATCTTCAACTCAAGCATCAAGTGCTTTTGACAGTAAAAAATTTAATTCTGGTGAAGTGCGGGTCATCACCAGAATGTTAGAAAATACTGAGGTCATGAGTCTGAATTCCTCCTCCTTAAACTTATGACACAGAATGTACTTATTTGATGGCTCCACTGTCAATGTTATACATGACGTTATAATGTAGACATGACGAACTAAAAACCTTGTCCACACTGGCAGGAAATAATTCTAGTGGAAAAATCATCCACAAGTTACGTAAAAAATAATAATAATCAGGATCGGCCTTTAAAATCCATCTCATGCATTTTGTGGGTAGGAGCGTCCTCATTTTCTGATGTGATAGAAAATTACCCCAGTTTCATCACTGCAGTTTTCTCTTAGCACGCTTTCAGTCAACCAGATCGTATCAGACCACACAACATACTCAGTCTTGCAGTATAACATCCAGTGTTATAAAATCTTTTCATGACTGGGTTTAGACTCTCACAGCTCACATTAACCGAACTAACTAATAAAAAGGGAAGATTCAAGAGAGATCAAGAGACTCTTAATCTCTTACAGCAGAAATTGTTGCTGGGGTCATGTGTGAGTTGGACGACTACCTTCACCCAGCTCTACAATACACTCACAAACATAACAACAAGCTATGAATAAAGCAAACCTAACAGGCATAAGTTAATGAGATTTTTAAAAAGTAAACACAATCTGAAAGGACTGTTAACCCAGATTAAAAATTATTATTATTTATGTCATAACCTGGTTCACACAGAGTTCTGCCTGTAAGGCATCATGTCCTCACAGACTCTGAACAACAATTCTACAACGAAGAGGGTTATACAAACGGTCTGAGTTAGAAGAAAAATTATCACATGTAACTCAAAATGAGCAACTGAAAATAATATTCTATCGGCCAGCAACCAGTAAGTGATTCCTGTGCCAGCTTATCGTAACCACAGTAAGAGCTTTGATCCTCACCCTCATCGTTGATGAAGTCCTTCACAGAGGCCCAGGTCTTGTTGTTGCAGTAGAAAGAGGTGTTGGCCGGCAGGCTGTCGTTGATGCAGTGTGCTGTGCTGCGGACGCATTTCTGCCGCAGGTTTCCCATGAAGAGCTGCAGGCCGATGAGGGCGAAGACGCTCAGGCAGAAGACGGTTAGGATCATCACGTCCGCCAGCTTCTTCACAGACTGTATGAGAGCACCGACGATGGTCTTCAGGCCTGAGGGACCACCGGGGGGACGCAGATAAGACTAATATTTGGATCAATATCAACAACTGGCCCACATTTTGACCAATCATAGGAAGAACTCTAATATATCTAACATTTCTACAGTAAATAGGGGGTCAGGTGCCAAAAAGATTGCAGCCACATCCTGACATAACTCCAAATTTAAACTTCCAATTTTATTGTCAATATAAAACTTGATTCATTATTAGCTGAGCCATTTGGTAATTTAGTGAAAGGGCAGTCATCGTTATGCACAAGAGACAGTAACATACAAAACAATTAATGGAAAAGATTAAAAAACTAAAAAAGATGTTGCTGTTAGATGAAAACCTGTTCATCTTTATTTCAGTCTTACATTTACATTTACGTCAAAATAAATCTTTTTGTCTCACAGCTACTTTTCAAAAATGTCACTGTGGGGGGGAAAAAATTCTGTTATCAACACTACTAAAATAAAATAAATCAGGCAACAGATCGTCAGGACCATTCGTATAACAACAACACGACACAAACATATGGTAAAAACAGCAGGAACAAAACACAGTCAGAACACAAAGGGTGCAAACAACTGTCCTCAGCCAGATCCAAGCCAATTCTTACACTTTTTATCACTTAAAATCACTTTTTGTTGAACGACTAGTGTGACTGTTTGTACAGTAGTGATGGATGTAGCTGTATGACATGCCTGTGTAATGGTTATAATATGTATCAGACATTATTATTATAACATGGTCATTGCAAAGGCATGACTATGTTTTTATCACACGTTTAACACATGTTAGCGCTGCATGCTAACATGCAGAGTGAAGACATACAGAGGACAGCCAGCATTAGAGCGGCACATTTTGAATTGTGTAAGGAAAATGTTTAATCAATGAAGCAATTTAACTATTTTGCCTATCTAGACCTACACGTGGAGCAGCATTGATTTCCATTTTGGACTGGCTTCACGTGCTCCTGCCAACATCTGCTTTATCTAAGCTATGTTTTCTCAGATTCAAACACTTTGGAGCCCATTTTGGTTTTAGGATCAGTGTAGGGAACTAGACTTGCTAAAGGTTTCACTTCTCACCTGAAAGGTTTCTTCAGTTCTGAAGTTTCAGTTCTGACCGTTCGGGAGTCCCAGGTATGTAACCTTTGTGGTGTTTTTAAGTCTCTAACAACTTGAGGGTCACTGAGGTCACATGTAGATCATTATCCCAACAGGTCATATTGTGTTATTAGGGTCGTAGCTGAACAACTGCTAAGCTGTCTGTTAAACTGTAAGTGGGTGATAAGTGGTGTCACAGACAATCTCTTCTGTTAAGTGAAGAACATCTCCAAGCCCAGTTGCCATTGTACTGTAGTTACATTTGGTCTAAGATTGGACTCTGTATGTTTCCCTGGTTGTGAGTAATCGTTGCCGTCAGAGGCATTCATTTTGTAAATAACTTGATCAAAGGAACTTATCAGCAAGCAGTGTTGCTGTGTGGTGGTTTTTGGGCAACTTCTTTGGGTGGATTGTGATATTTTGGGTACATTTGCTTGGTTTCTCACCCACCATAAGATGTTTGGCTATATTCTAATAAATTGGCACGTCCTCATCAAACCTTTTTTAATCAATTAATAAACTGTCCTAAAGTCAGTCAACTATAGGTTTTATGTCAATGGCTCAGAAAATATTTATTTTATCAGGTTTTCCTGCATCAGTCCTTCATTCACTTAAGATTTGTCTTGTGAAAATGTTTTCCTGCTGTTTGCTAAACCTCTGATGTCCACTCACAGTTATCAAGAAGACTTCAGTCCTTCTTTCTGCATACTGCCTACAGTATCTGCATTGTTTTTCGAATGAATGCTTTAAATTAGATACTCAGCATCAGTATGCAGCATCACATTTAATGCTTCCAGCAGGCGCAGGCTGGTAGTGGTCCCCTGTGTTTGCTTCCTCACCTGGGATGACAGAGATGGTTTTGAGGGCTCGTAGCACCCTGAACGTCCTTAAGGCTGACACATTACCCAGGTCCACAAACTCAGTCACATATCTGCAACAAGGCGGGAGACAGAAGCACAAAAACAGACAAACACAGGTGTGACCACACTGGACGACAACAAGCCGACACAGAGGGAGAGAAAGAAGGAGATGTAGAGACAGACAGAGAGAGATACAGTAGAGACAGGCCAGGTCGGACAACGGCAGTGGAGTTTTCAAGCCAGAGAATCTGACTTTTAAGAAGGGGAAATCAGACGTTCAAAGCTGCTCATATGGACTTAAATTAACTTTAATTAGAGACAAACTCTTCTAAAATAAAAAATATTTAGATATTTTTTAAAAAGCCTAGAGGCAGATTTCTTTCATTTACAAGCCAATATTCTGGG
This sequence comes from Ctenopoma multispine, assembly GCA_034779795.1. NCBI lineage: Eukaryota > Metazoa > Chordata > Actinopteri > Anabantiformes > Anabantidae > Ctenopoma > Ctenopoma multispine. The sequence continues at coordinate 12,905,866 of JAUYWH010000012.1, read as the reverse complement.
TATTTAGTGTTATTTACTTAATTAGAATTATTGTAACTATCAAATGGTAATAAATTACTTTTCTCTGGTTATGTTTGTCATGTTTACTCAAGTTAAGAAATTATTAATTATTTGTTATTAATTAGTTAATAACCCATTAATAATTTGGTCTATTTTCAATAAATTGTGAAAATGCATCTATAAATTGCTAAACTGCTTCTCCAGATGAAGCAAAAATGTTCTATGCTAATTAGCATAAAAAATGCTACCCTTTTACTAGCTGTGCTTAGCTAGCTATTCCATGTTAGCTATTGTTAACACAGTTAACAAGTTCCACTACTTTTGAAAGATAATTTAACGAAGCACAATTTAGTGACGTTTGCTTACATTCACATTTTAATGGGTAGCCTAAAAAAAAAGACTTTTACAGTGAAACTCCTAAATGATAATGATTTGTTGTTTGCTTTTGATTTCATATTTGATTAATTTAGCTTCAATTTGCTAATTAGCAACGTTAAACTGCAGAAAATGCTCCTAAAATATTAACCATTATTCAATTTCCAACACAAACAATTCACAAAAAGAGTAGCTATGATCACACCGTTAATAAAAGATGCCTGATGGTGCAGAAGGGGCGCAGCTGATGTACAGTCAGTCACAAAAACAAGTAAATAAATACAAAATAAAAACACCCAGAATATTAGCACATATCAAAACTAGACTAGGTGTTGTTGATTTTAAACCACATAACTCCAGTTAAAACTTGTGTGTTCACTTTAGACACGTTTGACTTTTCCTTCTTTACGTCTTTAATGCAGATCAGGTGGTTACACCTGCGACGCCTGACCGGGCGAAGAGCGGGACGTGGGCGTGGGCTGTGGCTGCAAAACACGGCAGACATGGAACAAACGAGAGGACGTTCACGACGACATTACGATGGCACATTGTTGTTGTTTTTTTTGTCCCTTCTCGCCCGTTGGTGGTGGAGAGGCCTTACCTGGGATGACTGAGATAGTTTTCAGGGCTCTCAGCACTCTAAAGGTTCTCAGCGCCTGCAGGTTCCCTACTTTGATAAACTCTGTTAACAGCCTGTAGTGGGGCAGTGAGGTGGTTGTCAACATACAACACAAGAAGACAAACATAGCAAAGTTTGTAAATTCTGTGGAATTTTAGAAGTGCATTTCCTGAATTGTTACACAGCCAACAGCGCAAATAGGAAACAGGATATTTGAAGGTGCTATTAGCTACTTCAAGAGAATCAGGAAGTGGATCTTTACAGATTTGAAAAGTAGAAAAATAAAAGTAACACAAAAAAAAATACTTAAGAGAAAATCATATTTATAGTATGTGTCTTTCCCATATATGTCCCATATTAATATGTGATGATGGATTAAGAATATGCATATTTTCCTGATTTATTTTCAATTTAGTTTCACCATCTTACTTAATTACACTATTTAAACACCTGTGTTACTTATAGCGATGGGTCTAATCCAATAGCATGGGCAATATTTTCCAGCTGATTTAAGCTTGTAACTATTAGATGTGAGGTGCCTGGCTGACTGATTATATTATGTCCTAAAACTTAATGTCCACCCGTAAGTTATTCTTAGAGTCTTTCAAAGCTTCAATATTTTATTCAGTATTACAATTGTACTTCTGTATGATTATAACTATTAGAGCTGTAACTACATATGCTATAAAAATTGACTTTTTAAAACCATCATTACACGATAATTACAGTAAAAATATAGAGACATCCAACACTATTAGTTGAGGAAAAATTCTGAAAATCAGTGAGAATCAATGTTGATGTACTCATGTGTTTCTGTCCTTCAGCTGTAGCTGTGAACATCCACCCATTAGATCGAATCAGAGGAAGCTGTGAGAGCCAGAAAGGCGCCAGGCGACGACGGCCATTTTGGGCCCCCAGTTAGATCAAGACACTTGATCCTGCTAACGGCCCTCCATTATGGCTCATATTTCAGCAGCGTTGACTGGCAGGCTGATTGAATTACAGTGGAGGCGTGGGGGGGCACGGCAGTCTGAACAGACCATTTAGATGCAGGAAGAGATGGAACCAGCAACAACCAGAGACACTTTACATGTTCCTACAGTGTGACAGATGTCAAACAATATCTACACCAGGTTTAAACTGGTTAACGGAGTCCAGACCCTGTTGATGGTCTGTTTACACAGAGGACAGGGATGATTTCTTATTATAGTGATTTTAAATAAATATAATGACTGATGTGTTTAATCCAACAGTTTCAACATCATCTGTTTATGTTTAATCTTCTCTATGAGATTACATATCTTCTTGCACTGCTTTAAGATAGATAAATACCGATTGGGCCTATACTGACACAGACCCTGAGTGGTCAGGGGCCCTGAAAATATATAAAGATACATAAGATAACCATACAGAGATTAAAAAATATATCAAAAAGACAAAAGAGACTAAATACAGTCACATTATTGACCAAGGAGAGATAACAATGACTGGAAATAGACACAAAATGAAAATTAGCAAAAAGAAATGGCTAAAGGGAGAAAAAAAATAATCTTAATGAGACACAATATAGATGCAAAATGATCTCAAAGATGTTACAAATGAGCAAAAATAAATGAAAAAAAGAAGCTAAACTTTAGTAAAAATAGATTTAAATGATCACCCCCCCCCCCCAAAAAAAGGGGGTTTTAAATGAGCAAAAACATTAAAATTACTGAGAAATAAACACAAAATAGTTTCAGAGATGTTAAAATGTTTTTTTAGAGAAATGACAAAAGGCCAAAAAGAGAAATTGACAAAAAAAATGACAGAAGAGACAAAAGAGACACAAACAGACTGAAAATAGACGAAAAAGACGCTGTTTACAAAGACATGAAAGGAAGATGAAAATAATGAAAAATGCTTGTTTTTAATTGTTTCTTGCCGTATGTCTTTTACCTGTCAGTGCCCAGACACCCATTTTCTCATAATCTGTCCATGTTTAAGGGTGATACATATATTTATATATGTATAAACAGTATGTGTTAGTCAGTCTGGTTTTTCTTAAAGGTCTTTTCCTCCCACTTGTGTGGACAGATGTGCATCACCTTCATGTTTTAGAAACGCAGCTGTTTACCTCAAAAATTCACACGACATTAAATCTGAACCCGCTGTCGGCGCCCTCTGTCTGTGTCCAGCTGTATAAGCTGCAGATTTCCCTCCAAATCAGCCTCAGTGGAGTCCAGCAGAAAGTGAAGGGTAAAAGCTGGTGACGGTTGATGTGCTGCTCTAGGTTCTCATTTCTGCACGGTGATAACTCAGATAGTTTTAATTAACACAGCAATGATTTATTGACGATTGTATTATGCTAAAAAGACATAAAATGTTGCTGCTTTAATTCTGTGGACACGACTGTGGAGTCTGGTGCTGCTGGTCTGGTAATGGCAGCCATTAACATGTCATTACATCAGCAATACCAGTAACACAGGGGCAGGCCGAGTGTGCGTGTCTGTGTGTGTGTGTCGGGGAGGGCAATGGTCTCTGTTGCCATGGGAATCTTGACTTGGTGGGAGGGGATGAGAGCATCAATCAGAGATTTAGTGTGTGTGTGTTTATTTAGCAACCATCACTCAGGTTTTAATAAAGCTGAGGCACAGAGGAGGGCGACGTGTCAGCGGCGGAGTGTGTGTGCAGTGTTTGTGCGTCTATACTGTACGTACGCGCCATGACAGGATCTCATATTCACTTAAGATGTTCTCCATCCTTGGGGTGGGTGAAGAGGTGACTTATGTGTCCCTGTCATGCTAAAGCTCCATCTGACCGCAGGATGGCCCTGCGTTCAAGGACACACACACCTACTAACACTGTGTGTGTGTGTGTGTGCGCACGAGGCCAAAAGAGAGATCAACACAACAGAAGAACAGATGGACGGATGATGGAGTGAGAAGGTGGAATTTATAGCGTATTGACATTTACTTTATACCTGTGCTGATATTACCTGAACCTGCCTCAGAAGTCTACTCACTTTCCCAGAATGCCTTTCACACCCGCGAGAGAAGAAACTTGTGGAGGGAATTTGTTTAGTCTGTTATCAAATTTATGACTTGTGATTGTTTAGCTTGTCAGATCTGATTTAAGTTTCAAAACATTACATTGGAATTTTATATAATTAAGGAAAATATTGTTTTAACACATTTTTTCTTCTTCATGTTCTTATTTCATTCTCTTAGTTGAGTGATTAATTCTCTCAAATGGTGCCTAATTTATTCTATTTTTTATCTTTGATGTCTGCTTAGTGAACACTCCACACGGTGTTCATGGTGCGTTCTTCCAGTTAGACTAAATTAGATTTTTAATGCATGAGTATGTTCATGCCTGGTATTAGTACTTTTACTTAAGTGTAAGTTCAGACCGGCTTTTTGTCTTCTCCCAAAACACCATTATATGATGCAGAATGTGACACCGAGCTCATGAGCACATTGTTGCTCGCAGAAAGCACAAACCATAAAGGGTCAACTTAACTCCACGTAAGAAGCAGCCGCTGAAAGAAGACAGAATGTAAATCACCACACTTCACCAGCAGGTGCACGTTTAAAGTGTTAAGTGTTTTAATGGTGAATTTGTCCTTTAAGTGAAGCCGTTGTCCCCCCTCAGGGATTTGGTGGCAGGTCGTCGGGTTGTTTTAATGTAACTCTGCAGAAACAGCGTCCCACACTGCGTGGTCACCTGCGAGCCGAGACTCGGGGTCAACTATTGATCCGATCAGTTCATTCGGATCGTTTATCTCCCCGGCGGTGTTCCTCGCCGCACGCCTCGGCTCTCTGATTGATCGCCGCCTGATCACTAACCAAACCAAACCGCAGCGATTTCCCATCAGTCTGTCCATTACCTAAGTGGACGGGTCACGCTCTTCTTCTTCCTGAAACAAAAAGACGGGCTGTCGCTCGCAGAGTGGTTGTTACTAATGGTGTCGGGAGGGAAAAAGAGACTCAGAGCTGCAGTTTGTGTCTTTTCTCTGGGTGGAATTGACAGTTTGACAGTCGTTTGTGTGCTGGGTGAGTTTAAGGAGCCGTGAGCTTTTCATACCTGTAATCTGGAAAATGCTTTTCCATGACTAATGGTTTCTTTTTTTTCTACAAGAACACTGAGTAAAGTCATTTTATAAATCAGCCAAGAAATTATTCACCACTTTAGATCCACTGTCTTATTTTTACTGTTTCCTTTTTGCAGTAGCAGCTTGTCCATAAGGACGAACGGGCGACGCACCACCGAACAATTACAATACGAGCATAGTGATGTTGGCTGTCACCGTCATAGGCCGTTAATCCCGTCTGTCTCTGAATATGGTCCAATCAGCATTAAGCCGTGTTGTGTGACGTGCTGCGCCCGCCTTTTTTGGGGCGGGTTCAGCCTGCGTCACAATCGCCCTGACGGCTCCCGTAGACGCTGATGTAAAAACTTTTTTTTCAGATTTCAGAGGCTGCAGTGTGTTCTCTATGGCTTCCGGGAGGGCGTGCCCCTACGTGCTTTCGTCATACGTTTTCATTCGTGACATGCGCGGTGCTGCAGTTAGCGGAGAGCAACAAGCTAACGGTTCGTGGTCAACATGGCGGACGTTAATGAGAGTGTCGGTGCTTGTGTGACATTTGTCGACGCTGTTTTGGGACGTTTCTTTTAATTTATCCCTATTTCAGATTAAATATCTGACCGGAGGCTGAACAGACTTTGACAGACGATGACAAAGGTAAAGTCATTGCGCAGGTAGCTGTGTGACGGGAGAGTGAACAGGTGAGCAGCATTATGAAAATGTTCATCACGTACATCAGCTGGATTTGTTCTAACAATTATACAGGTCAGTGCAGATGAATCATTCATGCATTCATTTCTGTTGTAGTTCCTGTATTTTCAGAAATGTTTGTATTTAATACTTTCTTTACTTTACTTTACTTTTACTTGGCAGACGCTTTTATCCAAATTGACTTACAAGGAGATTACACCAGCAATTACCATTTGGTTTCTGTAAATTCTGAGTTACTACAAACAAAGAGCCCTGATAAGACCCAACTTGTCAAGATCAAAAGTTTTTTTTAAAGGTGGTGATAGTCTCAGTCTTAATACCGAAAACGTTTTTGAGGTGGTGCACTTGAAATGTGTGTTACAATGTGAGTAGTAATAATAATCTGTTGTAATCTGTTTTTGAATCAGTGTTGTTACTTTTACATCCAAACACGTCTTTCCATAAATAAATGGAATCCATCAATTTCAACGCACTGCTGTTGATCACTGGTATATTCATTCATTGTAGAGCTGAACTCCAGGATGTAGTTGTCAAAAAATACAGTACACTAAAGTCTGTGTACTCTGTGTAGCTGATGCAGAACAATTGTGTTGATTCCATCTTCTGGTGACTACGTGCAGGCATCATTGAGCAGGTCATTTTAGCTTTTACGGCAAAAGTTGCCCCCTCCTGAAAAATTTGTCACCAGCCGCCACTGCCTTATTGGCTGTTTGTTTTTGGAGATTTTAGTTGGGGTTCCTCCTTTTCTAACATGTTACTTAAGAAAAATCTTTTATTGATAAACCATTTATTTACGTGTGTATTTAACTCATTCCGGACACGTAACCATTCAACTGAATCTAAAATGAGAAAGAAAGGAGCACAAATCCACATAGGCCAGCAGCAGAATCAGTCAGTGAAAGACCATTCTGCTGGTGTTCTGGACTCTGAAATGACTATTTTCCAGATAGCACATCAACGTTTGCATCTCCTTTCCTTTATCATAGAGACTAGAAAAGCAAACATAAACAGGAACCTAAAAAAATTCTCCATAATGGTGCTTTCAAGGATGTTCTGACATCCAATATTTGATTGCTGCCTGAAAAGGATTGTATTCCTGAAAAACAAGGTCGTTTTGAAGAGAAAATTGCTCATATCAAACATCTCTCTTTTTGTGATTTTGTCGTAGAGAACAACAGATTAATTTTGTGACTCTAAGTTTTATTAAACATTTTGTCAAAGCAGGTGATAATTAAAGTGGAGGTGACTTTAGTGTGGAAGGAAATCCCATTATATTGTAGAAAACGCCCAAAGAAATCAGGGAAGATGCATTATTCCTCACTACTGAGCAGCTGACAGCCCCTGGGGAGATGTGTTTTTAATGGAGGGTCAAACAACCAGCCGTCCCGCAGTCCTGACTCAGGACAACCTGCAGTGTGTTTGGATTTATTCCACGGAGAGCAGAGGTCAGTCAGTCTATAAACGCTGCCAGGGTGCAACGTTCAAACCCCGCTGCCAATCAGAAACACGTGCTCGTTGTCCTGTTAGTGTTCTGAGACACACGTCGCTGCTGTCCAGTGAAAAAACCCTTCAGCTGAATGATAACGCTGAAAAAGGCGGCGGATGCTGTGTTCAGGGACTTCACCTGAACACATTCATCAGTAAAGCTAAGTACTGTGTTGTATGATGTACAGCTAATGTAGACAGAGTTAAATATTTGTAGGTATTAAGCAACAACTGAGTATTTTAACTTATAATTGTGGGGTCGTTAAATATTTTAAAATATTAAAAGTAACAATCATATAAAGTAGTGGAGTATTAGGACACTAATCAAAGCACTCGAGTGGCGTTAAAGTACCTGGAACTGCACTTACATGTAGTAGCATGTGATCTTTCTCGTCAACACCCGGATATTTTGAAACCAGCAGACATCTGTGTATTAAGTGTAAAAATGAAATGTGAGGCTCCAGCCTGCGCTCGGACGGACAGCGCAGTGAGATGACAACTTCTGTAGTTAGACAGCCGAGTTTCTACTTACTTTGCAAATGTGTCCAAATTGAACAAACACTTCTGCTCGGCTGTGAACCATACGTTTTCAAGTTCATGTACCTCGGCTGCAGACGTTGGCTCGTATTAGCCTTTATTTTTAATTCCACAGCCTTCATCCCGTCACTGCAACAACAGAGTCATGTCGGAGAACTCAGCACTCTGCTCCTCTCGTCTCATTTACTGATTCATTCCAGTCATTTCTACTTTGCAGTTCTCTCCCTGCTGAGATGCTTCACATTACTTTCCTCTGGAGTTTTTAATGAGAAACATCTATAGGAAGTGTTGAATGCACAAATAACACCAAATAAAACTAAAGCAGGGGTGTCTGGGGGGTTTATGTAAGGGTGTGTGGGACATCTTTTTGTTTTTACTGCTTTAGCCACGCTAGTGGAGGAACTCTGTCGAGGATTAGAGTCTTTTTATTTGCAATTCCCCACAATAAACGTTCTATTACCTCACATTAACGGATAAAGCTGGTGGTCAATCAACAATGAAATGAACCTCGTTCACGTGTTGCTTATTATTTCTGTTAAAAATCTAAACTCGGATTAGTTGGATTTTATTTAAGACCTGTTTAATATTTAAATGATAACCTTCACAAGGTACTTTGAAGTTGTTGGACTTCAGCTATTTTGGATAAAAAGACCCACCGCTACAAGTAGTCAGCTATCATTTTATTTTTTGTATAGTGCTTTAACAACGAAAGTGCTTAAGTGCTCTGTGGTTTCATCAATTAAAATTAAAGCTTCACTTACCAGTCAATATTTTTTGTCTTTGCTGGAGTTTTCAGATATGAAAACATGTCAACGTATCAAAATGTGTGTGAGAGTTATGTGTGTGTTTCACTCACGCCATGACAATGACACTGAAGTCGAGCCAGTTCCAGGGGTCCCTCAGGAAGGTGAAAGGCCCCACACAGAAACCCCTCGCCAGGATCTTTATGAGAGACTCGAATGTGTAGATACCTGTGAAGGTATACCTGGGTAGGGAGGGAGTGAAAGAGAAAAGAGGGGTATTAAAGGAAGGAAGAGAAATGAGCGAAGAGGAAGACAATGTCAGAAAGAGGAGATGTGAGAAGAGAGGAAAGGGAATATTAAAGAAGGATCAAGGGAAGATGGATAAGAAAAACAGTGTGGAGGAAAGGAAGAAGATACGGAGGAAAAAGAGACAAGTGATAAAGAGGTGAAGATGTAGAGGAGGTGCAGAAAAAAGAAAAACAAGTGAAAATGTTGATGGAAAATAGAAAAGGCATGAGTAGGTGGAAAAGAAAGAAAGCATGGAACGAGGAGACGGGAAAGAGGCAGGAGGAATATTCATGAAAACAGCAAAGCCTCGACTCTCAGCTAAACATCCTTCACTTATTTATTTTGTCCCCAGAAACAAGTTTGACCCAACAGGAGTCAACTCAACCGTACAAAGACAGACAGACAGGAGGGAGCGAGTCAGTCACGTCAGACCTGACCGAGCAGCGGCAGCTCGAGTCTAAACACAGCTGGAAGCCAACAGTCAAATACTTACATTTACTCTTTTACATTACTCTTGTGGTAGAAATGTATTTAAATAGTTTAGATCTTAAGTGCAGTGTTTGAAAATTCCACCAGCAGCAGCAATGCAATGGACCTGAACTGAGTTTAGTGACATACAAAGCATTTAGTGGTACGTTTGAGCAGCAGCATACGTTTGCAGGGTAATCCTAATGCTCACTGGGGAACTTTCTTCTCCCGTTTTTCTATTGTAATGTGACAAAATAGAGATATCTGCTGGTTGTACTCAGAATATTAACATAAAACATCAGGTGTAATGTACATTCAGCAGGTTTCATTGTCAGTGTACTACAAATAACGGTGTCATGGAAAACCAAAGAAGTCACAATTGTCTCTTCAATCTGTGCCGTTCAGTGTTAAACACCTGTTCAGATTTTGCAAGATGGAGTTTATAAATGTCACCCAAGCGTCTGTGAACATCTCTCCTTGCTGTTTTTTACTTTAAGATTATTTTATCCGCATGTCCTAGGAGCTTCTTTAGCTGGTCTAGGAACCATTAACCCAACAGACCAGGGGACAGAGTTGCTGAAAGTGATGCATTGAAGGTGTTTCATCCCCTCCCAAAGTTAATATCTTTTTAGGTATGATATATATTTAGTTGAAAGAAAGAAAAGTGTACTTACTCCAGGTATTTGGCCCAGTACGCTGGCTCGGACATGGCCATGAAGCAACAGTTGGTCAGGATGGTGCACATGATGAACAAACTGAATAACGTGAGCAGGTTAAGGAACAAGACATTTCACATCAAGCTGTGCTCTGAACTCTACTGCGCCACTCTTTGTCTGCTAGTAGGGAAGTCAATGAGGGATCCCAGCCTTGCTGCTTCAGGTGTATCACTTACTAAAGTAGGTGAAACATGAATTATAACTACACATTATACTGCAGGACACTACGTCTTAGTATGATCTATATTATACAAACAGATGTTAAATTATCTGAAATTACTTTCTCTTCCAGGACAGTTTTTGGACTGTGGCAGGGGAAAGGATCCTGTTGAAACAGCCATGAGAGATGTACCTGTTGTCTGCACCTATGTTTAAGTAGGTGGTGTACCGTGGTACCATCTCCTCCCCAGGTTGGACACCACAACCTGTAGGTACTGCATGCTGGGAACACCCCACAGATCCTGTTGACTTCCTGACTAAAATATCGCTCCCCTTAACAGTGAGATAATCCGTTAGTCTGTGTGAAGAAATGCATTTAACTCAACACAAACAGGACTTATTTTTATTTTTGATTGAACAGTCAAACCTGACTGGATGCCCTGGGAATCCCCTGTTACAAAGGTTTTTTTTACATTTCATTACATTGAAAATTGTTTAGAAAACACACAGTCAGGGGTCTGACTCGTGATAACCTCCAATTTGCTAATAACTCTTATAGTTTGTTAGCATGTGGGTGACGTTTGGCACAAAGGATTATAAATGCCAGAAAGACAATTAGAGAGCCAATTTAGTGTACTTTTCTGTGATTTATGGCTCTTAGTCACTGTGGATAAGAGCGCAAACTCAAATGTAAAATGGAAATGTGCTCGGTACAACGTTGGCGATCGGGAAACTGAAGCTTTTATGTCTTCTTCCCTCATTGTGAGTCTCTCTGGAGAGTGTCGGCTGAACACCTGAAATGCAAATGTAAAAAAAAAAAAAAAGACTCTTTCAGCCACGTGTGTGTGTGTGTGTGTGTGCAACTGCAAGCCGAAGTGATTTTACATGTGCTTTATTTAAAACGCCTTTCACTGATTTCCCATTAGGACTAAATAAAGACGAAGTGAACTGAAAGACTGTGCCGTGAGTTAGCATGTGAGTTTCTGCGCTCCCATCCGATACCTGCCACATTCAATACAGCAAATTAATATGCCATTAACAGCACTGTTGGGAGAAAGAGCCCGCTCTTGTCTAATCATCATATAATGGGGAGCAGTAACTTTCCAAACTGTCAGGAGGCAGCAGTACATGTTAAATATCACTTTCACCTGCATGTTCAGCACTCTACACACGATGAGGTGGGGGAGACTTTGTGAGACCTCGCTCAGCTGTCAATCACAGCTATAAATGAATCATAATTATTGTAATTTGGCAGAGGGAACATACTCCCTGTGTGAAAGTGGCCCAAACTCCAGCTGAAAGTTGTTTGAGCGGCGGGGTAATTGTTGATTGAGTGCCGGCTGTAATGATGTTGCTGGAGCGCGGTGGCAGGCGATGAGATAATACGGTTACCGATTGACAAACAACGTAAATGTCCCCCCTCCGCCGCCGCCACCGCCGCAGAGCCAGGAGCTAATTACGCCGTAATGATAGCCCTGCTGTTATGGACCTCCCAGGCCACTATACCGGTAAAGTCATTACACCTCCCACATCCACCACAGGATCTATCTTCCTCTCTCTGTGTTTTCTTTTGCTTTCCTGCTGTCATTCTTTCTCTTCTCTTTTTTCTCTCTGTAAATTACCTCGTTCAGTGAGCTAAAGGCCGAGGGCACCACGCTACTCACTGTTAGCTTTTCTATTCTCATCTCAAATCAAACCTCTTTCAAAACCACTGCTCCAGTTCATTAAATTGATTTTATTTTGAAAGCGGAGTGAGTCTGGGCCAGGAGCACCAACAGCTGTTTGTCGTGTCATGTATCTGAGAATACGGTGGCCCAGCGGTGTTCAGATGGGACCATCAACAAAATGTTAAAACACTAATGTAATGTCAGTTCAGCGCCAACACGTATACAACGCTCATTTTGTTACTTACACCTGCCTTCACCAATCAACCAACTTAATCAACCACTTAACTGAGACTGCAACAACTGTCTGGGTGTGTGCAACACCTTTAACCTAACAGTGCAGTATATTTTATATACGTTTATTATAGCACTACTACTGTTTCCCTGCGTGTGTGTCGCCCTGCTGTTGCTCCTCTCTGTCCTGGGGGGCTGCAGACTTTTTGGAGTTTAATCAGCAGCAGGGGACACACCTGGGCTCAGTGTGCCTCACGTATATAACCCAGAGCAGCAGGCAGCCTCCTCTCCCCAGACACCTCAGTGTTGTGGCTTTTGGCTATTTCTTTTTGATTTTACAGCACCACAGTGATGCAGAACACCTTCACTCATCCTCTGCTTAAACTGCACATTTCAAACCTGAAATTCTACATTTTCTAACTTTTAGATATACTTTTATAATTTTTCCTGATTAGCCATTTGTTGTTTTATATGCATTAGCACACAGCTGCCAAAGCCTCCAGATGTGGAATCAAAGTTTGTGCAAACACAAACATTCACTGTGATGCAGCAGAACCAAAGAGAGGGATGAAATGCTCCTCCAGCTATGCCTCATGTGCAAAGCCCTCTGGGATATGTAGTCACTCAGTGAAAGCACACGATACACAGAATTCTTATATTCTGACATCAGAGCTGTTTTTGCGTCCGCCTCACACCACAGCTTGTCACTGTGGCGCCAGTGTGGTCGGGCAGAAATCCAAAACACACTCGATCACACACACACACACACTTTTAAAACATTCACACACAAACGCACACTTCACCATGATGAGCTGGACTCTTACAGTGGCTCTCCGTCCTCAACACACTCGTTCTTATTTCTGTTTTGTCTCTGATTATAACGCACACAAACACACACACACAGTGCACGTCAATAGTGCCACACCTCCGCGGCTGACCTCTTCACCCACTTATCCTCCTGACAACAGCAGCGTGTCCGCTGGCTCGACATCTCTCAACACCAGCAGCCGCCTCCCACGGTAAAAATAGACAAGTGTGAGGTGAGTGGGTGGGGGGAGGAGGGGTGTGCGGGGGAGGGCTGCTGAGTTTTGGGTGTGAAGTCATATCTGTCACGTTGGTTTGGCGTCTGGACGTCGGCGTGACAGGCTGAAAATCTCAAAGCTTTAGATTGAGTCTGGAATGAAACGTTTCACATTATAGTGAAAAGTTCAGTTTAAGCTAAACTTCCTGTGTCGTGTACGATAACAATATTTATGTATTTTATACTGTTACTTTTCAGTTGATCTGTTTCAGAACATTTTGAAAAATCACTGCAAATGCTCTGCGTGCGCCCACGACTCAGCCCAACCACCTCCTCCTGTGTCAATGACAAACTTCATTCATTAAAGAAGCAGGTTTCAGCAGAACATGACAGGGTCATTAAACCCATTCATTTCTGGCTGCAGTGTCAACACAACACAGCTACAGGTAGAAACCACAATGAGCACAGCTGAATCAGATTTTCTGTCCCTGACGACTGTGAGAGTGGCCACAGGTCAGATGTCAGGGATTGGTGGCAATCCCCGAGATTCAGTCAGATGGGAGATTACTGTGTGTGTGTGTCCCTGTAAAGTTAGTTTATCCAGCTTTTACTGAGTGTGTGTGTGTGGGGGGGGGGGTGCGGGTGGAGGGGGGGGGGGACCACCACCTTGATGAAGGCTGGGTAATATTTACTGGTCATGTTTATGGTTCGCCTGACAGCTCGAGATGATGTCTGGCTCAGAAATATGACCATGAGGATGACTCCTCTGATTCACCCACACACACACACACAGTTGGCTGATGGGATGTGTTAAATACACTCATTCCTTAATGTGTGTCTGGGAACCATCCAGCTGTCAGATCCGGTATTTAGGACATTTTTAAGCAGCATCATGATGATTGTGCAGCGTTAAACTGTTAATGAAATATGTGCTGAATAATACGCTGGTAATTAGTCCTGTAATCACTGAGATCAATTCATTTTGATAAAAGTGAACTAATCTACAGAACGGCCTGATACTAAGCATCAGAATCCTATGCCCGTCAGGGTGAAGGATGAAACACTGTAAATGGAGGAATTTAACACGGACTTTCTTGGCGCAGAGTGACAACAGAAGAAGAGTTCGATAAAATAGAGGAAGACTCTAACAGGAGTTTGTAGATTTTCACCCTGAAGCAGGTTCAACATCCAGCTGGGTTTGGCCCAGAGAAGAAGAGAGGAAAACCAACAGCTGTCTTTGTTATTGAACGTGCTAAAATCCACAAAGAGAATCTATGAGGACTTGTGTTTTTTAATCCAGTCGAGACCACAGAGGGATCTGGACACTTCCAACATTTGGTGCAAACAGCGAACCGATGGAGGTTAATTTCTCGAGCAAAAAATCATCGTCCAGCTACAGGAGGAAGAACACAGAGACCGCTCGTTACTGCAGCTCACAGGCTCTGTGAACCTGAACAACAACCATACAGTTGAATCTAACGCAACTGGAGGAAATGCATCCAAACCAACGGATCATAGCACTGTTTACTCAGCATGCAGAGTAGTAGTGTACGTGTAAGGATATGAGTGGACCAGGATCTTGATGGCGATTCTGCGGATGGGGTGAAAAGGGCTGAAGATGTAGAGAGCTGATGTGGCACTGAAGCGGAAGATGGCCTTCCCTTTGTTCAGGACTATGAAGGTCTGCAACACACACAGAAAAAGGGATAATTTAGTTATTGTAAAGACGAGTCCGGAATAGTAGACATGTGGACAAAATAACAGAAACACCTGAGAAGTATAATTTATCAAAGTGAATGTTGTTCGTGCAGTTTCCAGGCAGCAGCTGCAGTAGTTGGCAGAAGTGACTCATATGAAGCTAAATATTAAATAAGATCGTCCTCTGCTCGCTGACCATCAACTCGTTAAAACAGTTAGAGTAAATCCTCTGCTGCCTGGTCACAGAAATAGCGTCGTCAGATCCACCAAGCGTTTAAGCACGTTTATCACTTTTATCCACTTGTAGGCTGAAGAAGACGCAGATCGAACTCCAGACGCTGCAGTTAGTGGGTGAGCTGCTCTCACTCGTATCTGCTGCACAGATCTCTTGGTAAACACACTTTCTCTTCTTCATCCGTGACTATTAAGACATTTGGCATCCACGTTCTTTCTAGTAAATCACAAATGTTTATGAATAATTACTAATGGCTACTTATGGTTAGTAAATTATTCATTAATGCTTTCTGATCGTTTAATGACAAACTCCTGTGGTATATCAGCCCTTTAATAATGAATGTTTGATGATGTAGAATCATTCATCCTTGATAGTGAACAGGTAAGAAAACCATTAGCTGCATTAAGTGGGGAGTGGTACACAGTCTCTGTCACATTATTTAGCCAGTTGAATTGTGATATGATTTTTTTAAAGATGTATATCTGTTAGATTTTTCTGCTTCTGAAAAAACAGACAATGTTTTATGAAATGCAAAAGAATCCAGACCCCAAAAATGGATCATTTGGTGCAAGATACCAAAAAATGTGAAAATCATTAACAGACAGAGTTATTTTGGGACATATTGTTTGTAACAGTGAATCATGCTCATTCATTTTGCCATCTGTAAATGGAGGCACCCATTGTTTGGTGCTTTGGCTGTGTCCTCGTTGACCTGGATACACAAAAACCACTGATTACACACACACATAACCAGGCGTATTTGTGTTTTAGATAAAGAGAATTACTTAAACCTCCACAGCTCTCCAGCAGTCACACACGTTTATAAGTTTCCCCACATGATCGTTCACACATAGGTTTGGTGTTAGAGAAACTAACATCTATCGTTTGACCCTGTAACAAAAAGCAGCTTGCGAGCGACATGTTGCTTTTTGGTTTTTTTTTTTGTTGCACTGAGCAAGATGATGGATGTTTTTACTTTCTTTACTCCAACCTTTCTGGACTTGTGACTCGTTAAGTGGAGGCCTTCGCTCTGTGTTTGCACAGACGTAAAAAACATGATTGTTTCCTGTACTCTATCCAATATTTAACCCAAATCACAATGTGTCCTCAGCCCAAAGTGTCTTATTAAACTAACCACATGTGGGATTTGTGTCATATTAAATCCTGCACTTTGTTCAATCACAATCAGTCTCATGCACATTCCCTCAGTGTATCATAGAATGAAAAAACATTTCCAGTGAACATTATCCAGTCTACTATTATATGTCCTCATCACTGGACGAGCAAATGAAGGTACTTGGCAAAATCATTTAGTGCTTTATTCAAACACTTAATCTCCTGGATACAGGTTACTAATAATGTAATGTTGGTCAACTACGCATTAAAAACCACTTAAAGCTCTGTCGTGACGTTTGACTGTTTAAACCTCAGAGAAAGTTCAGTTGAATATTGTAATTTTATGTGTGTGTTTCTAGTTCAATCCCCCAAACTCCCAGTGTTCCTGCAGACCAACTGGCACAGAGAACACAACGAACACACTCAGTGATGATGATGTGATGTGTGTGTTCACGCTGGATGCTTACTTAAACCCAGAGGAAGCAAACACACCTGAGCTAAAGCGGGAACGGCAGATGGAGCATTTTCAGCCGTATAGCTTGTCTGAATGAGTCGATCGTTGCAGATCCCCTCTGGTTCTGTTTCACGCTGAACTCTGAAATGCATCATGAGTCACCTGAGCGGCCATTTTGAATGTTAACACCCCATTAAATGGTCGTTATCAGTTGTTATCGCACCCGTAATTATGTTTCAGTAGGCACTGACTGGAGCATAATGTATCACTGATATGTGTTATAATTAGGTGACCTCTGGGGATTACTGTTGGTGACGTTTTATAAAAGTCAATCTCCGTGCCAAATCTGAAACGGTCCAGTATTGTAAATGCCCAGGAGTTTGGGTTCCTCTTTCAGTTTAGCCTTATCTAAACAGCAGGAAGCAAGTCTTAATAGAGACTAACATTATATTTGATTCATTTCCAGGGATTTCCCAACAGGAAAAAGGGTATTTTCCAAAACACACAGACTTTCTAGGTGACCTACCCTGTGGTCTTTGAAGTAGTACGGGTCGATGTCTTCCAGGGGAACGCCCACCAGATGAGATGGGATGTCGGCAAAAATGCGCGGCAGCTGTTTTCCTGCCTCCAGGTCAGGCCGACGCCGGAGGACCTCCACATCGCCCAGGTCCTGAAACAAACACACGCAGACAATATCACCACATCTGAAACATCCCACACCTGCGTGCAGTCTCGATTTAATAAAAATAACCTTTTCTGCTTGTGTCTGATAAACGTGTGTATACCTCCTGGTAGTGTTTTTTGCGTCGGGCCTCCTCCTGGGCGATGCGCTGCTCGATGGCCGCCAGGGAGTCCGGCGTGAAGCGCTGAAAGCTCTCTGGTCCCATTGGAAACACACAGCCAGCCATCTTCTCATCCTGATCCTGCTGCTGACTGGCCCAGTATACCAGCTGCAGTCACAAGGGACACATACGAACTAAAAATCTGTCGCATAATGAAAAATAACATAGATTTTGTAGCCAACGTGCTTCTCTTCAGCGAGTCGTAACCCAAATTTTGGTTAAGCAACATCATGCTTCTTTAAACAATGACTGATTATCAACCTTAAATGCAATATAATTGAAAATTCATCACGCTAGATCAAACTGGAAGTGGTTGACTGTTGAGCATATTTTGAATGATGAGATGCGGAGCCTTTGATTCGAGAGCCTCAAGTATCTGTTGTGATTGAACAGCTTCTTCAGTGCTGGGATGACAGTATCCCGTCAGACGGCGGTCCGCTGCTCAGGACAGCCCCGCAGCTTCACCCCGCTCGTCATCCAGCAGCCTCTCGGACCGTCTGAAAGGGTAGCAATCAGTCTGAAAGGGTCGTTATGGTCGACTCCAACCTGATGAAGCACAATCACACCTGCTCTGCACGGCACCTCAAATTCTAAGAGTGATATCACAGTGAGCAGCTTCACAAGTGTTTTACAGATTAAAACCCCAGAGAAGCATCTCATATTTATCCATATTAGTCATTACATTTAATGAACAGTAATATTTAATATACCTTTAAGAATATGCAGTACGGAAATATGACTTTCAGGCAGTGGTTCACCTGTTTAACCAGGAGGGAGGCTGATATGAAACAAACGGACAGAAAGGAAGTGTCCAGTCACATTATTATGGGATGTACAGGTAATAAAATGCAGGGAGACAACAGCATCTCGTTAGGAGTCGGAAACAGTGCGATCGAGTATAGAGTTACACCGAGAAGAGGGAGAGAGGCTGACTATAGGATTACACACAAAGAGACGAGAGTTTGAAGAGAGTGAGACTGACAAGGTGTGTAACAGGTGTGTGTGTGTGTGTGTCCTGACCATCTGCCTCGGATCCTAATTGAATGATTAGACAGGCGTCGTTTTTCAACCCTTCATGCATTTATTCTTCACAGCTTCCAAATCTGATTTCTGAAGTGTGTGTGTGTGTGTGTGTGTGTGTGTGTGTCCACATCAAAGGGAAATACAGCTCTGTTTTCCAGTCTTATCAAAAGCTGTCGTCCACTCAGTCTCCGTGAAGTACAGGAGGTCCTGGTGAGCTGTTCGGTCCTGGTTTCCATTCGGCTCCAACACTTGGTCACGTACACACGTGTTCGCACCCGTCTCCTTGTCTCCTCTGACCTAATGCATTCCCAAGGTCACGAGACACATTTAAAGGACAGCGAGATCGCTAATGGGACATAAATGCAAAAATGAGACGAGATAAATAACAGCACCAATTCCTCCAGTAAACGTCTCAGTAATTGTGACTCTCATTCAACCAAAAACAGTTTGGTCAGAACCAGAACCCTAACCCACACTCTGGTTAGACATCATTTATGTGATGAACACTCAGTTCTCTTAAAGCCCTTTTCCACCAACCAAGAATCACCTGGTTCAGGAACTGGAGCCTGACTCATCAGGACCAACAAGACCAAAGATCCTCTTTCCTCTCACCTCAACTGGTCGAGGCAGTGAATGATGAGAAATCATTCAGTGAATCATGTTAACCATCACAGCTGGAGGCTCCGTCTTAGCCGTACGGTTAAGTTAAACGCACTTAACCGCCACCATCAGAGGTTCATTGTTAAAGTGAGGACCTCACTCTTGAGGCCTGGACCTCGAATCGGTCCTCACAAAAATAGACATTCAAGAGCATGTAATTAATGCTATAATCACACTGAGCTCGGTCTCTGATCGTACTGTCAGGTCCTACTTTGACATGTTGTAAACACCTTTTTAAAACATGTCAGACACACTTGTTTTATGAATGATTCATGACGCTGAATGCGGCACCCTGAGCAGCATGTGATTGGTCACACAGTTTTTTAAGGACCCTTTCAGAACACAGAACTGTTTCCTGGAACCTTTGATGGACTCGTGTGGTCTGTCTCAAACACTGAACCTCCATCTTAATCAAACATAGTCCAGCCAGGAACCATTAGTTTGGAAATTACTCTTCTCTGGTCAAACAGGAGCTTTTTCATCAGATTCAGACGGAGCAGAGAGAAAATTCTCTTCCTGTTGATTTGCTTGCTTTCAGCCTTTTCCTTCACCTCCCAAACTATTTTCATTTCCAATTTCTCTTTTCTGACCTCATTTCCTTTTTTTACCTCCACGACATCTTTCTCTCCTTCCAGTTCTCCGTCTTTCTTTCACCTTGTCTTTCACATCATCTCCTTTCTTTCCTTCTTTTACTCGTGCTTCATGTTTCCTCCTTCTCCATTCCCTCTGTTTCTTTCCTACCTGTTGGATTCTCTCTTTACATTCAGCTTCAGGCCCTGACAACACTACTAACTGCTGCAGACGTCAAATTGCTGAATAGACATTTTCATATCTGCCTTGAGAACCTAACAATGCATCTTTATTTTGATTACCACTTGTTCTTCCATATGCTGTATAATGCTGTGCTGTCATTCAATATGTACAGTAACAAAATTAACAGATTACATAAATACGTTATTCACGGTGGAACACTGTAAGTTAAATTCAATAAAGCCTCATTGTTTTCTCTTGCTGATCATCTTTAGAAAGTGTTCAGACAGGCAGAAATGTTTTTAGAGTTTGTGTTAGTTAGAGGACGATAACCTTGAAGAAAGTAGGTTTCCTCCTAATTTAGCAGCTGCCTTGCTCAGGGGCAAACTGAAAGTTTAATTCACTCGCAACACAAAGCGAAATGGTTTAATGTGGGCAGGATGAGAGACAATAACAGATGGAGTTTAACTACAGACGCAGAGCGAAGAGAAAGATGTTACGAAACACAGAGGGAGAGAGAGAGACGGAGGCTGGATGAATTTCTGGGTCAAAACACCAACACAGACGACCCACCAACCAAACAAGCATCGCCCTCAGGAAGGACGCACACATGCAAATTTGCATCCATAAAGTCACAGAGACACTGAAGCACAATGGGCAGACGTGTAGGCGTCAGAGTGCGTCTATATAACACCTCCTACATTTTTCATGTCGTCGTGTTCAGGCTCTCACCATCATCTCCTCTGTGATATAAACATGAATGTGTCTGAGTACACATGCACCTCTAATACCAACATAAGACGTGTGCTCTAAACTAACTTTATGTAGCTCGTTATATCTTATCTTCACACCAGCAGACTGGTGGCATCAAGTCCCCAGTGGAAGTCAGAGAGCAGCACAAAATCACACACGACTGTGAAATGAGTCAAAGTTTCACAGCCGCCAGGACGATCGACAGCCTGACTGAGTCCAACAGTTAAAATGTGACTTTACTGATGTAAAACAATCTCACTAACCTAAAGGGTGTTACTGCGAGCAGCGGGACAGTGAATAATGGGTCTGGCTGTGGATCAGAACCTTCTTGGTATCTGACAAAACTTCAGATTCTCTACACGTACAGGTCGTAACGTGACGTAACAGCAATACGTCATGATCTATTTGTCATCGACAAAGAATTTCTCACGGGTCTATTATAAGAACTGGATCCTGGAACACAAAGTTTCGGATGCAGGTGCATGCATATTTTGTTCTCCTTTATTTCCATACCACTTCAACTATTCATCAGATACAGTATGTGCCCCTCTGTTCCCCCTGCTCTGTGTGTGTGTGTGTGTGTGTGCAGAATGGTCACACGCTTGAACTGCTCTTTTCTCCTCTAAGCATTTCTCCCAAACCTCTGTCAAACTCTCTCTCTCTCTCTCTCTCTCTCTCTCTCTCTCTCTCTCTCTCTCTCTCTCTCTCTCTCTCTCTCTCTCTGCTGCATGGACAGTTACCACATCATTTCTGAAGCTCTTTTGTCAAATAAGGTCAAACCACTAAAATACTTTTTTGACACAGTGCATCCTGAAAAAAGAGAGCGTGTGCATTTTGACAGATATGTTGTGTAAATATGTAAATATGACGTGTACTCATGTGGTCTGTGGTTTCATGAGTCAGTGGTTGGAGACTTGTTCGTGTGAATCAATCTGTTTAAGACTGAGTGCTCGTGCTGCTCAGCTGGAAAGTACGGAAGCTCACTAGTGACAAAACCAACAGACATTTTACTGTAAAAACTGTTTCAGTCCAGGTGTTTGTTTTAAGCACCCATACTCGATTCTGATATAAAAACTTTTTAATATGTAATTTCACAAATTTACTGACATTATCAACAAATGAACACAACAAAGATTTCTATGAAATTTTAACATTACTTGAGATTGAATACGATCATTTACCTGATCTGTATCTTTAAATCGAGCAGGAAGTGCACTTCTATTAAGAGTTTAGGACAAATTAAAGAGACCTAAAACAAATACTGGGCATGTATGCATGGAGCTCTGCAGCCCTGCCCTGCAGGGTGATTAACATTTTAACTCTTTTTGTGCCATCTTTGTCACCAAACATCTTCCATATCCAACAGATGAGGGCGAAGGGGAATAGCTTTCAGCAGATGTAGCATCACTCACGACTAATCGCATCAGCTCTTTAGCTTCACTATAAAAGCAGAGTGTCCTGTCACAGCGCAGTGATGTAGAGCGAAAACTCTCAAAGAAATACCCCTCCTAAGAGGACGCTGCTGTCCAGAAGTAGCAGCAGTGAATATGCAGCACCTTCAATTCAATTAGCCTGAGAGGAGAAAACACATTTTGTCACAGTGCTGCTGCTGCGATGGGAGCGGAGCGGGCGCCCGGTGCAGGAAATGATTCACTGATATCAGGCAGAGAGCCAAGCTGAGCTGGCAGAGGACCACAGGGACCGTTTGGCTTCAGGATAGATGGGGGTGGGTAAAGGGAGGGCGAAGTGGGGGGGGGGTGACCCTGACATGCAGCCGCCTCCGTGCGTCATGTTGAGGCTCCACGTTGGATGACAATCCTTCACACCTCCACAGCCACGTAAGATCCCACCTTTGTGAAGCTTGTAATGTTTTTAGACTTGTTAAATTCCAGTTGTTTCTACTCCAGAGTTTATGGTCTCATCGCACTGAACTACAGTGTACTGTAGTTTTATTTTATCTTCATAAATAATGTGTTAGGAGAGATATCAGTTATAAAGTAAAAGCAGATGTTTACCATGATGATGTGTTGGCAGTGTGCTTGTATGTTCCTCTAATATGTGTCTATATCGTGGCTCTGACTGTGGCACAGTCCACCTTCAGTTCAACAGTAAGTATCACAACAATTATCTGAGAGATTCTCAGAAATATTTCCGCATTCATACATTCATGATACCCAGAGGATGAATCCAGTCACGTACTGGCTTTTGATAAACATGTGACGGACTTCGATTTATGACCAAATCCCTGCAAAACTAACACAACTCCCCTCAGCTAACCTGACAAATTACTGACGTGGCTCTAGCGCGGTTGTTCACTCTTCCACCGTGTCTACACAGAAAACGCAGTGTGAGCAGCGTGTAAGCAGAGCATCGATGGTGACGTTGGTCCTACACAGGAGGAGTTTGGATTCAATACAAAGTGTCGGTCACCTTCTTCTTCTGTTGTTGTTACTGCAAAAACACTGCAAGTCCATTGGAACAATAAGGGATGATGTAATCTGCAGCACGAAGTAGAAACCGACGCCAGCGCCAGCTCCGAACTAGCAGATACTGTAAGTTGCGTCAATCAGAAAGGGCTAAAAAAAGAGTTTGAATTTTACTGTAGCAAAAACCAACTGACTTACACGTATTAAAATATAAACTGAATATCACACATTATATAAAGTTTCTGAAGCGAATGCTACACGATTTTCTAACCAGGCTCTGCTCTCTTCTCTTCTTCCTTTCAGACTGTTTGGCCCTAAATTGGCTTCCTGTGAGCCGGCCCGTCAGAGGGAGTTGGATCAGTCTGCTGCTGAAGGTGCTTTTCTGTTTCTCGGCGGGGTTGACTGATTGTCCCTGACTGCCAGTAGTTGGTTCATTGTGCTTTGTTGTTGCTCAGGCTGCAGACAGTCCAGGGCCACTCCTCACACTGAGCCAACCTGACTCATTAGCTGAGCGAGTCCTCTGGCATCGCCCGCTATGACGCAACCGACTTCACCTTAAAGTCCTCCGCAGAGCGGCGTGGCACTCTCTACATGTTAACATCAAGTCCATCCTGCTGTTTATGACCTGCCGCTGTCTTCACGCTCTTCTTCAGAGTTCAGCTGCTGCGGCCTCTGTGTGTTCACTTCGACCTGCTTCATTTGTCTTAAACACATTAATACACTTTCATTCATTTCTCGCTCTCTCCTCTCTTTTCTTTTATACTTTCCTTTTTCCATTGTCTTTTTCCTTCCTTTATTCCTTTCCTACCTTTCTTCATCCATACCTTTTTCCACTTCCTTCCCTTTCTCATTCTACCTTCATTGCTTCCTTGTTGACTCTCTTTTTACCTCCCTCGTTCCTCATTCCTGTCTTCCTTGCATCCTCTTTCACTCCCTTCCTCACTTTCTTCCATTCTCCCTTCATTGCTTCCTGTTGCCCCCCCTCCATCCTCTCATCCTTCATATCTCTCTTTCTTGCCTTCTCTTTCCATTCTTTCTTTCCACCTTAGTTTATATCTTAGTTCAGCTCTAGTACTCAATAATTAAAGTAGAAATAACCTTCTACTACTTAATACTACTAAGTACTACAGTGGACATAAATGCCATGCATGTGTATTTGTGTGCTTGTTGTTGATGTTTTGCCCCCTAGTGGCCAAAAACTGAAAAACACAGCTTTAAAGATAAATTATTGGTCATTTATGTGATAAAATAAGGTACGACTGTGATGTTTTTTTAAATGAGCGCAGGGATAATTTGAGGAAGTTAAGAGATAACTTAAGGGATTAATTAAGGTACAGATTTTGAATGTTGTTTGTCTCTGTGTGTAGAAAACAGGAGACTAACAGTTGACTGAGATGTTGAGACACAGAGACACAAACCATCAGAATTAGTACCTTAGCTAAGTGTCCACTCTCAGGCTGCTGGCCGAGCTTCTTAACTCACAGAGGAGCTGGTATCAGTTCATCTTCTGGTCAAGGTCGCGCTGAAGATAAAGTGTTTCACAGGCGGCGGCGGACTGTAAAGGAAGAGGCTCGATGCTCCGAACCAAACATCAGCCTGTAAAAAGCTCATTTCCAAATTTAATTAAACAGAAATAATAAAATGTTTTCCATTTGGACAAAAACGTGTTCTGCTCTGAGAAGGTGACAAATCAACACGTCTGATGCCAAAGCAGTTTCAGAATCGCTGGAATTAATTATCTGACATATTCAGATTCACACAGATTCATCTGTGAAACTCCAGGTTTGTTTTTTTATTCTTATTTAAATGTTACACACTTACTTCCTTTTCTTCAGTCCTTCCTTCCTTATTTCTCCTTTTCATCTCTCTGTGCCTTCTGCCTTTCTACCTTTCTCTCTTTTTTCTATCTGTATTTAATTTCTAACCCTCTTCCTTCTTCTCTCCCCTTCTCTCCTTACCATCCTTCCCACCTTTCCTTCCTCTTCTATCCTCACTTCCTTTCACTCCGTCTTCCTCTCTGCTCGTCTCGCTCATCATTTAACCACATTGGTCACTAGCCTCGTTAGTCTCATTAGTTTCATCACATTTTATCGCTGTATTTGTTATCACCTCAGTTCTGGTTTGCTGTGTTAGTGATTACATGAAATAAAAATTAAAGGAATCATGCATCGGGGTGCAGCTTTCTAGCTGAACGGGCCAGGCGATGATTGAAACAGAGAATTTACTGAGCGTTTACATTCAGGCTGATGTACAGTATGATGAGCTTTAATGTGAACGTGGCTTAAAAACCTCTGATCAACTTAACATGATTCACACAACAAAAGCTGTGGTAAACAGCTTCAGGAGTGTTATTTACAATCGACGGCCGTGTGAATGAATTTATGGAGCTGAAGTCAGTAGGAGTGAATTGATAAAGAGAAAACAACAGGTGAAATGAGAGATGCAGACACAGGAATAGAAAGCTATGTGTCCTTGCATGTTTTTGCACGTGTGCACTCTGCAGGCCCTGTCATCTCTGCTTAGAGATGACAGGGCCCTTTTCTCCTCCCTGCTGAGGTTGGATTTAGGTGGCTGTGCATTGGAAAG
>JAUYWH010000012.1:12858334-12874604 GCA_034779795.1 Ctenopoma multispine | reverse complement strand
GTGTGTGTGTGTGTGTGTGTGTGTGTGTGTGTGTGTGTGTGTGTGTGTGTGTGTGTGTGTGTGCGCGCGCGCGCGCAGAGGTGGAAGAAGAAATGTGAGAAATGTGTATATGTGATTTGGTTGCTCTTATCTAATGATTACAGACGTGGATCTCTTACTGTTGTTTTTTTGTAATCACTCTTCCGTTGAATTTATTGTATTTGTACTATTCTATACGAGTCCAGAGTGAAACACTCACAAATCCACAAAGTTAAGATGGTTGGATGTGGATCAAAACCATCAGAGAGGGAAGTCGGACTACAGAGAGAGAGAGAAAAGACAGATGGCAGGCAGAGTGTGATGGAGAGAGAAAGAAAAGGGGAGAGGAATAAATCCACCAAAATGTAAGTGATGTAATATGGAATAAGTACTAATTTAATAATGCTGTCCAACTCAGCATCATCATCGCCGCAGCTTCATCTCCTCTTCTGTTTGTCAGATTAAGTAAAGTGATGATTCCACCACAACCTGCATTGTGCAGCAAGAATCAGGCAGCAAACCCCCCCCAGGCAGTGGGGGTTCGGGTTGTAAATACATTTAAACCACAGGAGCTAGCACGCAGGTTAGCATCTGTTTTTTGTCTCTATTGTATTAGAATACAACTAGAAGATATAAAACATATGAACACAGTATAAGAAACACAAAGATTAACGGCTTATTTAGGCTAAAGTGACAAATACTGAGTATGATCTCTGTAGAAGTGATCTTAGTGGCCTAAGACTTTTACACAGCGCTGTATGAATGTGGACATTTTTACCTCACGTGAGCCGCTCCGTGACGTTTGTTAAGCCTCATCGTCACCGACAATGAATCAATGAGCCTGTGGTGTTACTCTGCTTGACGCTTCTAACGTTACCAGGAGGTGAAGTGGTTGTTGCTCTGCTAAAGGTCACTAAGGGTCACAGAATAGGGGTTAACACCAGCAGCAGGTTGAGGCCGAGCACTCGCGCGTTTCTCACGTTACCAATAACACAAGTTCTTACTTTCACGTTTGACAAAGTCGATATTCAAACACTCATCGAAAATGTTTGCAGGATCGTTTACTCAGTAGAAAAACGCATGACGAGCACAGACAGGTCACGATTCCACTGCACCAACATTAAACTGAAACACCGACGGAAATCTGACACAGAATTTCAATTCAAATGAGAAACTGGGGAAGTATCTAGAGGTGTGTGTGTGTGTTAACTCATATTGAGGTAATCTCCCAGTGTGGCCGGCTTTCAGCCTCGTCATCCTCGGTCTCACACACACACACACACCTTCCTTCATTAGGCATCAATATTCAGGTTCATTTTAATTTAGCACCAAAGGAGGTCAGACTCATCACCCTGTTATAGCTTCGTCACGCGTGCTAACACACACACACACACACACACACACACACACACACAGCATCCATTCTGCTCTACTTCTGCAGCACATAGCGGAGGACGCTGTAAATCGACAGCAGCCGTCACAGTCTGACTGCTACGACAGAGGGAAAAGGACCAGTACACAAGTTAAACTGAAGCTGTTTAATAGAGACGGACTGAGAAGGGATGTTTTGGTGAATTTTAGTAGTGATGCAACTAACAGTTATTTTTATTATCAGTTAATTTATTTTCTTGATTTTCACCAGGTCAATCATTCATCTGAGAAAAAGATAAAGATACTGATCCTCACGTACAGTCTGAAAGGCTGAAAAGGCTGTTTATTGGTCCTGTTGCTTGAAAACTGATGATAAATCAATAACAATCGACTAGCTGATCAATGGACTAATTGCTGCAGATCTATAACGTGGCTCATGCTGGTGAGTCTTTCTCTGAATCCTACAACTGATGTGTTTTGTGTCTTACTCCTATTCTTATTATTAAATGACACCTGCTGACAGAAAACCTGGTGAGGACAAATGAGTCGGGATCAAACCGGAACCACAGCGTTCACACGTCCCAACGTTATATCAGGTTTATTGGCAAAAAACACAAGAGGCAGCTGCACGTTGACAAGTCTCAAAATCTTTCAACCTGTGACCAAGAGTGTCCATAGGGAGGCAGTCGTCATGTTTTATGGGAAACATTATCACTGTCTTAGGTTCCAGTGCAACGGATTTTTTAAATTGAAGTCCAACATTTATTAATGAAACGCAGTCACAAAGAGGCGGTTGTGGTGGATGGTGGTGCAGCTCCAGAGTCCAGTGTGGGGTTAAGTTTTTTTAGTTAAGCATTTTAGTTAAGGTTAGAGAAAGATTGTGGTTTGGTCTGGAGATGAACGTATTTACAACGCGCTATTTACGTTGATTAACACACTGTCTTTGTTGTTCTGTGAAAAAATATTTGCAGTTGCACAGTTTTTAGGAGACAGTTTTCTTCTTGTCTCTGCTTCAACACTTTGTACCTGCTTTTAAATTGAACTAACTTAATTTATTACTTGTTTTTGCCCATTAAGTACTTCAGGTTTTTGCAGGTATTTTACTTTTTCCTTGTGCTCTACTGCATGTTTTTGTGATATCACACATCCAGAGTTGTTTAGTATGTAATCGTGGAACATTGACCTACAAACTCGAAGCCTCGAGGGCAGAGAACAAAACTTACAAAATCATCACTGTTGCTTGATCACAGATTTGCAAAAAAACACATTTATAGACATGATAAAGTGAGACATCCACAGTCCCCTGAGTGTTTAAATGTTCCCAGACGTGAGGTCGTAGGAAGGGAAGGAAAAAACAAACGAGAACAAGACAGAAAACAAACTATATGATGGAAAAATGTAAAGAAGCATCTGTGTGAGGATGTGCGCTGGTCCAAAACCTGGCAGGATGCTGATCAACTTAATAGGCTTTCTATTGATTCTGCCTGTCTGCACACACACACACACACACTCACTGCGACCCAGTTAGATTTATCCTATTTGAGTCTCTCTCCTCCCCACCTTGTCTCTTCGATTCTGTTATTCTTTCACAGAGTGTGTGTGTGTGTGTGTGTCATGCTGTTCTCTTGTTCTTCTCACTGTCGTCCCTCGTGGCTGATTAAATCAGTTCCTATTAGGACCACACACTCTCTCTCTTTCTCTCTCTCTCTGGTTTTGTCAACACATCCCAGCTGCCTGCTACTGTTTTTATTTAAATCTCCGTAAAAAATGAAAACTCGGGACAGAAGTCAATAAGAAGTTTAGTGTAGACGTTCACCATACTGTGACAACTTCCCAGCTGTTCTGGGTTTATGTCCTCCCCCCTAGTAGAAAAGCTCCTTCAGATAACGTCATGTGGTTGTGGTCTTCGTCAACATGCTTCTCTGGTTTCTCACACAGATGCAAATGGTGATGGGTTAGGTTTGGTTACGCTTTCTTATGGTTTAGTTAAAGTTATACTCACTGACTGACGTTTGAAACCGTAGCCTCCCATGTTAAAGTACAATGCAGTACAGTAAATGTAGTTATGCACTTCATCCTGTTCCATATGTGCACTTCGTCACTCTATAACGACCTCACTGGACTCCTGGCCTAAATTATTATAGCTGCCAGACGTTAAACAGGTTAAGAGTTAAAATGTCATCTAGAACAAGCTTTGTTTAAATATTTAATATCACTACTGTCGCAATAAGGCTTAAAGAAGACAAGTTAACTACACTACAGATACGAACACACAAGATAAAACCAGTATAGACAAGGAGACAAAACCAGTAGAGACCAATAAGACCACAGTAAATTAGAAGAAACCAAAAGATTCCAGTCTGTTGCTCCCTTAACTTGAGGGCTTGATTTTTCTGCAGACACAGATACAAGGCCACGTCATCAGTCTGTAATGGAGCTAATGGATGATCCTCAGGACTCTGAACTGACCATTTACTGGTTCAGCAGCAGCCTGAACAGACAGGAAATAGATGAAGCTGTACATGAGGCCCAAGGACACTTTATAGCCCCCCGCCCACACACACACACACACACACACAGCGGCCTTGTCGATCACATGCTGATGAACACGGAAGTCATCGATCTCCATCTCCCTCCGTACATCAACTCTGATCATCCACTGGGATCCTCTGCTTGTTTTTAACAGAACTGACATCAAACCAACGTCCTCTCCTGCACTGAGAGGAAAACCCTGGCTGCAAGATGTGACCCCTGCTCTGATAAAATGATCACTGGCGTGAAAATAAGCCACAGTGACAGACACTTTTTTTCAAGGATGCAGGCGTGCTGTGCAGGAGTTACATTAACCTCATACTGGCTCTGTACATGTTCGCATGTGCAAAACACAGGTGCAGGGACTGATTACCTGGAATTAACACTGAATAATGTGGAAAAACAGATGAATTATGAATTTCCATACATAACCAATACATTGTCCATGAGGCCTGACAACGTTGCTAATCATGTCATAAATATTGTCTCGTTATTTACACTGAATCTACATAACTTTGTTAGTTTGACACACTCAAGAGAGTTGAACAAATCATGAGTTGCACCTGTTTTTAAGTCGGTTAAAGACTCTTTATCAATACGTTTGCTCTTCATGAATTAAACTCAGTCTCGTTTTTAAAGCCTGTGCATGAATCTTCATTGGATATTAATCGTTCTCTTTTGCAGTCTGACAGTTGTAATGTTTCTCGTATCGTATTGTGCTTTTGTCTTGCTATATGCTGCCCTCTTTGTCTCTCATGAAAAAGAGATTTTAATCGCCTCCGCCTGTCACTGCACTGTCTGAACGGCTTCCTGCCTGTGTGTCAAAGCAGTTCGTGAATCTCCTACAACTTCAGCTACTCTCAAGTCAGACTGGTTCACGTTGGTTGTGTTATGTTCACAAACTTTAAGGATGACAAACTGCAAAAGACCAGTCGAGGGGCTGTCAAGAACTGGAAGACGGCTTTTTTTATTTTTAAATAAAAGCATGAAGACCAGGCCAGAAAGAAGCCCAAGACATTTCCTGGTTGAGCTTAATGTGAGAACCAAAATGTCGGAGTCAGACAGCCCAGAGGTTACAGGGACTAATATGATTGGTCAGGTGACAGAGAATGTCAGGGGAGGACGTGACCAGACAGTGGAAGGATGTTACTGTAGAGCTGCGGTGCTCATTAAAAATATGGATGCCCGCCCCAGGATGGTTTGCTAAGCATGAAAATGCGTCACCACATCTGAACCCGGTTGAACACCTGTGGGATATTTCGAAGCAACGTATTAGACGTGACATGAGACAGTGTCTTTTATAATAACGGAGTTGCATCCTTCCGGTAGAGTCCAGAGACTTGAAGAATCAAGGTGCACTAAAGGGGTTATGGTGGCACTAAGACGCTTTACGTTGGTTTTTCCTTTAATTTGTCACCCGTCTGCATTTGGTTAGCATGTTAGCTTCAATCTATAAATGTTAATATTGTCTCAGCAGTTTATTCTGGTCCTGAGGGATAACAAGCTAGCTTAACCCCAATGACCCCAGCAGCGACCCTGAGACGACCCTGTGACTGCACATACAACCCCCCAACGCCACAGCTAAAGACCGTTCATCACTCCCCAACATGGCTCCGCAGCAGCGTCGATCACAGACTTATTTTGCAGTCGTTCACTTCTTTTAATCACTTCAACTTATTTCAACAATTTGTCTTCGTCAGATCTAATATCACATTTGGCCTTTACACTGTCACATCTTTCATATTTTTAATTAACGTTATGACCACACTGCTTGGATCACTAAAGGTTAGAACCACACGAGCCTGACACAGGTGCAGCACCTTAACCCGCCGAGCAACACGGAAACGCACACAAACAGACAACCTCCTGTTACCTCCCCTTGGCTGAGCAGCACTGAGTAGCGACACGGAGGCTGCCGTTAGTTCTTTATTTTGCTGCTGTTTTTATTTTTAATCTGAACTCTCAGATTAAAAGCAGTACGTAGTGTCACCTTCACTTCAGATTTACTGCGTCTTCTTCCGCTTATCTTTCCCTCTTTTAAACGTGTCGGAGAGATTAACGGATCTGGGTGATATTGCTGTATCTGCTGGGGCTCAAAATGTTAATGTCAGTTATTCCTCAACCCTCCTAAGAGCTCTGCTATAACTCATTCTCATTAATGAAACTGAATTTGCAGTAAGACCTTTTGTGATTGAGGTGTATTTATTCTAATAATACAGGTTAACCCTCCCTAAACTTTGCATATTGTCCCTTTCACAGAGATTTAAAACTTTTTTTGCACAAAATTACAGAATATGCAAAACGTCTGACATGAAAAACCTGATGCGGTTTGTTCACACTCGTCTCCTTAGTCTCGCAAAAGCATTAAAGGTTTATGGACCTTATAAGAAGCACAGACACATTTTCGCTCAGTGGAAGCTCAAAGACAAGAACATGACTCATCTCTTTATAAAGGAATAAAAATCAGGCAGAGAGCAACGTGTGCTGGGTGTTTCCCTGCTTTTCCCCCAGTGCATGCTGGGACACGCGCCAGCCACACCATGACCCTGAGCTGGAATATTTTCTATAGGATGATTTTTCTACTAAAACACATCGTCTGTTCACATCATGGCTGCCAGAGGGGAGAGTTACATCGACTGCAAGTCCTCTTTAAGCCTCCAAACGATATCTGGGGAGCCGCCAGAGAAGAATGGATCGACGCGGCCAAAACCGGACCAGGACTTGGCCGGCGCCTGCAGATCGTCTCCAGGTCTGTACAGGAGCCAGCAGAGGCACCAGACCTGCACATGGGACAGTGAGCCGAAAAAACAGGAGCTTCAAAGTGCCCAAGTAGGGATCGACAGCATTACTGGCAAGCTGATAGCTTAAAATAATATCCATCTGAGACCCAGGGAGAAATGATTGGATTGTTTTTATGGCCACTTCTTACCTGACTGTTACTGTCATCAGCAGGTTTTATTGTTATTGCTCTTCCTGAATCTCCTACTGTATATAACCATCAACATATAAATATACTGATATGTGCTGTAAAGGCAGCTGGAGAGAGAGAAAGACTGACAGACACTAACAGAAAGGTCACAAAGTGGAGCGATGATATTAGTTTTACTGTCATTACAGGATTTGATTGCTGCTGCTGTTCTGTCTTTCTTTATGCACTGCTGCACTGTGGGGCAGGAAGACAAACGACAGGCAGACAGTGAATCGAGTGGGAAGCCTATTATAAACTAAAATAACATCATGCAGATAAATAACAGCACCTTTTGTCTCTATAAGTACTGAGAATGATTGATTGTTGCTGTTTTTATGGCTAATCTGTTCATTAAGGCTGAAACAAACAAGTTCCCATCACTGCATCTCACGTGTTAACGTATGGATGCAAAAAGAAACTACTTACAACATATCATCTGGAAACTGTTCGAGAAAAATTATTTAACACAATTTGGGCCTTTTTGTTTATGTTTTTATGTGGATCTCATCTGTACCAGTGACAATAACCTTCTGCTTTAAATCTGATTTATTTAAAAAAACACTTTAAACACTAATGAAGATAAAGCAACAAAAATATAAATAACAGAAAATAAAATGTATCAGTAAGTACAAGCTGTGCAAAACTAAAAGTACTACACAATAAAATGATGTATTTGAAATTTGATGCTGGTGATAATATAAACGTAGACGTTTAGTCCCGACTTGTTTGACAACTGAAATCACCCCAAAATGTGAGTAAAACATCTCTCTTTGTGATTTACGCATATTTGACCCACATTCTGCAGTGTCCCTGAATGCCTCACACAAAAGAGCTGCTGATAAGAGGCTGCAAATGCTGCTCAGTGTTACTTTCTTAACACAAAACCTGCTCACGAAGGCAATAAAGAAGTCCACTTCAGACGAGCAGAGGATCTTTTATATATTCAGCAGCCATCAGGAAGCAGGAGTCTCCCAGAACTTCTGGGGAGGTGGGATGTCTGACTGTGCAAGGGAATTCCCTGACGAAAGTGGGAGAAAACTGTAGCGTCGGTGGAACACAAACAAAAGTCTTCGATGAAACACTTTTCTACCACAAAACACATCATGAGAACGACGGACACACGGAGCCATAAAGACATAAACCAAAAGTTTCATGAATACATCACGGTCAGACGATGTATATATTCCTAAACAATGTTCTGCTGCTTGGTCTCAGGGCAAATAATGTGTCCTCTGCTGTGTGTGTGCTTCATGTAAACAGGATGATGGAGAATATACAGGGGACAGTGCACTGTGGGTGGCGGGTGCTGGTTTTGTCCCCAGACGCTGTAACACAAGACTATTTCTGGACATGTTAGGAGACATCTTTGACTCCAGGTTTCTGTTCGTCTGTGTTTTTCAGGCTCTACTGTGCACTAAGTCATTCTTTAGTAACTAACAGCAGCTCCTTACAGCTGTGTTCACCTGTTAAATATCACTGACACAGATGCTGCTGCTGTTATAAGATGTCAAGTTGAAATTAGTCGACGAAGGCCGACGTTCACCGGGCGTCAGCCTCCTAGGAATCTTCCAGCAGGGGTCGGAGTGCCTCACGTTGCCTGACAGTCATACAGATCTACTTAGTCTACAGTCTACAGAGCAGAAGCTGAAGGTATTTTAATGGAGCTCAGATGTTCTGCCAGGTGCAAACATCTGGACTCACAGCTGCTTCTTTTGTGTGAACGCCTGAATTTTCCTGCCTTCATCTGTGACAGTTGTTCATTGTTTTGTGTTTTCTTTTGTTAAAATCGAACAATTCACCGACTCCACATGACTGAAGCTGAGGACACAGCTGCACAAACAGTATTATCCTGATCACGATTTACACTGACGAGGATCATTTTGTAGCTTCATGTTTACACGGGACATAAATGTCATTACTCACAGACATTAACCGTAGGTCAGACCGAGTGTGTCTGTAGTCTAGGATCAGATGTAACAGGTGCGTTTACGGGTTAATGAGGCCAAGCATAAAACTCTCAAATAAAAAGAACTGACATAATATAATATGATTTTCATTATCCAGATAACAACGGCTTCTAACGGAGTTCCTGTTTTAGCAACATCTCTCAGTAAATGTCAGTAAAGCTGCAAATCGATTGCAGATTTTTTTAATGTGTAAAAATGTTGAGTCCACCTGGAGATCACCAATCAATCACTGATCGCGATGTCTGTGGACACAAACACCTTGTGTCTGTCGTTTCAGTTTATTCAGAGCGGTGACAAGAAGACAGGAGGCCGGGACAGAAGAAGAAGAAGGACCAGAAGGAGCAGGTGCAGGAGGCTGAACAGGTGGAGCAGTGTGGAGCAGAGTGTTGGCAGCGTTAACAGGAGATCGAGTGACTCCGTGTGTCTGATCAATCACGAGACAAACTGTCTCCAAGGTCAGCTGACCACACAGCCAGAGGCCGACCTGCTGCCGTTAATCAGCACTGTGTGTGTGTCCTGTGAATTCTGCAGGACGCAGAAACAAAGAAAAAACAGCGGAAGTACTAAAGCTAAACTGTGAAAATACTTAATTCAAGTAAAAGTCTTTGAGGTTTAGTATTTGTAATGTTTGTTGGTCACTGCACATGTGCAGCACAACAACACTGTTTAAAAAGATTTAAATTAAAAATAAAAAGATAAAAAGTCAATAAAAGTATCATCAGGAAATTATAAATGAAGCATTCAAAGTAAAAGTACATAAAAATGCCAGTACTTCATTGTTTGTGTAAATAAGGGGCCGAAACATTAGAACCACCTCCTGATACTGTACAGCTGTACCTAATGAAGTGGCATTTCTCATTTGATCATTCATTGCAGCATTAGAGGTAAATGTTCTGTTAATCGATCCACGACCTTTTCAAACCTCTGCTCGTTTTCATCCAGCTAACTCCGCCCGTCTGCTCCGACATCAAGCGCACCCCGCTGACAGGACTACAGAAGGA
Organism: Ctenopoma multispine; assembly: GCA_034779795.1. Lineage (NCBI taxonomy): Eukaryota > Metazoa > Chordata > Actinopteri > Anabantiformes > Anabantidae > Ctenopoma > Ctenopoma multispine. The sequence continues at coordinate 12,864,747 of JAUYWH010000012.1, read as the reverse complement.
AACCCGGGGACCGTTACGATGCTGCTGAACTGGTCCCAAACCACAGAAACACTCCACTGGGTCGGTCGTTGATGGTGACACTGGTGGTTATGGACCTGCTGTTGCTATGGTTACAGACGTGAGACCTGGTCACAAAGCCCACGGTGGATGATGACAGCGCGTGTGTGTGTGTGTGTGTGTGAGAGAGTGTGGACATTTAGGAGGTCATGTTTTACATCACGTGCTGGTACCTGCACCACGCTTCCACTCAGTCAGTGACTTACAGACTCATGTTTCCAGTCTACAGGACGACAGGCGTCACATCTCTTAGCTTTCATGTAAATGAGAAACAGGTAACTGCAGGTGTCACCAGCATCTCCTCTACGCACCAACACACACTCTCACACACCGGCCAATCATCTCGTCGATAACCACAGTCTTGGAGGCATGTGAACGGCTGGAGGTGCGTTTGATTTACGCTCACAGACACTTGAAGCGCAGTGGACATGCCACCGAGCAGGTGGAGATAAATCAGCTGCTTCAACACCTCTCCATCACACTCTGGCCTCTGACCTTTGACCCCCACACTCCTGCCTAGTTGGGGGTTGGATTTAATGCTTTTCTTTACTACTCCTACTTTTACTGCGTGATGCAGTAAGTAAAGAGCAACAGACATATTTGTGACCACATAATAGAGCCGTACTGGCTGATCAGGGCATTTGGAGAAAAACTATCAATAGTTAAAATAAATATTTTGTAATAATCCACTATTTTATATTAATTCCATGAACATTTGATTAAAGATTTGTTTCTTTTTGTCACAAACTGCAGAAAAAGTCTCTGTTCAAACATTTATGTTGAGATTTTTTTATAATTATCATGAAAAATTTTGCTACACATACAGATAATGAAATATTTATTCTTCATAGTTTATTAAATTAAATTCAAAACTTTTAATCTGCATTAATGCTGAATCAGATGTTTGTTTGTAGACACGTTTCATCTGTTACTCTCTGAATAAAATTCTTAGAAACTAGTCGTTTTATATTTTTACCTGAAATTATTTGGTCGTTTTCTGGTAAAACTGCTTTTTAAGGAAATAACTTGGACCCGTAACGCGTGTTAACAACACTCTGTCTTCCGCTCAGTGTGAGCAGTTCTGGGTTCTGTTCCTGTTCCTGTTTCGTAAAATCATTATTATTTTATTCTTCATTATGTCGCCCAGTTGTGTCTTCCTTCTGTGAACGGCTCTCCAGCCTCTTTGTTCCTCTCTAAGCTGCCTTATGTCGCCTTGAACACTCACTTAAGAGAAACGGTGACCGTCAGACCTCTATTAAAGCTGACACACGCTGCTCTTTGGTATTTTGCTGTATGTGACTCACTGGTGCAGCCGCCTTTGGGGCTCGTACTAAAGAATCACATTTTCTAAAAACCTGTCTATTGTAAGGATTTTTTTTACTCTCATTAAAAACTGTAGCTATAAGAAGTTCATCAGAGTTTGTGACATGTCTGCATGTGTGTGTGGAGGCGTCATGATGAGATGAAGATTGTGTGAGACACAGGAAGAACATATTCTCCCTTTTAACTGTTTGTGCCCAAACATGAAGTCAGTCACACGGTGATGTCTCCACCCTGTGAGATGAGAAATGTTTAGACTGGCAGCTCCGACTCCAGTGACGTCAGGTTTCTTTCACCAGTAACAATGTTCAGGTAGATTTTACTCATGACCAAGACAAGTTTGAACTTTGCCATAAAAAAGAAAAAGCTCGGCTCTGCCGGCTCTTAACGCCTCTCCAGATTTGGACAGTAAAATTGTTGAAGGAAGAGAGGAAGGCGTCACTTTTAAGAGTCTTTCTGCTTTAACAGACAAATAGCAGATAATTAAACTGTCAGTGCTCTCGGCTCCGAGCTCTCCAGCAGAGAGAGGATTAAAGCAGCAGAGGAGCTCATCTGTCCGTCCTGACTCAGCTTCCACACGGAGCCGCTGTGCGACGCCGCTGAGCCGCTGCTGGGGGAACCGGACCGAACAAGGTGAAGCGGGTCACTCAACAACCGCTTCTTGCTGGTGTTGCTGCAGATTCTGTTTTTTTTCCTTATGCAGCATTTAGCTGCACGAGGATCAGAATTTCTGCTGCAGCAGCTGAGAACTGAACCTGTTTGTTTTTGTGTGTTTCAACACAGATTAAACCTGACAGGGAAATTCTTTGATTGTCAACTTGAACTTGAGTTTAACATAAGTGTAACTTTAACTGAGGACAACACAGCACCGCGTCTGACAGTAAACCACATGGATCCAGTTGAGTTGGTTGAGGCATATCTACTGTGTCGAGGTCTAAGTTCTAGGACCGTGTAAATTAAGTTAAGTCCCAGGAAGTAAAACTCAGACAATTTCCAAAATAAGACTCCTCTTTGTTACTTCTTATTTCGGTTTCTGTCATGATATAAAGAACTGTGACGGCACATTGGACCAGTAATTAAAGAGAAACACCTGAAATTCACATCCATGCTCCTACATATATCTACACACACACAGCGGTTGTAAGATAAGACCAGAACACTTCCTGGCTCATCAAAGCTCAGTATCTGGAGCAGGAGCCTTTAAAAAAAAGTCCATTCAAACCTTAGTTCCTCAAAACACAGGTGTTTGAGTTCCTGGAACAAAGTCTCAGTTCCTGGAAAAGTTCTCGGGGTCAAAACAAGCATCGATTCTCTGGCTGCAAGCATCGGTCACTGCTGTGCACCATTTAAGTCTTTGTAATGCTCTGAAAAGCGAGCCCATGACATTAACGTCTGTCTTTCACAGAAGTTAACAGACACGAAGACACACAGCAGAAACACAAAAAAAGGACATGAATGCAAAGCAAACGCTGAGAGGTGGATTGTGCAGGCTCAGGAGGGTTTTTAAGCTCTACAATAAAAGCTATAGAGCTGCTCTCAGGTTTCATACGGCGCATTTACTGCACAAAGGTTGTAGATAATAAGCAGGAACCTGCAGGACTGATGTCAGAGCAAAGAGCCACAGCGCTGCTGCGTCTGTCAAACAGCAGCTCGTGTTGTCTCAGAGCCGAGCACAGCAAAGGTCAGACCTGCTGCTCAAACACGGAACAAACAGCACAACGCCGTGTGGGGCTTTTCAGCTGCACACATGCAGAAACACACTGCAAGAGCTGCCCCCCCCCACACACACACACACACGCACACACACACACTCATGCGAAGTAGGCGGTGCAGCGCTCGGACACCTGTTGTCGGCCTGTAGCAGAGTGATTTGAAGGTGTTGTCACAGGAGCCGTGTGCTGGTTGCTGAGTTCAAACCATGATGATCTGCACCCGAGTGCATGTCACCTGCACACACCTGTACCCAGACACACACCACGCTGTGGGAACACCTCTCCCTCACTGAGGCAAGGTGAACACACACAAGTGCAATTTATAAAACGACTGCACCGCACAGACACTAGAAGAGCACCGCACACGAATCCAGTTCAGACAGAGGTACAGTATGTTGCACCTGTCTGTTCAGTCACAGCTGACATTCGGTTCAGTTTGTTAACAGCGTTTTATGTTATCATGCGCTTGGATCGGCTTCGGCCCCATTAGAACCTCCATCGTGTTCGTGTCCGAGACTGGAGCCCGAACTGCCAGGAGCCGTCCCTCGTTCTGTCTCACGCTCTAATCAAACTGCAGCCATATCATCATCACATACTTCAGAGGTCACGTGATAATTCCGGATTCTGAGCTCAGGCTCTAGTTTTTTTACCACAAACACACCTGATAACTCACGTGTTGTGCTTTTGTTTGATTTAGTGTTTAGAACACGTTAATCGCTAACTTCATGAAGCCATAACCACCTGGATGTGGATGTTTCTTCATAATTACTGTTTAATTAAATAAGGAGAACAAACCATTATCTCTCATCCCTCCCGCTCGTCTCGTGTCCCACTTCAAACCTCCTCCCTGACCATTCTCTCTATTTTTCTATCCAACGTCTACTTTTATACTTTCTCACTTTTTCTTCTCCTTACTTCCTCCCCACCCTCTGACCTTTCTTCCTACCCAACATGCCACACACCGACTCCCACCAGATCAACAGTTCAGGGGTTGTGACATCATCTGCATCATCATCCGTCTGGAGTCTTGCTCAAGGACACTTCATTGAGTTGGTGGGGGTGGCGAGGTGGAGGTCAGACCTAATCCGAGCTGTAGCAGCAGATTCATTTTACCCATATGTTTGTTTGCTGATGCACATTTTCAGGTTCACGTGAACGTTTTGGATTGTGAGAAATTATTGGTTATGTATCGAGGTTTGATTATTTATTTATGGCTGATATGAACTGATCCACCCACACGCTGCACTGAGAAGAAATCTGTGGCAGTCGGGTCATGTGTTGGTGCAACATGATTATATCCAGGGATTCATCCAGAAGGTGGAAGGTCAAAGGTCATCAGGCAACACAGCTGCAGGTCAAACTGATACTATTTTTTTTTTTTTGCTCTCACGACTAAGGTTTCACAATAAGAGCAAACTCGTTATGTAAAAAAAAAATCACATCAACCAAATAATTAAATGAAGCTTGAAGCTAAATATAAGACAGCAGCATCATTTCCCACAGTTTACTGCTTTACCCACAATTTAAGTACAACAAGTGATGTGAGGTGCAAACCTCAGAGAATTATACAAATATTATATTGTATATTGTATTGTAATTATAGTAAAAACACAAGAATATTTTACATTAAACTGTTAAAAATACCTTCATAAAGTTACTACAGATTCACTGGTACGCATGATACAGACTGCAGCACTGACACAGCAGAATCACTGTAATATCAGGACAAAATATCCAAAACACCAGAAGGTTTCTACTTTTTTCTAGTGACGCACTTCGAGTCCCAGCAGAGAAATGTTACAGGAATCTTACAGTTGATGCCAAAGAGGTAAACAGGCCAAAATACGACAAGCAGCGGTAACCACAGCCCCCAAACGGATCTCCTCTTACACAAACACGGGCGGCTAATTAATGGAAAGCGGTGGCACGGGTCGGCTGATAAACAGCGGGGTTGCATGGGAACCGGAGAAACGGAGTCTCTGGAGGACGAGGTGAAGCGCACACCGACAACTTAATGATGACACTGAATGAGTCAAAGTTATTAACACGGAGCTTTAGAAAAATGTTCTTTTAGTTGGTTCTGGCTCATTTAGGAGAAGAGTTTTAACACATTCAAACGCGCTGGAACCTGCCTGGTCAAAGACGCACGAAGAATGTTTGCACACAAGAAATAAATCCAAAAAGAAAAAAGACTTTTTCTGTGTTGTAGGTGTTTCGCTTTGTACGGATCAACTAAAAAAGGTCAGAGTTCATATTTAAGAAGCGGATTTCAAACTCTAATAATAAAGAAAGGCGCGTACTCACATGTGAACTCCTGCGTTAAAAACTGCGGGTTTATCTCTCTCCGTGTGTCACTTCATCACCGCTCCGCCGCGTCCCGTTCACAGCTGCCAAATCCCATCCGGAGACGAGGCGCAAAGTGGCCGATCCATGAGCGGAAAAACTCCGCGCAGCGCAAAGTGTTGGGAGTAAAGAAAGAGATCTCAGTAGAAGAGAAAAGATGGTGATGATGTGGATGAAGCTCGAGTTTTTAAATCCAAGCGCACTGAGAATGATGAATTAAATGAGGAGCGCGCATAAGTGTCCCTCCAGCAGCGGCAGGGGAGACGCTTCAGTCCAGCCGGGGAGGGGAGAGTGCGCACCGGGCGGCTTCACTCCGTCTGCTCCGCTTCCTCCGGCATCTTTCAGCCGCTTTAATCCTCCGGCAGCAGCTTCAGCTTTCCTTTATTCCCCCTTTAATCCAGAAAACACCCCTCCAACTCAGGAAAGCGGGTGTTTAAATTCTTCTCATCCTTCTCAGGTGTGATAACTAAGAACATCACGCGCGTCCACATCAAATAAAAAGTCTCCCTCGCGGCTCCAGCTGTTGCTTTTACCTTTTTTCTCTTTGGAGAAATAATGTAAAAGGAGAAAAAGTGGGAAGTTAGACTGGAGCGCTGCGCTGCGCCTCGGTGCGCCGGTAGGTGGGCTGCTTGGTACGACTGACCGGCCGGACTCCCATCATTCCCCGCCGCTTGCTCGCCCCCAGGACGCGCACGGAGAGGGAGAGAGAGAGAGAGAGAGAGAGAGAGATGGAAACAGGGGGACAGGAGGGGAGTATCGCGAGCTTACGCCCTTAGTCACGTTTGTTCTGTGCTTTGGCGACCGAGGACACGCGCACACGCACGCGGACACATGCAGAAACACACTTTTTTACATGCGCCCACACACACACACACAGACACACACAGACACACACACACACAGACACACACAGACACACACACACAGACACACACACACACACACACAGACACACACACACACACACACACACACAGACAC
>JAUYWH010000012.1:12828711-12858112 GCA_034779795.1 Ctenopoma multispine | reverse complement strand
AGACACACACACACACACACACAGACACACACACACACACACACACACACAGACACACACACACACACACACACACATACACACATACACACATACACACACACACAGACAGACACACAGACACACACACACACACACACACACACACACACATAGTGTATAACATGATCAGGGGTAAAGTTGTCTTCAGGTTCTGTATGATGTTCTGTATGCGCAGTGTTTCACCTCATTAATGTCTTAGTCTGTGTTTTAGGAGTCAACCTGTGTTTTTACTAAAGTTAGACAAAAAAACTGCAAAAAAACAAAGTGACAGAAGGAGAGAAAATAATGTTGATTAAAGTTAATTCATCACCTCGAAGTGATAAAATAACGTTCATCCATTTACAGGCAGATCACTGCTTCATGTTCAAGTGGCCCAAACTGAATATCAAACAGATTTAATCTAAAGAGAAATGTATAATCGACATGTTCTGTATTTTAAAGCTTTATTTTTATGCACTGAATCTTAATGGAAAAAAAACAACTAAGAAACAGTGACGTCCAGTTTCTCCTTCAGCTTCAGGTATTTCCCACAATGCTGCTGTTTGCAGGGAGACGTGTGCAACAGTCTCCCCCTTGTGTTTCCTCTCAGTTACTGTAACACTCACTGAATATGAAGTGCAGTAATAAAACTCATGTTGTTGAAGCCGTCATGTCGTTTTCTGTGAGGACTTTTTGAAACATGATCTTCACACCAGAGTGGATTTAGTTTTTATTCCATGTAAGGACCTGTTGATGGGTCAGCGAGGTCTAAGGAGACGCTCCTCAGCTGCTGCTGTATAAGGTGTGTTTGTGTGTGAGTCGATGGGTTAATACGGCTGGCATGCGACACATGAGCTTTATCAGCCGGTGTGTGTAATGTTTAGTCTATGTGCCTGTGTGCAAAGTCACCATGTATGTGGGTGGGTGTGTGCGCTCTGTAAACCTGAACACCTGTCAGTGTGGCCGTGAAGCTTCAGTCCAGCCAAACTCAAACTGACACCAGCACCAGAATCGAGGTGGTGCCTGCAGCTTCTTTCACGTTCTCAGCGACACTACGATTGGTCTGTGTGATGTATGTCATGGTTTTAATGCTGCAGCAGACGAGCAAACAGCTTTAAAGATGTTAAACGTGAGAATCTGTGCAAGAAATAACTCACTGATCTGATGAAGTTTTTTTCATCACCAAAGTTTTATAAATCATTTTAGTTTTCAGTTCTTTTCTGGATAGATCTGCAGTTTATGTAAAGTTTACTAAAAACAGAAGTACAGTTTATTTATAGCACATTTCTAAAGCAGATGTCACCAGGTCCTGAGTTACAGACCAGCCCTCTGAGACTACATGAGTGTTAATGTTCCTTGTTTAAAAGTCACAGGGCTCAATGTAAAAGGTGAAAAGTGACCAGAAGAAGGTGAGAAGAATAACAAAAAACACAAAATGACCAAAAAGAGGTGAGGTGCAAATATACTCTGCAAAGAAAAGTATGTATTTTAAACATGATTTTAAATTGACATAGTTAAAACACACTGATGCACAAGTCTGGACCAATCAAATTATGATAAAGAGAGTGAGTCACAAAGGCTGGAGACGTCGTAATCATCACTAGAGGGAAACAGACACAGCAAACATCACCTGAACCAGTGTCCGGAGCGAGACGTTTCAACACCACCACGACAAGGAAGGAATACGCAGTCAGTGAGGAGGAACCGAGGCGGTGAGACGTGAAGGTCCAAACACAGACCTGAGAGGCTAAGAGAAGCTGCTTAGTGAGGGCTGATATAGAGGCTGTGACAGTGCTGCTGCAGTACAGGTGAGTGAGTGACAGACAGGAAAAACACAAATGACAAGGCTGTGACACAACAATACATTTAACAGTGAACACAGTTGATTTAATGAAGCTCTGAAACGTTATGAGCTTCGTGAGGACGGGTTCGATGTTGGATACAAACACATGCCTACATAATAAAGTGATCTATGACTGTTAAACAGTGAGGATCTCAATTCAGCTTGACATCAGGGCAACTTTCCACTTTTTTACTGGTGTCCTCTGCTTCGTGTCTTGCATTCTGCCTAACGTTATACTACAGCGCCCTCTGCAGGTTAAAGGGTAGTGAGGCAACAACTGTTCTGCAGCTCATGCAGGAAAAACCTTTTCATTCTTTTGTATGTTTCATCCATTTCTAAGTTTTACTTCGCCCACTGTTACCTGTATTACTGTATTACTGTATTACCTTTGAACTATATTTTCCAGCTGACTCTCATCATCTGTAGGCAAACATCTCGTTTGTGCTGCTCATTTATCGCAGTTAAACTTGTTCATTATGATGCACATCCACCCACAGACAGTAATGAACCCACATGAGCCTGCTCTCCTATCTGGTTCTGAGCTTGGACAGAGTTTTAACAAATAAACTAGATGCTGCTGTATTTCTAGGCTCAGTTAGAAACCCAGACGGTCCGCCTGGAGCGGCACTGGGAGGCAATTAAGCGTCAGTGAAGTATCTCAGACTGTGTGCACACTGAGCCTGGAGTGAAAACCTTCAACCAGAAAAGTTTATGATATAGATCATTACAAGGATGGAAAATGCGAAGTTCAATACAGTGTCTATAACACGGGGTTATTTACAGATTAAAGTTGACATGATTATATAAGTGATAATTTATAATTTATGAAACCAACAACAGGATCATTCTAAATGCTCAATTATCATATCTGGTTTACTCTGGACCACAGTGGAAGAACACTTTATTTTCAAGACTTTCAATGTAATAAAAGTCACTGAAATGAGTGTAGGTCTACTCAGGAGCTCTCTGGTTTGTAGAAATGTTGTTATATAGTACACAAAGCAAATATTCAGTTTTATTAAAGTAACTGATTCCATGACAGACCCGACACTGGATTCAGATTTTCAGATGTATTAGTTGACTGCATGCTGCTTGAAAGGAGATTTCCATCACTACATATATTTATTTATTTATTTATTTACAACGTCAAATGTAGCTTGTAGCTGTGAACAGTAACAATAAAGTTTTTTAAATGTGGAATATCTGCGAGTCCTCTCCGCCCCAGATGTTTGAAACTCGCCCCTCACGTCTGCCACGTTCTTGCGCCTTTCCAAATAAAGGGACGACAATGGGAAGCGGTGCCGCAATGTGATTGGTTCAAACGAACGAGAGCCCGCCTTTAGTCCCGCCCACGGGCTGGATCTGTGTTTGTGACTGGTGGAGTCTGACGTCAATCCCGGTTACTATGGACTTTGGCTTTGCTGGTAACTAAGTGAGGACATGATTTCTGGTCAGCTCGCAGCCTCATCACTGTGAGCGGCCGGAGAACATCAAGCGGCGACCGGAGCCTCCGCGTCGTTCATGTTTCTGTCTTAACTGCGGCTAAGCTAGCTTGTTCGTTTCTAAAACCTGCGTTGGACAGTTTACGAAGCCATGGCTCAGAGAAAGAATCCAAAAACGCACTCCAAAAAAGGTCAGTACACCTTTCTTGCGAGATTCTCGGAGTCTTGGACGCATCTCTGTCTACCATACATATTCCCTTCTAATAAAATGCAAATTTATAGCTGTTCCCTTACTGGAAAAGAAAAACATCGAGCATAATCAAACCGAAGATTTTTTATGAAACGTTTAGATCCAGCCTTCAGTGCGGCTGACATACCGACACAGTACGCGACAAAAACTTCTGTTTTCACAGATGATTCGTCCGTGATTCCCGGTCCTCTCCTGTCTAAAGCGCCGCTTGTTGGGCGTCTAGAAGCTGTGTTATCCAGCTGTCTTACTTATTTAAAATCAATTGAAACAGACCCAGTTTTTGTGTTTTAGGAATGCCGATGTGAGTAGTTTTTAGTAGTCATTCCCGTACATCTCCTAATTCTTGTTTTTGTAAGTGTTAACTTTTGCCACTGACTAAGAGAATATTTAACGTCAGAGTTTTGAATGGAGTCTGGTTTGACGTTCTCGCGATGCTAGAAAGTGGATCTTTTTTAAGCTAATAACCAGACAATAGAGAATGTAAGCAAGTAATTTTAATTAAATGGTGACGTTTTAATGAACAAATGTTTTATGTGACTGCTAGCTTGCTTGTCCAGCGGTAGCATGGTAGTGGCCCTGCGGACTAATTGACGCTAAGCTAACCTAGCTTCTCTAAGTTTTAGCCTGCTAACATTAGCTAACAAGCTATTAACTTATTTCTTTTTAAAGACATAACTTAATGGATAAAATTATCGTGTTTTCACCACCCTGCGATGTGAACCACTTTACTCATCTCATTTACACAGTTAAACCTGAGGAGTAAACCCCTAAATAAAGTTTTCAGGTTAATAATGGTATAGTTTACTGTGATAATTAATAGAACTGTGGGGAAGCTTTTTTCAGTTGTTGTATGTGTAGTACTATAGTAATGAATTCATCTTTACTTGTCTGTCCTTTCACCTGTCAACAACATAGAACTTGAACTAGTTGTTGTTACTTTATTTATTCTGCCTGATGCCTGTGGGTTATTTGCACAGTGTCCTAATAAAACTTAATTATGACATTTATAGACTACACTTGAAAAAGGGAAGTACTGTCAATTACTGCTACAGTTTAGATATCTTTTTATGCACAGCTTCATCGCAGCTCTTCCCTTTTCACAAATTAATTCCTGCATTAGTTCCTGTGCTAATATCGGGTTTTCCAGAAAAAAAATAAGATTGCTGCTTGGTATTCACATCTGATATTTACAGTAAAAATCAGCATTGTTTGTGTATAGTGAGGTTTTTCACTATGACTTAGAAATGCAAAACCCTTCTGCACTGACCTACCTTCAGCGTGCACAGGAATGCAGATTACACCAGCAGGTCTCTGTCTTGAAAACAAAGCCAAGTTGTTCTCATTCAGCAAACGGGAGAGATAAGATTTATGTTATGCTGCCTCAGACTGCAGCAGCGTGTTCACATACTATTTATTATTGTCATTATTATTATCTGTTGCCGCTTAAACTGATACTGGCTCTGTTGGAACTTTAACTATTTCACAGAAGGTATTTGACTTTGCAAACTGTTGTTTTCTTCTACATTTGCTTGTAATTGCAACACATGTAAAATACAGTCGAAGCATAAGGTGCTATGATAAGGTGCAAATTTGAAACAAATGACCTGTGCTGTGGATACAAATACTGTGTTCTTTTACACAGATTTTACACAGTCACAGTGATTCACAGGCAGACAGTGACTAGCAGGTATAAGCAGAGCTTGAGGTGGATTTGAATAACAACGAAACAGTGTTTGCAGAAACGAGCATCCAACACTGACAAGTACTGAAAGCTGGCACGGAAAGTTTCATCAGATGCTACATCCGTGTTAATTCTAGACTGTATGTTGGAAAAGATTGTGTGTCAGTGTTTATGTTGAGACTGTCACATTTAAAATGCCGATATACTGAATTTATGATCATCTGACTGATAAAGTACAGCGGAAACTAATAATTATTCTGAATCTTTTTAATTCTGACAATTTTTTTCTCCCCAGTTGCAAAATTAAAAACAGTTTAAACTGTTAAAACAGTGAAAATCATCCATCACAGTTTGCCTAAAATGTTGAACCCACATTTCCAGGTGACCAAATTTACTCAGTTTAATTTAGTCCTGAACAAGCAAATCCTCACACCTGAAAAACTGAATCCTCAAAAATTGACTCAAACAATGAATTTGTTATCGAAATAGGTGCTGCTTTGACACCGGTGTAGGAGAAGTTAATACAAAATCTGGCTAAGTAAATATTAGCTTGAATCAACATCGTCCTTGTCGTGACGTCTGAACTTCTGTCTCTTGCTCTTTAGTTTTTATTTCTCCTGTTGATCTTCTCACAGAGTACAGAGCCTGAAGTTAGTCAAGTACTTAGCGGTGAAAACAGATCACTTTCTGTCACTTTGGGTCGAACTTTACTTACAAGGATGCATCACTACATGTAATCTCTTTTTCATCCGGCCACGTCACTCAACTACTTTTCCTCGAGGAGTTTTTCAGTTAGATGTAGAGATCTACACATGTACTCCCAACTAAAACCACAATTAAGTAAGTTAAAAAGCTGTGACGTCGCCCTTTAAGGTGACACGTCCCACGGCTGAGAGAGAGCACCACACACACCAGAGTGTGTGTGTGTGTGCGCGCGTGCGTGCGTGAACAAACATGTGTCAAGGTTATCTGGTGGGCTATTCTGTCCTCTCTGGCATCTGACACATGCACAGCGACCGTGGGTTTGTCAGCTCTAATAATAGTGTGGATCAGGTTCAGGACCAATAGTCTGCAGCCGGTCACCATCACTGCACCACCAGGAGGAAGAGGAGGAGCTCGTTCTTTGTCCTGCTCGGTCGCTTTCTGTCATTGTCCTGCTGTCGTCCAGTTTTGCTTGTTTGGATGATCAGTAATTTGTTCTTTCGGATTATTTTTGTCACTTTTCTTCATTGATTGTTTGCTTGTCCTTTTTAAATGTTTTGTTTGTACACTTTCCTTAAAATACCTTTTGAAAACCTTTAAATTGTTTCGACGACTTCTTTTTAATGCTTTTTATTCTAAAACATATTTATTAATTTTGATGGTCTTAGTGAACTACCCACTGGTTAGAGCTGGTTGTCTGGCCCTGTCTGGTTGTCTGTTTTTGGGTTCAGCTGAGACCTTAGACGGTCCATGCAGCGCTACCGCCGCTATGGCACCTCCTTCTCCTCCTCAATCGCCCCAGCTCCTGTGGAGGAGGTCCACGCAGAGGAGGAGCTGCCCACTGAAAAGGAGGAGTATGAGGAGGAGACGGAGCCGCTGGTGGAGAAGGGGGTGTGGCCTGTGGACCAGGAGACAGGTGAGAGTGATGTTTTGACCTGGTTCAGTTTGGTTTGGATTTGGTTCTTATCTGGGCTGCTTTGGCTCGGTTAGGAGGCGTTACAGAGGAGGAGTTCCCACTGAAGAAGGAGGATCGGACACCTCCTGTCTTCGAGACAGGTGGGGAAGGTTTCTAAGCTTGGTTTGGTTTGGTTTGGTTGGTGTGTGGATGATGAACAGGGCTCAGTAGAACATTGCTGGACATCTGTATAACAACAGCATAATAAAGTTTGTTTCTTTTGTAGCTTTGTGGTTTGTTGGGTTTTTATTGACCTTGTACAGTGTCCTGCATGCTGTCAGTGCATCCTTAATACAACCTGCTGCAGTTGATTTTCAGCATTTCACAGTAAAAGATCTCTAGTAAAGGGGACTTTTACTGTGAAATCCTGATTATGCACGGCCTGGTTTCTGTTTGGCATGATTGGATCGGATTTGAGTGTGGCTTTGGTTTTAGCTTCGTAAGTCGTCTTTTAACTGTGTTGATCATCCAGAGCTGGTTGCTGAATTTGGATTTGCCTCTTCGGTGTTGAGACTCAGGAGTCTCTCTGATCATTCAACAGTACTAGATGTTTATTTCAATTATTCAAATGTAAAAAAATGCATTTTCTGAATCGCCTTACTCACTTTTCACACATTTATTTGTTATATTTGTTCAGGTGTTTGTTGTCATGTTGTGATGCTGAACTTAACAATTTGTGGTTTTAACTGTTGAGAAAACGTCTGCTCCAGACAAACCTTTAACTTTTGATAGAGTTTGGTGACATGCATGTTATTTAAACAGAAAGATAAATTCTGAGAGACTCTTTTTTACAGAGCTAATTCATACCAGGTTGACTCCAAATCAGAAACTGAATTAAAGTACACAGGGTTTTTACCTTTTGACTTGTTATCAGAGAACAATAGTTGTTTTATATGTGTTTTTCAGTGGGAGCTTCTTAATGTGCTTCAGAGGTAATGTGTCATGTGTGTTAATAACACTGCTTTAAATAAAAGCTCTCAGACAGAACATATGTGCTGTAATCAGTTGTGTAACGGCCATTAAAACCCTTCAGGACGTCTGTGTGTAACTACCTCCCCTGTTATCACAGTAGGGAAACCTTTCTCATGCTCTCTTGCTTTTAAAGACATTTGAAGCACTTGAATGACTCACTTTCAGAAACTACTAATAGTCTGATAAAGCACCATTATGATTCTGGTTTCTATCTTTAAGCACTAAGACCAATAATTAGACCAGATTGCGATTCAGAGGCAGGCAGCTGTTGTCATTACAGTTATTTCAGTTGTGAGTACTGGAGGAAGAACAACTGTTGGTAACTCACTCTCTCTCTCTCTCTCTCTCTCTCTCTCTCTCTCTCTCTCTCTCTCTCTCTCTCTCGGGGTCATGTTGACTCTGTCAGGCGTTCTAATCCAGGGTCGCTCTGCCCTTTCCAGCTCCTCACGTCTCTTTTTCTTCTCCAGGCTTCTACTGATATCTTTAGACTGTTTCGAAACGTTCCAACATATATTTTTAAAAGTATATTTCTAAATCATTTCAGTATATGAATAGCCCGTCATACTCTTTCTCATCAAAGTCGCACCTTACCCCAGGGTCGTGGCAGAGTCCACCCCCCAAAAAATAGGGCTCCGTGTGAATGAGAGTGACTGTAGTTTCTGAGAGGTTAATGCCAGACTTTTGTCAAACCAAAGCTGAAAGTCTTGAGTGTTTTATTTTGTGGTGGTGTACAGACATATGAACCTGACTGTGAATCTACTCCTAGTTTCACTGATTATTGATGTGGACTGTTAGAAAACACTCAACCGTCATGAATTAACTTGTGTGCGAGAAAACAGAATTAAACATAAATGTAGAATTAAAATTCAACTTCAAGTTAAACAAAAGGGGATAAACGATCACGCTTGCTTCTTGCTGATTGGTCAACATGCTCAGCCAGGGGTTAGAGACTACACTGACTCCGTGCATGTTTCATCCTCACAGCTTTGGACTCGCTATAACATAATTCTCTTTGTGCCTGATGTCTTCAGAGGCCAAGGCTCATCCAGCAGAAAGCAAGAATGGAAGGAGGACAGAAGGTGGAGGAGGAGGTGTCGGAGGAGGTCCTAAGTACTCCATATTTACCTGGTTTGTGGTTCTGGCTCTGCTGGGAGTCTGGAGCTCCGTGGCCGTGGTCTACTTTGACATTGTGGACTACGACAGCGTCATTGGTAAGTAGTATGTTCAACTACCGTGATGTGATGTGGTGTAATATTATAATGCAGTGAATGGTTGAATTGTCCCAGTTTAGTTAACATCACAAAGTCCAAGTAGAATCTCTGGTTTGGGATGAGTTGATCAGAAGACTGTGTGGTTCTTTGTGATGATGCAGAAATGAATTTGGACTCATTTCAGACTGTTACCAGCTTTTATACTAACGGTATCAACTGACTGAGAATCAGTGACACAAAAAGTGACACACAGTCAGGGATTAGGAGGATTTCTGGTGATCTGAACTCTGTACTGTCCCTGAATGTCTCATACCTACTGCTATTGTGTTGTTTATGTTTTTAAAAGTCACGTTACCTGCTGTCCATAAACACCTCACCGATCACAGCTGCACAGGTGCTCGGTACAGCACAGGTTCAGGGTCCATGTTTCTCTGTAGTCATCTGATCAAGGTCGACGTAAAAGATAAATTAATTAGCACATCACTATTGGATGAAGAAAATGCCCTTGGATACAGATCAGTGAATAAATAGCACTGAGGAGGTTAAAAAAAAGTGCAACACAGCTAACCAGCTGTCAGTTCAGTCAGTTCACAGTTTCTGCATGTTGGAGACCTGCACAGCTTAAGTTACTAAAATCTGTATGAAACATTTTACTTACGAGCAAAAAAAACAACAAGCATGCATCTTGTTTCTGTTCAAGTAAAGTCTTCTGCACAAAATAATCTAAGAAGTGAGCTAAAGGAAATAGAATTCAGTAGTTGTTGACATATATATTGTTCTTTATATCTGAGCTAGACTGAAAAAATAATCCTGAACTGTGTCGAAACGTTTGATGTTTTCAGGACGTCGACTGCATCAGTCAGTCGGTTAATACAGTGTTGTCACGTTTGCTGACCTAGTTTTTGTCTCACAGCAGGTTCTCACACAAGAACCCACTTCCATCTTCTTGTGGTTATGACAGTTGTCCCGTTGTCTTCCTCTCTCACACATATACGCACACGTGTTTGTCTTACATGCACTCAAGTAACCAGGTTACAGTTCAATAGTACTTACTGTGACTGTTAATGCTGTTAATGAGAAACCTGATTTTTATAGTCGTGGTAACCCTGATTTCTCCTGTTAGATTTCTCTCAAATACCACATCCATGTACAGTAAACCAGGCATGGAAGTGGTTTTCTTATTGTATTTTTACAAGTTCACATGTCCAGGACAGAGAAGTGGAGTAGAGAAGCTGGATGGAAGGAAGGAGACACCATTACATGAAGGGACTTCACATTGTGATGACGTCACAGAGATCAAATTTAATCTCCTGGTTGTGGGAAGATCTCAGAGATATAAATCCTCCATGCAGAAAAATGAAACATAGAGTAGAAACCAACCTCATTTCTTGCTGAATGTGTCCTATCAACAGTTTTACAGACTAATTTTGGAGAGAATCCTTTGTGTGCTGCAGGAGTTTCTCGTTGCAACACCAAAGGTGGCCTTCAGGATAAATTGTCTGAATACGAGTTGCTTCCAAAGCAGAGCGCCATGGAAATGCCTCTGATTTATTTTTTAATGGAGGTTGCTGTTGCTGTATGGGCACCAGTTAACGTACACCTTTACTTGTCGTTGCTGTTGACAATGTACCTCCTCTGAAGTAGGAGCAAAAATAAATCTCTCAAAATGGTCTTTTAGGAACTGTGACCATCGGTTCCTGCTGTGCAGATACACCAAAACCAGCACTGCTTTAGTTAGCTCTTCAAAGAACTACAAAAAGCTCCTGCTGTCTGACTCTGTGGCTTTGTCTCTCATCATTCAGATGAAAAAATGTGATGAGAGCTCAAATGCTTCATCTGACTTCCTGATAGTGTGTGAGAGCCACTGAGACCTGAGCCAGCGTTTGACTCTGTGGTCACAGCTTGAGGAAACACACTGCTGGTAACTCTATCTGCTCGTCTGCGTTTCCTCTCCCTTCTGTCTATTCAGTGGTTTCAAGGATGCACAGGAAGGTATAGAAACAGGTAAAACACAGGTATAACACCAGTAACCAGACTGGTTTGGCAAGAACAAACCAGTATGAAACTAATTTCAAATATATATGTTTGATGTTTTTGCCTGTGAACATTTTGGACAGAGGAAATCCCTGACGAGTCTGTAATTTCTGTGTACCGGTAAATGTTCCATGTTTCATAAATGTGAAAGTCCGTTCATCACAGTAAAAGCCTCCCAGCAGTGCCGTCTCACATTCCCAGCACCTGGAAAACTTCTACTGTGAAGCAGATGAATTTAAAACACAGCAGAAACAGACATCCGCTAATTAAAAAGATAAAACAATACTTGATGCAATGTGTGTTCCCCTTTCAATGCAAACGGCGGTAAATATTCACACTTCTGTTTCCATCTTTCTTTCTCTTCCTCTTTTCTCTCTGTGTGGTTTCTCTGCATGCAGCCAGAGCTAAGGAGTTTCATATGAACTTTTCTGAAGTTTTACAAGGTACGGCTTCAAGATTTAAATATCCACTAATGCAGGGATCTCCAACCTCTTTCCTCTGGGAGAAAATGAAAGTGTGTTATTCACTTATCATAACTGATCTACAAACCAAACCAGCTGAGTAAGCTACTTTCTTAGTAACCAGCTATAAATGTCATAATAAATTATATAAATCACTCATATTTTGTCCCCTAACGAAAGAAGAAAGTTAGGACGTCTCTGTCTTTGGTTTACTGAGAGATAATTTGTTTGTACCATATATCCGGTGGTTCTGTTTTGGATCTGGTGTCTTCTGTAAACCTTTAGAGGTTCAGCTGCTCAGACACTGGGAGCAAACTGCTGGCAGCTCATGAGCGACAAGTTGGAGACCCCTGCACTAATGACACAGTTTGCTGGTTCACTATTTTCATCTTTCTAAAGCTAAATTGCAGAACAGGAAAGTAAAAAACATACTTTATAAAATATAAAAGTAAATCTCATAAACGTAGATTTTGTGGTATTCTGAGTAGGTCTGTGACTCTAGTGTTCTCTCTTATAGCCATCGTGGTCTTCCACCACATCCTTCCTCATTCTGCAGCTCAAATAAATACCTCCTTACTTATAGATACTGTTGTGTGCTGCTAAGATGCATGGTGCTTGTATCAATTCTAGATTACTGCTGCTGAACTTTAGACATTTAGTCGTGTAAACCTTAGTTTGGTTATTTTAAAAGTGGAACCAGTTTTCCTGGATGACGGCCAGCTGTCTGGCTGTTGAAACGGAAGAAAAGAACTGGTTTGAAATTGAACCAGCCCTGGAACTAGCTGGGTGGAAAAGGGGTATTTGAGCTCTGTTTCTGAGTTTGTGCTCAATTTTGAACCAATTATTCAGGTAGAAAGACTTGTGACTGTGATTGGTGGAAACACTGTCACTGGCCCAAACGGTCCACGGACTGACCAGACAACTTTCCTGACTTTTCTACAAACCTCTGGATATCAGACCAATGCATACGCTGAACCCTGTTACTGTATTTGTAATATATTTCTACTATTGAAATTATATTTGGACTAGTTTGAACTAAACTAAACTTGGGTTTTATTAAAACATTGAATTGCAGTAACGACTCAATAAAATAGTTGTTTTATACAGTATTTTATTAATGTCTGAAGAAAGTAATCATTGATTGTTATGACATAGTCAGCAGTACTCTCCTAAAATAAAGGAAATTTAATAAGTAATCACCTCATTGTAAGGTGAGTTATCTCATTGGTTTAGCATTAATTTTACTCTTGGTGTTCTCAGACAGATGCTCATCACCATTTATTCTCCCTGTTTCTCCTTCAGGTAAACTGATGGCCTACGACGCTGATGGAGACGGAGACTTTGACGTTGAAGACGCTAAAGTTCTGCTCGGCAAGTCCCATTTAGGTTCTTCTCTTTTGTGCCTCTGAGTGTGTCTTCTCTTTGTAATGCCTGAATGATGTGGTTTACAGTTGTGCTCCAGTGCCTCAGTTTAAAACAGGAACCACTGTTGTAACCCTGCTAACTTAATGGGTCGGATCAGGTTGATCTGGTATCGGACCCATAATTCCTGAATGTCTGACTGCACATTTAGGCACAATTAATATTTTCTAAGTGTATAGTAGTATATAGTTTCTAAGGATAGTGTAAAAGCCAAAACTCTAGCAGCCTTTGTTAAACCTCTCAGCGGTTCAGTTTCTGCTCTATGTCTTTGACTGTAGTTTAAAACAGAGTGTTATCTTATCAAAGGCAGCTTGATCTAAAACACTGTACTGAAACTATACTGTGGGTCTCTACTGGTGCTTCACAACAATCTACTGTGGAACTTCCTCAAATTTCTCAAATCCTCCAGTTCGGGAAGTGAATGATCTGGTTATGATCTGTGGGTGCTTCTGTGTTTTTAAAGGTATTTAGTGCTCAGAGATATACAAACTTAAAATCAAACGAAAGAAAACAGACAAAGCAGGTTGGCTTCATGATGTCCAGCATCATCATTTCGTATGAACATGACTCAAAATGAAATTGGAAAATTCCTCAGGTGAAAACCGAGAAACACACAATGTCCTATGACACAGTGACCAAAGCTGAATTTAACGCCTTGATGAAGATATTGTCGGTTCAAGCAGTGTAGTCGTACTTGTACTTAAGTCAGACTTCCGTACTGGATCTTTGCAGAGCTGCAGAGAGCGTAGTGAATACAGAAAAGAAACAACCATTCAGATTTAAATTTGGTCTGTGGTTATTTTGTTACTTCTATAACTCATTATCTTTCTCTTTGTCCTGTATCATCACCTCTATTATTTTGCCCTATTTTGGTTTCCATTGCTCTCCATTCTTTTGTACTTTCCTTCCCTCTCCTTTCACTTTCTCCCTCTTAACTTTTCGCTCCCCTCCTTATTTTACCCTGCTGCTCTCCTCTTCATCTTCGTCTTTATTTCTACCATTCCCTTCTTCATCTCCACCTGCTCTCCCATCCCACCTGTTTTCCTTCTTCCCTCCCTTTCTCTCTTTCGTCAGGCATGACCAAAGATGGCGGTGGTAGTGCGAATGCCGAGTCGCTTGAGGAGGTTCTTAATATTTTAGCAGAGGAGGGCTCTGATTGGATCTATGGCTTCTTCACCTTCCTTTATGATGTAGTGTCCTCGCCCGTAGAGCGGGGCGAGGAGGAGGAGAAGGGGAAAGAGGAGGCGGCTAAGGGGCAGGAAGAGTTTGGTGCGACCTCCTCTGATGATGAGGAGGTCAAAGGGGTCATACTGGACCTTCAGAACCAATAAGACAGGGAGCAGAACCATAGCCAGTAGCAAGGCTCCCTGGTCCCACTACAGACCAATGAGGACCAAACTGCGACATACTGTAGTGCAGTCCAGCTGGAGGAGGATGGCAGTGTGTATGTGGTGGTGCAAGGGACCTGGTGTCTGGTTTCCACTGCAGGACCAGACTGGGCAGATGGGTCTTACAATCTTCTAAAACTAAAAACACAAAAATCCTCCTATACCCACTAAAGAGAAGAAAAATTCACAGCAGAAGTTATTTTACTGTACTGATTAGCTCAGTGCTACAATATCTTTTACTAATTTATTACAAATATTATCTGTGTATGTGATGCCCAAATAAAACATACATCTCATACTAAACACGAATCAAAGGCAACCAGTCTGTAAATATTAGTATTTACTGAACCAAATATCAAACACCAGCTCTACTTGTGTGAAAAAGTATTTTCCCCCTCCAATTACAAACTGATCTATCAGACTTTACTGATACAGCACACCAAGGCGTGAGCCCCCCCCCAGCTTCTTGGTGCATCATAATAAATATCTAAAACACCTGTTTCATAAATGTATTGATCATTTTAATTAAAATACCTGCACGTTTCTCGTAATTGTGTCAGCACTTTGTGGCAAGAGAAATAAGCAGTTACCTGGTTTTCTGCACACGCTGGTCATGAAGTTTGACTTGATCTCCATCAAAGTCAAATCGAAATCGATAGGGGGAAAATGCTTTTTCATGACGCTGTAAAATCGGTTTCAGATATTTTGGCTTATTAACTTCAAATTAAAATTGTATAATTCAGTTTTTTTAAATAATTTAATCAGTTTCAGGATGAATGTGAATCGTAGATCATCCATTCCAGTGAACGTAGCTGCCTTAATTTTTTATTATAGTGATTTTACTGTTAGTTAACTTTGGGGGGTGATACAGACTGTTTTTAGAACACACTTTGTGGAGACCCTTGCAGCCAAATAAAATAAAGGCAGTGTCACCAATTCAAGTCCAGTTGGGGACGTTTGTCGCATGTCATCCCCGTCTCTCTTCTCTCTCTGTCTCTTTGATGCTGACTATCAATAAAGGCTAAAATTCTCCAAAATAGTGTTTAAAAACACATACAGAGCAAAAATTGTACTTTATACAACGTAAATACACTGTAAAAAGTGCAGTTTTACCTCATTGGCTGTTAATGTGTCTTTACTGTGTTGTTGTGAAGAACTGAGTGACTGAGATACCGTCGATACAGAAACAGGCGCATTTCAGTTTCATAGCTACAACACGTTTCATTTAAACAGTTGACTTAAGTTGTTAAGATGGTTGGTAAGTCAGTCGTTGTATTTCGATCACGATGTAACTACATTGCTTTTTGTGTTCTGCTGTGTTCAGCTTGTCAGAGTAAGACTTACGTCTGTGTTCTGTGATGCTAATATGACTAATTCTATATTAAAAATCCACTTTTCAGCCTGTAAACTACTAATGTTCAGTATATTCTGCTATGTAGATCTTAAGTTTTGAAATTGACAGGTTGATCTTTAACTCTGTGTGTTAAAATTTTATTCATTTATTTTTTTGGGTTTTCAGCTACAACCGATGTACAAACTACACAGTAATGGTTATTACATTTTTCTTAGTGCTCTGTTTTCAGTGGTTGTTAAAGCGGGTTCTGTGATTGATATAAGCCATTTGTTTTCAAAATGCAGCTGACCTACACTTTGTATGGCTGACTGTTTACCTCTCACAGTAAAAGGATTTAAAAGATACAGCGGGTAATCTAATGAACTTTCTTTACTGTCTATTGGTTCAGATGAGAAGAAGTTAAAAGGTTCTGCTCTGAGAAGAGACAGGCTGAGAACAGGTACTGTACCAACGTGATGTACAATGTTCCCTCACACATATAAACCTGATCGACCTCCTGACACATCTGTGTCTAAAACTTGTAGAGGACAGAAACGAAGTGAAGAAGAAAGGCAAAAGTAAAGGTACTGTCTCAGTTTCTACTGTGCTCCTGCATGGCACCTACTGACTGTCAGCACCATCAGTTTTCACTGTTGAGTGTGTCGTGGTAACTGTCTGCTTTACCTGATGTGTGCAGAACGTCATTGTCAGATAATCTGTGTGTTGTTCCAGAGGACAAGTTGTTAGAGGCGACTGATCAAGAGATAAAACTCCCAGAAGGTAGAGTTTTGGTCCTTCTGTGTTTGGGCTTGTGTGAGGCTTTTTGTCTGAGAGTTAACTTACTATTAACCCTTTGTTATTGTTGACCCGTATCGAACTGCTGATGTGAATTGGACTTGGAATTCGTCTGAGCTCACTGTGTGAATTAAAGTATATTTCACATTTAGCTCAGTCTCCTTGTTACTGAGCTGTTTGTGAAACACCGTTCAGCTGCATCAGAGCTGACAGGCGTATTGTTCCCTTCTGTGTTATAAGAGAAAGCAGGGCAGGATGTTACTAGAGAGAACACGACCCGAGGTAGTAAAACCTGCTGTCTGCAGGTTCAGAATAAAGGTTTCTTTTGCCTGACTTGACATCTTTAGAGATGCATAATGCTTTTTTATGAAAGGGATATTACATAATGGACTTGGATAGAAT
The DNA here is from genome assembly GCA_034779795.1 of Ctenopoma multispine. Classification (NCBI taxonomy): domain Eukaryota; kingdom Metazoa; phylum Chordata; class Actinopteri; order Anabantiformes; family Anabantidae; genus Ctenopoma; species Ctenopoma multispine. The sequence goes on along the minus strand of JAUYWH010000012.1, from coordinate 12,841,200 downwards.
GGTTTTGTGCTGCACTAACAACTGGAATGATGAACGTGAACAGATAGTTTGTGATATTTCTTCTTTTTGCCTGATAATAATGTAGAGAATTAAACAATTCCAGTAATGACGGCAGATTTCTTTCTTGCATGAACACATTACATCGGCAAACATCTTAAACATCCCTTCGATTCATTTGTTTAAGAGCTGAGATTAAGAGTGGGACATATTACTCTGTAAAAATAAACTTGTTATACTTACTCACTAGTTGCTTCACCAGAGAATTATAACTGAAGGTTTTTATCAGGACACTAATAACAATTGGCTTCTAGTCTTTGGAGTACTGTATGTAACACGGATCACATATTAGAATCTAATGTGATGATTTCACTCAACACTGATGTCTGCTTTTCTAACATGCCCTTAATTGCTGCGTTATTAGACGGCATGTTTTTCTGTGCTTCTGGGTGACAAATGTTTTACTTTACTTCGATTAAAATCTCACGCTTAATGATTTAACACTAAAATCTCAGACCGTCCTGTTCGAGGCCTCAAGCTGCGCTCGGCTCTTAAAGAGGAGCTGAGGTTGATACATGAGAAGATGGAGGCCAAGAGGATTGCTCGCATTGCTCTGGCCGAGATCAGGGCCTTACTTGCTGAAGAGGAGGAAGAGAAGGAAACAACCTGGGCGCTGAAGATGAAGATGCTAAAGGCTTCCCAGGAGCAACTGAGGGAGGAGACAGAGAAGCTGGAGAGGGAGAGGGGTGACAAGGAGAAGGAGAGGAGTGACAAGGAGAGGGCGGAGAAGGAGAAGGAGAGGAGTAACAAGGAGAGGGCGGAGAAGGAGAAGGAGAGGAGTAACAAGGAGAGGGCGGAGAAGGAGAGGAGTGACAAGGAGAGGGCGGAGAAGGAGAGGAGTGACAAGGAGAGGGCGGAGAGAGAAGCCAAGGAGAAAGATGAAAGGGAGAAGCTGGCACAGGAGAGGGCAGAAAAGGAGAGGCAAGAGAAGGAGAGAGTGGCCGAAGAAAAGGCAGCCAGAGAAGAGAGGGGACGTCTGGAGCAAGAGAGGATTGAGAAGGAAAAAGTGCAGAGAGAACATCTGGCCAGGGAACAAGAGAGGGCAGCAAAGGAAAAAGTAGAGAGGGAACAACGGGAGAAGGAAAGACTAGAAAGAGAGAAAGCTGAAAAGGAGAGGGAACACATCGCTAAACAGAGGGAGTCGATGGAGAGAGAGAAGGCAGAGAAAGAAAGACAGGAGAGGGAACGTGTCTCTAAGGAAAGGGAGAGAATTTCCAGAGAGAAGGAACAAGATAAAGAAAGAGCAGAAAAAGAAAGGCTAGAGAAGGAACGCATTAACAAAGACAGGGAGAGACTTGAGAAAGAGCAGATTGCTAAAGAGACAGCAGAGAAAGAAAGATTGGAGAGGGAACAGGTTGCTAAGGAAAGAGAGAGAATTGCCAAGGAGAAGGAGAGACTGGAGAGAGAGATGGCTGAAAAAGAGAGACAAGAAAAAGAAAAAACTGTCAAAGAAAGAGCAGAAAAAGAGAGATTAGAAAGAGAGCGAATCGCTAAGGAAAGAGAGAGAATAGCGAGGGAAAAAGAAAGGGAAAGACTAGCCAGAGAGAAGGAAATGATGGATAAAGCAGTGAGAGAGAAGGAAGACAGGGAAAGGATCGCCAGGGAAAGAGCAAGAATCACTAAGGAGAAAGAGAGATTAGAGAAAGAAAGGGTGGCTAAGGAGAAGGCAGAGAAGGAAAGAGCTGAAAAGGAAGGGGAGAGGTTGGCAAAGGAGAGAGAGAGACTGGTGCGTGAGAGGGCTGAGAAGCAGAGAGCAGCCCACGAGAAGGAGCTGATGGAGAGGCAGAGGCTCGCCCGAGAAAAGGCCGCTCGAGAGAAGACTGAGAAGGAGAAGCTGGCGAAGGAGGCAGAGCGAAACGCCACAAGGAGCAACGCAAAGAGACGAGAGCTTCCAGAGAGGAAACCCAGTGCTTCCCAGCCAACGGATAAAGCACCAGCAGCCAGGAGAGAGAAGAACATGGTGGAGGAGAAGATGACTGTAGGCGGGAAGAAAAAGTGACACTGTCATCTAAGAACTGTTGCTATAACTGAATAGAAGGAAGGAGTGTCGTCCACTATGACAGTGAAAAACGTGTATTTATTTTGACTGTGAGCAGGTGGATCTTTACTTCCTTTTGTAAAGAAGCATTTTCACGTTTTTCGTCATGATTGTTATTGTTCACTGAAGCTAATGTGAAAACGGCGCAAACAGAAATAAAAATTAAAGTTTGAAGTCTGAAACTCACAAACTGAATTTTCAAAGCAGCTGAAACTAAACTAAAGAAGAAATAAAAAAGAAAACCACAGTTAAGTGTTGGAATCCGTTCTCACTGATACTGATTCTACATGAAACATAACACATAAAATGTGAGAATCTTTAATAAATTATGTTTGAATGTTCATTATTTTCAAATGAAGCTGTGGTTGTCTTCTATCTGTCACAGAAAAAAAAGTCTTATCTCCCTGCGTTTGTGTCCGTGCTTTTTTATTTCCTCTGAATTATTACCAGGGTGCTTTATCTCCTGACCTGAGGTACTGTAAACCCACATCACTCAGGCATAACACTATCTTTCTTCTACTATTGTTCTCATCTCGTCTTCCGGATTAAACCCACACACTGTACTTTGTTGTCTGTGTCTTACACGAAAATTACAGTAGCACTGTTTAAGTTTGTGTGTATGACTTGTATGAAGTAGGATTTATTTAATTTACCCTTTTATTCCTTTACAGATTAGTGAAGTCTCCACCACATTAATTTAAAAGTGCAAAAACAAGATAGTCAAAGAAAGACACAAGTTGTTCTGAATTTTCACTGACAGTGAAGACGCCTGAAATGTCATTAATCATAATAATAATTCCTCAGGTTTGTGCAGCAGATTTCCAGGTCTCAGTAGTTAATGAGTGAGCACAGTGTTACAATAATGAAAAGACTGAGGCCAAAGCTGCAAACATGATAAATACAGGTCTCTACGTGTTGTTGAACCTCTGACCATTCAACAGGGCTGAAAGCAGCAGAAAGAAAACGTGTGAGAGATTCACCTGAGGAGAAAACAGGTGAGAACACACACACACACACACACACACACGGTGACGTGTCGTCAGTGTCTGCTGTCTGTTGTCCCAGACAGGTGAGCTGACACTGACCTGATACCTGAGAAAAGCACCAGTCCCACCTGTGAATTCAGGCATCAGGGTGTGTCTGCCTCACCCGACCTTTGCTGAGTGTAACCCTGATCCTATCTCTGCGTCAGACACAGTTACGCCAACAAAGCCTCACCAGCAGCTTCACACGTCCACACTGACTCTTTGTATCCGCTCCTCCCTGCTTCACTTTCACACGGGCTCCTGCCCAGTACAACCATTGCGCTGATATCTGACACTGGGAAACCTGCTCTCCTGGACGTACGTGGAGCGAGGCGGCCAGTGTTTAGGGAAAAGTAGAAATCCACCAATTAAAAGCTGAATATTTTGTCTCTTCTCCGTCTTCTTCAAACTAAAGAAACCAGTGAACATGTGGCTGAATCGAGGAGCCGACAAGCTGCAGAACCAGCAGAGTCCACGTCCTCTGACACCCTCACCGAAGAGGCTGCATCAGGTGTGAACTACTTCTCATGAATGGTGGAATAAACCTCTAATTTAATGCTGTTATAATATTTATTAAAAATATTCCTCATTTCCAACCACATATGCACCAGTTAGACTGAGTCGATCATGAATGAATCGAGGTCCATCACACTCTTATAATATGAATATATAACAGAGTCCCTGATGGCCACATGTTGAAGTGTCGCTGAGTCCACTGCTTTTTAATATTTAACTTTCATTTATGATATCCATCCTTTTATTTCATATTTCATGTCGTGTTTCTCAGAATGTGTTATTTTTGGGGTCTTTGCAGACATTTCATTCAGAATCTAAATGTTTTTATTCACAGTGGCTGATTTTCTGACTTTGAATTGTTGTTGTTTGTAGAGAGTGAAGCTACGCCTCCCTACGATTATGAAGGTACGATCATCTTTAACGTCGTTCAGCCAACTGCACACGCACAATAATATTTCCCGCGTCGGCTCAGTCTCCACACTCCTGCTCGCTCCACACACTTTGTGGGGACGTCACAAAGATAAAAGTTTTCCAGGGACGCGTCATTATAGTCAAAGGAGAAAGTGATGTTAGGGGGATTTTTCATGTTGGGCTGTGAGGTGGAGCTGTACTCACTTCTCTGTCTTACTCACCATCCTCCGCGTTTGTTTGCATTCATCATCTGTGCCGTTGGAAGGAGGCAAAGCAACAGAACAAAATAAACAATAGAGTGTAATGTGACATATTAACATCTATTATCACACAGTATAAGCCGTCGTACCGCTCAGCCCTGAGCGAGTGAGTGTGTTTCGTGATGCATGAACCACCTTGTTTCCCCCTAGACAATCACAGAAAACTCAAACTTAAATCTTTCCTTCTGCTTATTCTTTAAACGCTGTTTCATATTCAGATGTGAGCTGCTGTAGTGTTTGAACTGAACGTTAGACATATGTACACCAATGCCTGACGTGTTGGTGTCGTGACGGTAACGTTATGGCTTCTGTCTGTGTCTGATCCAGACTCTGGATCTCAGGATGTGGAGTCTGAAATCCAAGGTCGGTCCTGAATCCAGCGAGGCTGAAAAGCTGCAGCGCGTGCTCACCTTGTTGTTGTTTGGATGCTGCATGAACACGGCTGAGTTGGTGAACGTGCTGCATGCTTGTTGTTCACGTTTCATTTCACACCATCTGTTTCTTCTAACAGACTCGTCTCTGCACGTTTACTGTTTTAACGCTCAAACGACTGCATGTTTCGTTTTGTGTATTCGCACGTATGACACAGCAGAATAACGCTGAGGGAACGAAATAGAACGAACGTGACAGGAAACTGCAGGCTGCATGTTTTACTCTCACAGGTTTGAGAGCTGATGTTCTGTCTTCATTTCTTTGCTTCTTCCTCATCCTCACGTCCCACCTGCTCCCACACAACCTGTTTATCTACTTCATCAGACCACCTGATCACACCACATTGTTCTCTGTGCGTGTGCTTTTCTTAACGTGTGTATTTTGATGTCTGCAGCCGCTGTCCCGCTCCCCCCAGCGCTGGATGACTTTGTACCAGGTTTGTTAACCACAGCCTTTTCTTTTTCTCCCAGTGAAGATGAAGATGCTTGATTTAAAAAAGACCTGTAACATGTAATTTACAGCACTGAGTGGTGTTGATACACAAATGTCATGTTAAACAGGATAAACTGAGTCAGAGGAGCCTCCACAATGATCTAACTGATGAATCTACACGTCTCTAAAACCTTTTTAATCAAATCTGGTCATTAAATCCTCCTTTAATGAATAAACATTTCCTGTCTGTCGTAGATGATCCTCGAGACAGTGTACATCCCTATGGTCTGTAAAATATCAGTTTCATCTCTAAATTTTTTTATTGATGATTTTCTCCTGCTGGTGTTGATGATTATTTTCTTCTCTTATTTCAGAGGATGATGCAAACACGATCGACACCACTGGAGGTGAGGACAGAAAATATTATATTGTTAATTTTGTGTTAATAAGATGATTAAACTATAAATACATTATGTGAAAGTGACTGGAAATGTGCTGTATTTTCTGTTCCAGTTCTAGTGGAGGATCCACCACCACCAGAGAGCGAAGGTGAGTCAAACACACTGCCACAGTTTAAACATACTACTTTTACATTACTATATCTATCTGCTTTGGTTGACGTCGTTTGGTTTGTTTTTTGTTATTTTTATCTTTGGTTTGGTTTAGTGGAATAACAGTCAGATTTTTTTTTGCCTTCAGTTTTTATTATTTAGAAAGTGAGATGCACTTGTTTGCTTTCTTGATGCGAGTTAGATGAGGAGAAGTCTTGATGATGCTTCCAGCCAATAAGTAGTGCCACATATTCACAAAAACTTGTGTTGTATCAGTTTAGAAACGCACAATAAAACCCTAATATTGATTCAGTTTTAGTGAGGATCAGGATTAGAAGGTTTTAAATTGATTTGCATTCAGGTGATACCCAGCGTTATCACCGACTGTTGGCTGTTGTGAGTGTTGTGATGACATCTGTCTCAATCTTTTTTTTATCATTATTATTATTATTGCAGTGGAATCTGAACATTTGATGAGCTCCAAATCCACCAAGGACAAAGGTACAGTATGAACTGTCCCAAAGACCCAACACCACTGCCAGATGTGGAGGAATCCAGATGTTCTGGAAGTGCCTTTGACATGTTTGTTTTGGAAAATCTTGGAACTTGTGCATTTTGTTGAAGAACTTTTTTAATCCCCTGTTCCCCAGAACCACCAGAAGAACCAGAACCACAGGCTGAGACGCCTAAAGAAACAGAGAGTGCTGCAGAGGCACAAGGTGAACACACACACACACACACACACAGACACACACACACACAACATTTTAGAAATGAGGAGCACAAAGCAGACAGAAAAGCTAATTCAGTGAAACATCACAGGAACAATCTTTAGAGTCTTCATCCACATTAAGAAGAAACACTTTGGATTGAGCCCAGGACCTTCTGCGTGTAAAGCAGACGTGATGACCACTACACCACAGAACCACGGCGTTGTTTGTTGGAGCTCAGAGCCGTCACAAACGATCAACAGAATATGAGACCAATAATACAGTTTACCAAAAAATACTGTTCACTGGAAACTGGACTTGTTTTTAGATGTTGACAACGTTTCACCTTCCGTCCAGAAGCTTCATCAGCTCTGACTCACTGTCTCCTCTGATGAGGAGTCTTACACCAACGCTGTAGAGGCACATGCTGTCTTTGGTATTTCACCACCTCCACAGTGAGAATAAATAAAACTTTACTGAACTGAAAAACAGGGACTGTTGAGTGTTTGGTGAGTGTTTGCTCAGTGTGAGGATTAAACCCACAACCCTGGTGTTATTACCACCCCACTCTAACAGCTGAACTAACGGGCCAACATGTGGGTCAGTCTGGGTCAGAACTAGAAAAGTGTACTGGTAGTTCATACAGTGTGAAACACTTAAAACATTAAACTTTATCACTTCTGCTACGTCACAGAAACAACAGAGAAACAACCTGAAGACAAGCTCAAAGAAAAAGGTAAAAACTGACAAAGACTTCAACAAACAAATCAAGAAATAACAGTTTCACACACACAAATTTTATTAATTTGATTTCTGTCTCTTTCTCCCTTAGCAAAGAAGAAGAAACCAAAGTTACTGAACAAGTTTGATAAAACCATCAAAGCAGAAATTGACGCCGCAGAGAAGCTTCGTAAGAAGGTGCAGACGCGACACTGACACCTTCAGCATTTCATAGTTTCACTTCATCTAATTTCTTTCTGTAGAAACGTGTCAATCGTAAAAATTTCTGATTCTTTTCATTCATTTCTTTCTTCTTCTCTTTTTTACCAGGGGAAGGTGGAGGAGGCGTTGAAGGCGTTTGAGTTGCTGGTGCAGCAGCATCCACAGAGTCCCCGCGCTCTCTACGGGAAAGCACAGGTGCTGCAGTGGTACTGTAGTTAGAGTAAAGTATTAACTTGAAATCAGTAGGTCACCGTGTCTGTGTGTGTATGTGTGTGTGTGTGTGTCCAGGCCGAGGACGACCTCGCAGAGAAGCTGCGTAGTAACGACATGCTGCAGAAAGCCATTAACAGCTACAGAGAAGCTGCTGAGCTCCCTAACGTGACCTCTGACCTGCTGCGAGCGGCGCTGAAGAGACGAGCAGAGAGACAGCAGTTCCTGGGTAACACGGATACTGATACCACGACTACTACAAATACTAGGAGGAAAACCGCAGCTGTAAAAAGCCATGCACACGTGCTCTCAGATAAACGTGACGATGATTAAACGTGTTGTATTGGTGTCATTAGCACCATAATCTGATGATATATTGAGAGAAGAACGTGTGAAGGTTTCTCATTACAAGTTGTTCGATCTGGACGAAGATTGACAGGACCTACTTTTCTTCTTCTCAGGTCGGATTCGAGGGTCTCTGGCGACTCTGGAGAGGTTGGTCCAGGTCTTTCCAGACGACGTCAGCCTGAAGAACGATCTGGGTGTCGCCCACCTGCTGCTCGGAGACAACAAGGGCGCAAAGAAGGTCTACGAAGAGGTGTGTGTGGATGTTGTCAACGGTTACTACATTATCTATCATTAACATTCGTAGTGTCTAAAGATCAAACGTCACAAAGATCAAACAGAAATGAACTTTCAGTCAGACTTTTATTCATCTGATTGTTTCCTGAAGAAGAAAAAACATGTCACATGTAGTCAGACCTACAGTCGACTAATCAGCCCACAGCAGAGATGTTCACAGCGTTTTCCTTCATCGCTCACCTGTGTCGTCTCTGTACCCTCAGGTTCTCACAGCTGCCCCGGCTGACGGCTTCGCTAAAGTTCACTATGGCTTCATCCTGAAGTCAGAGAACAAGATCGCAGAGAGTATACCGTACCTGAAGGTAAACACGGGGCAGGGTGTTAAAAGAGCAGCACGTTTTTTAAGACGTTAGAGGCAGAAAGACAACAGCAGTTCATTCTGTCTCCGAGCAGGAAGGTTTGGAGTCGGGCGAACCGGGGACAGACGACGGGCGTTTTTTTTTCCACCTGGGAGATGCTCTGCAGAGGGTCGGAGACAACAGTGTGAGCAACATTAATCCCTCAATAGGATCTTTAAAAAACTTACTGAGCAGTAAAGTTTGTTGTGTTAGAAAACATGAGTTCAGCCTAATTCAACAAAACCTCGACCGGACTTCTGACATACTTGTGAGATTAGACACCATGTGCCTGTGGTTATGCACCGTATATTCTGTCTCTGCAGGCGTATCACTGGTACGAGCTGGGTCACAAACGTGGTCACTTCGCCTCAGTGTGGCAGAGATCTCTGTACAACGTGGACGGACTGAAGGCTCAGCCCTGGTGGACGGCTAAGGAGACCGGATACACTGATCTGGTTAAGGTGAGCTCACAGTGTGAGTGTGTTTACGTGCACACACGTATAAATCAGGTTATCAGTAAAGGTTTTGCAGCTGCCTTTTATTTGCTACGTGTGTGTTTTAGATGTTGGAGAGGAACTGGAAGACGATCAGGGACGAAGCTCTGGCGATGATGGACCAAAACACCGGAGTGTTCGTACCTGAGGAGGAGAACCTGAGAGAGAAAGGAGAGTGGGGCCAGTACACGCTCTGGCAGCAAGGTGGGATCACTGCGCTCATCAGGTCTGACGTACGGCTTCATGATGTGTTATATTAAATCAGATTAATTTGTATTTTGTGTTGGTTCTAGGAAGAAAAGTCGGGAACTCGTGTCAGGGCGTCCCGAAAACCTGCTCGTTGATGGAGCGATATACAGAAGCTACAGGCTGCAAGAGAGGACAGGTACACACAGAGTATACTGTCCCAGTGTGGTGAACAACGACCACGACAAGATAAAAAACTCAATTAAAAGCTGAAATAATCCACGAGATTAATTCATGTAATAATGTTGTTTCTGTTAGTTTGTTCTGAAAGTGCGTTCAGGGACAGCATTAGCAGAAACGTTAAGGTGGTTGGATAAAGGTTGCACAGAATTGCACAGAATTGTTCCTGGAGGGTGGAAACTTCAACCAGAACTAACGTGTTGGGAAAAGGTTGCTTCTCATAACTTATGCAGACGCTTGTTTGTGGACAGATTTTGTGGAGCTTTCTGCTTTTCAGATGTGTTGATATTTAGAGGATTTTATCCCTAAAAATATCCAAACACTGTCCTGCACACAAGCTCAGATTTAACAGATTTAACATATCTGGTCTTTATAACCACCGCCTTCAAAATAAATGTCTTAAAATAACATGATTAGGGATTATGGTTATTTTTTTCTCAGGGGCAGACGTCAGTTCAGTAAAGATTAGAACCATATATGAGTGAGTGAGTGTGTTTTAATCCCTTTCTCATAAATATGTGTTCAGATCAAGTTCTCAGTGATGCAGCCTGGTACTCACGTGTGGCCTCACACTGGTCCCACTAACTGCAGACTGAGGATGCACCTCGGCCTCGTCATCCCCAAACAAGGCTGCAGGATCCGCTGCACCGACCAGACCAGGTACTGGACTCATCTTCGTCTGGTTTCTTCTGTTCTTCTCCACACAGCTGTGCACAGATGTTTAGTTAAGCAGTGAAGAGATGCTGCTGTACTGATGTTACTGACTTCATGCTCACCGATCAGCAGAAAAGAGAATCAGACAGATTATTTCCTCTTCCCTGCTGATTTCTTCTTCTTCTTCTTCTTCTTCTTCTTCTTCTTCTTCTTCTTCTTTTCTGCGTCACAGGGAGTGGGAGGAAGGAAAAGTCCTCATCTTCGACGACTCCTTCGAGCACGAGGTCTGGCAGGAGGCCGACAGCTACCGCCTCATCTTCATCGTGGACGTGTGGCACCCGGAGTTGACGCCGTACCAGCGCCAGACTCTGAGCCCAATTTAGATAAAACCCAGGTCCCAGTACCCTGGTGACAGCCGTTAATCTGCCAGATTGACTGACCGACCGACTGGCTGCTGCTTCTTCTGTGGATAAAACTGTTACAAACACTGAGGCACACGGAGAGTTTGACCAACGGACTTATCATTATTTAGCTTTTTCTGAGGACGAGCGAAAACTTCTGAAGGACAAACATCAGACTGAAAGATGCAAGAGAACGTGTTTCTTTGTGGGGGGGTTAATACTACTGACTTAACAACCTTTCACCAAAAAACTGAACACATAGTACATGTTTTACACCTGATGAACCCTGTTTGACGGGGGGGGGGTTCGAATTTTTTGGTAGATCTTTCAATAATTTGGAAAACTATAAAAAAAATTTAAACTTTTCTTCAACAAAATGTTACTGACTCTGAAACCATCGTCTCTCGTGTTTTGTGTCATCGTCAGTGTTTTTGCAGAGTAACACTACAACAAACTGAGAGAGTCTCCCCAAGTAAAATTAACCCTTAAAACAGCTCATGTACAGTTTTGATAACTCGACTGTTAATTAACTCATTTTCTCTCGACCACAATTTATCCAGGTCAGTTTTTAGTTTCACTTTTGCACAAGATGTTATAAAAGATGATTTATATTTGTATTTAAAAAACAAAATACAAAAAAAATTGCAACCACAAAACAAAAGTGTGTGTTTGTTCCTTTATGTTTTCCTGTATAAAAAAAATTATCGGGTCTTATTTGTGTGGGGCAAAAGTAGAATAAGAAAGAAGCTTTAGGATTATCCGTTAATTTGAGGGAAAATTAGATACGATCAAAAGCCAAAATGAGATCTGCTGCAGTGGTGCAAAAGTCTCCTAACTTTGTTCATCAGCACTGAATTATGTTTTAAATCCTCTTTAATAATAATTTTTTTCAAAATAAAAGTCCCAACATCAGATAAAGACACAGCACGATTTGTTTGGTGTAACCGTTTACTTCTATACATTCATTGAAAGGAAATACATTACAGTGGAGACCAGATCACTGCTGAGTGTAGCCCTGATGATGAATCATATACACTGCAAAAACCATCACAAACTTGCCAAGTCACTTTGAATATTAATAGAGAGCCCTGCAGATGTAATCAGAAATATATTTTGTGGTTTTTGATTTTTTTCATTTCACCCAATAAAATAAAAAAAAATGTTATAGGAAGGAAGTATGTGACGTTTGTGCAGTGTAATGATAACAGTAACACTATTATACAATCTTTAAATACATTAGATTCAATAAAAACAATCATTTGTAGGAGAGGTTAAAGGTCAGAGTTTGGCATCCTCTGATATCTTCACATCACAATACTGTTTCCAGAAAGATAAGAATTCACTTTGGTAGAATCGTTTTTTACAGTCTTATCGCCCTAGTGTGTGTGGTGCTTTTATTTTGAAATTCTTGTATAAAGTTGATGTAAATTTATATAATTTTTTATTGTTTTACCTGAAAGGACAAAAAGAGGAGAATTATCTACCAAAGTGAAATTTCTTATCAACCTTCCTTTCATAATTTCACATTTCTAGATGTTAAATTCCTTTTGAATGAGGTTAAACTGCCACATTCATCCAGCCAATCAGATCCAAATATTCATTTGTCATCACAATGTTGAATTTTTTGTTGATTTTAGATTCACAGTTGAGAACATTGTAAAACAGGTTTCACCAGCAAGGATTATTTTAAATCCTGGGATAAATCATTTTCTCTCATGCAACATGAATTTAAACCTAAATTAAATGTGAATAATTAAAAACGTGTCTGTAAAGAAACAGGAAGTTATCAGCATGTAACTGAACTGGGTTGTACAGCGCTCCTCAGTCCCAAATCAAGTTCCAGACACTGGACACTGGTTAAATGTAACTACTCTTATTATATATTGGTTCCCTTAGGGGGGGGGGGGGGGGGGGGGGGGGGGGGGGGGGGGGGGGGGGGGGGGGGGGGGG
>JAUYWH010000012.1:12793476-12828701 GCA_034779795.1 Ctenopoma multispine | reverse complement strand
AAAACCCCCCCCCCCCCCCCCCCCCCGCCCCTGAGTTTCTCAAGATAATACACTGATAATAAAACACTAAATACACGGTTGTATTTATTAAATTTACTAATCAATAGACGTAGTTAGTAATGTGTGGTGTAACAGAAACTGAAAGTATATAAATAACATATGAAATTGTATTAATTATATATTAAATTATGCACATTACTGTTTTAAATAAATCGTCATCAATGACCTGAAAAGTATGGAAGACAAAAAAATCAATTAACCAAATAAAAAATATATACAAATAAATGTAGAAATAATTAGGAAATAAATTTATATAAATAAATACATTAACTAATATATTTTTAATAAACATTATTAGTGTTTTTATGTTGCAAGGAATCTACATTTATATGTTCTACTTATTTATTTAATTATACATTTATTTATTTTTGTTTTATATATGCTAATTAGGTGGGCGGACCTCACCCCAGTCTAAAGCAGGATTGGTCAGTAACATTATTTCCTGTCTGGAGAACTCGAGTCCTGTTTTAGACTGGGAATAGAACCATCTACCTATTTAGATTATTTGATTATCATTAAACCTAATTTTATTTACATGAATCCTTGATGGTGTAACCTGCTGTAAATGTTTCTAATCATGTGTCTGCTTGTGTATTTTGTTGTTGTTTTGTCCTCGTGTTGTGTTGTGGACATCAGGGCAGACGCAACCGGGTGGACGGAGGCTCAGCTAAGAGGCGCAGGCGGCTCAGAGACAGGACAGACTGTGTGTGTCTTTCTACGGTTGTGTGGACAAATAGTTTGAGACCATCGAAAGCCAAATCTTTTCTCTGTCGTTCAGTGTGTAACTTCACCAGACTCGCTGGGAGCCTGATCTGAAATGGACTCACTGGCTTTAGTGTTTTTATGGGATCCTCGCAACTGTAGAAAGACAAGTGTGCATGTGAGGTGAAAAGTGACGAGCATCGGACAAAGTGGATGCTGTGGTTTGTGTGTTGGAGTAAATCTGTTTGTGAGTTCAGTCCAGGGCCAGCAGCGGGGTGCTGGTCTCTCTGTCGGTTTGTCGGAGCGTTCCTGGTTCCACCGTCGACTGGGACCTGAAAGACAAACAGCAGCAGCAAATGAGAGGAGACAAGGGGAGGAGAGATGGAAGGAGGAAGAAATCGACAAGGAACGAAGCAAGGGAAGAATGGAGGGGGAGGAAGGAGGTGAAACAAAGCTTCATCTGCAGTTTCTTCACCTCTTCATCATCTCCTTGTCTCCTTCTCCTCCGCAGCTCTCCCTGACATGCAGGGCGTCGTAGGTCAGCGTGTACTCGGCCTCGTCGTTGTAGTCGGGTCCCAGCAGCGTCCGGGCCCAGATGCCCATGTCGTACGGCGGCAGCGTCCCGCCGAACTCTGACGGCAAACACTCGGGCTGGATGAGCTGGTGGAGCGAGTTCAGGTTGTTACCGTGGAGGAAGATCTGAGGAGGAGGAGAGGAGACAAGAGAGGAGAGGAAACAAGAAAGAGAAATAAAGCAAACAAGGAGATAAAGAAGGAGAGGAAACAAGGACACTGAGAAAAACGAGTTCAAAAAAGGAGAAGAGATGACGAGAACAAACGAGGAGTGAGGAGGAATAAAGAGGAATGAGGAGCATGTGAGGAGCATGTGAGGAGTGGGGAGGACTGAGGAAGATGTGAGGAGGAATAAGGAGGATGTGAGGAGGAATAGGGAGGAGTGAGGGGGATGTGAGGTCTTCACCCGTTTCCTGGTCTTGTCTTTGAGGAAAGGTTTGATGATGGTGAACATGGCGTGAATGTACCACGGCTGGTTCACGAAGTGGATTCCTCCGAACCGAGCTGGAAAACTGTCCTGAGGAGGAGACGAGGAGATGAGGAGGAGACATTTTTAATTTATCTCCTTGCATCATAAGACGTTCTCGTCTGTCTCGAGTGTTTCGTACCTGCAGCCCCTCGATGGCCAGTTTGAGGATGTTGGGCGTGAGCTTCGAGGCCTGTTTGAAGGAGAAGTTGCTCCAGTCGATGATGAGGATGAAGCCGTTGATCTGCAGCTCCGGGTTTTCTATCAGCACCTCCAGAGAGAGCAGGATGGCCCGCAGGATGTCTGTGAACGAGTTCCTGACGGGGGAGGGAGGGGGTGGGGGTCAGCAGGTAGTCAGTAGTTAAACAGGGTGGGACGTCGAACCGGTTTGTATGTGTCACCTGCTCTGGTCCCAGTTCGAGGCGAACAGGATGAGGATTTTCCGTCCGTGTTGGTCTGGAGTCTCCAGCACACCTGGGAAACCGTCCATCAGCGCCCGTTTAATACCTGGATCATCCACCTGAAACACACAAGTTCACACATGTGAGCCTTACAACGTGAGCTCCACGCTGATATTTGCTGCTGGTAGTAGAGCATCTGTGTGGATCCAGTTACTAAATATTCTGCCTCTCTGGTGACTCAGCACGAAACATTCTTACACTGAGAACCAGACACGAACCTTGAAGCTCTGGAACATGTCGAGGTTCTGCTGTCTGAACTGGAAGTACTGGGCCAGCAGTCTGAAGGTCTCCCCCTGGTCGAACTTTCGGGCCCTGAGGAAGCGAAGGATGAAGTCGTCGTCCGTCCGCAGGAATCCGATGTCGGGCCGCGTGACGATCATGTCCCTCACCTCGAGTTACAGACAAGGAGAAAGACGGTGACGCACACGTTTCATGTGACACCAGCATGGATGGATAAATCAGTGGAGCCTGTGAGTTATCATCAAACATCTGCTGACGAAGACACACCGGTGGGCCGACCTCTTACGTAAAGGACTAGTTCACAATTTTACACTCGTATGAATTTTGAAACTGTAATTGTTCCTCTTGCTCATGCTGATGTTTGAAAAGGACTTTTAATGGAAGTGAATGGGAGGAAATCTGAGGCTTCATTTCATACTGAGATCATCGTGTTTATCTCAAACACACAAACAAACAAACATTTATTTATTATTTTACTATCTCATCCGCATTATATCTTATTTTTAAGCTGCTATAACACATATTGGACATGTGATGTCACACAGGTGTGTGCTGTGGGCGCTCACCTGCTGGATGTCCTGATGCAGGGTGTCTGGGTTTTCATTCAGCTCCGAACGAGCTTTCTCCATCGTCTCCGAGCTCAGGCCGGCGTGCAGGTGCGTCATCATGATGCCTCGCTCCTGTTTCCAGGTTTTATTCTTTGTTGTCCAGAGTTTTGTGGCTCAGTTGTGTGAACGTGTTAGAAAATCGAGTCTTTGCCCTTTTTTTATGTGGAACACAATCTTGTTTGCTTTTACATTTACAGAAGGCAGCAGGAAGGAAACAGTTTGAGCTGTTTCCAGTGTCAGTCGGAGACAGTCGACAGTTGTCCGCCGTTTGGTTTCCAGCGGTTTTAAAGGGAGAAACAACAACAGCTTCTGGACACACAATCGTCACCGCTGTCTGCTTCTACATCGTCACCTTCTTCCTTAGCGTGGAAGAAAAATATGTTTGGTTACTGACGCCAGAGTTTTTCAGAGTCACAAAGATCTCAGTCCAGATTCACATCCTTCTGGTCCTAATGGTGTTCAGCATCTCACGGCTCCCTCCTCCTCCGGAGCTCCGTCATGATGTTTGGTGGATCCAGATTCTGGTTTCAGGCTCGTTAGTCGGTGTTACTGATGCTCTGCTTCGTCATGGTGAAGCCAACAGGCGGAGCTGGAGGCTTGATTGAGGTGAGTCCTGGTGGCTGCGGCCTCTCGGCGAGATGTCAGAGGAAGGTCAAAGGTCACGTAAGGCAACTCCGTTTCGATGTAGGATTCCTCAGCCTGCAAGACGAGAGAGAGAGCACAGGAAAATTCATCATTTTTTAATTGAGTAAAGAGTTTTACTCCTACTTATTTCCACCATCTCTGCCATGAGTCTTCCTCACCCGCACTCGGCTTCTCTCACCTCGCCTGTGATTTCTGTCCCTCATCACTTAAACCTGCTTCAGACCTGCGACGACTGTCGGACTTGTTGAGTAAATGTACTCAGTTACTCTTAGTTACTTTCCATTTGCTGTAAAGGTACTTGCAGTATTTCTGGTTACTACATATGATCATGCGCAGTACTTCTGACACCCCCTGCGGTACATTAAGTGTGTTTTAATAGTATTTTCATGTTTGTGGGGGTGGGTCGGGCCATCAGTTGACCCCTCGCCCACCCACGACACCCACCCCGCCCCCACCTCTGGTCCATCTGCCGTTCACATTAATTGTGTCGGATGTGTCCCCATCTGTCCAGAGACACGTGAGCGTCCCATTGGAAGCTGTGTTTTACGTTTAACTCATAAAGAAAATCAGTCTGAGATGGTTGGAGGTGGCTCTGTCTGAGCTCTGTGGACGGAATATAGAAGAAACGCGGTTTAAATTTAACGCACAGTCTTTGGATTTGGTGTAAAGGGGCAGGTTTCTGTCTGAGTGATGGTCAAAGTGACCCTCACCATATGTAGGTTGTGTGTATCTTCACCAGAGGAGCCACAAACGTGAGCGCATGCTCCAAAAGTGAGCAGATTTATCCCACTTTGTGCCTTTCGCAGCATTTCTCGTGGGTTTTCGTGTATTTAAATAGAAACACTCACAGTTGGGCGACCTGCTAGGTGTGCTGGTTGAATCCCGGCCGTCCTGACTGGCCCGTCGGCCCTCCGGTGGTGGTGGTGGTGCTGATGCTGGGGACGGTGATGGTGGCCATCGGTATCCCGCGGACACAAAGAGATTCTCGTCCTACTTCAAACCGCAGGAGCAGGAAAAATAAATGAATGTCCCTAAAAACGTGAGAGGCGGAGAAACCCGGTCCCTGTGGGTCCGTGTGGGTCCGTGTGGGCACCGTAACGTGTGAGGAGGAGGATCTGACTGATGCGTTTTCACTTTGTGCTCCGAGAAGACGTCAGGATGATCCGAACCTGTCAAGGTAATGGAACACACGGGGGCGCATCCGGTCACCAAAATAAAGTAAACTCTGACGCGCAATAACAAGATGAACGTGTGAGTAAATACACGTCAATCACAAATGAATAAATACAGGTGTAGTGTGACCAGTCACCGTCACCACACGACCAAAGAGAGACGCTGGGTGACAGAGAAAAGAATCAAAGTTATCAAAAAGACACTGAGTGACAAAAACAGGTCTTAAATTTCATAAATGTGGACACCAAATTACTTACTCAGTGTAACTCTAGATATAGACTATTAAGTAATTTGAAATAAGTAAATCAGAATATATACATATAAAACTGACCTAAAGCGGCATCTGACACTAATTACAGGCTTTTATTTTGAAGCCACACATCGTTTCAGTTTCCGGTCCTTTTGCCTGACTTCACTCACCTGGACGCCTCTGCCGTGCGCGTTCACGTGGCAGCCTGGACAGACTGGATGTTGTACACACGCACACACACACACACACACACACACACTTGAATCGTGCACGTGCACGGGTACGCGCACATATGTAGGGTACATATATATATATATATTAATAAACAGCCTAATACGGTGTTTAGTATTATAACTTATATTTTTATAAACTATTATTATTTAGTGTTATGTGTTCTGATGTGTTAGAAGACAGTAGCTTAATTACTCTTTAAATACTTTTTTTTTAATTTTTCAGTAAAAGCATGTTGAAATTAAGGAGGTTTTAAGTAGTTAAAATGAATTAAGACAAATGAAGGGGTTTGTGGCTACATGGCTAACAATCTTTCATCTGCTACCAGGGGTAAATTAAATATTCATTAATTAAGTATGTCATTACTGTATTGGTGTTTCAGGCATTAGTGTTTCATAGTGACAAATATGTTTATACCCATATTTTTATATACACCTCATATACACTGCTCAAATATTGATCTAGTCAGTTAAGTAGCAGAGGGGTTTTTTTAATCAGCTGTTTTGGTGTTAACAAAATTAACAACAGTTGCACTAAAGACGGAACAATAAGACGACCCCAAAAACAGGAATGGTTTTGACTGCTTTTCAGTAGTTTTGCATTTGACTAGGGTCAATGTCACTACTGGTAGCATGAGGTGAAACCTCTGTAGGGTCCCAGAGGTTTCACAGGCAGTCCACCTCCACCAGGATGGCACATCAATACGTACCATTGCCAGACGGTTTGCTGTGTCTCCCAGCACAGTCCCAAGAGCATGGAGGAGATTCCAGGAGACAGGCAGTTACTCTGGGAGAGCTTGACAGGGTCGTCAAAAGTCCTTAACCCATCAGCAGGACCTGTATCTGCTCCTTTGTGCAAAGAGGAACAGGATGAGTACTGCCAGAGCCTTACAAAGTGATCTCCAGCAGGCCACTGCCGTGACTGTCTCTGACCAAACCATTAGAAACAGATTTTACAAGGGTGACCTGAGGGCCCGTCATCCTCTTGTGGGCTCTGTGCTCACCGCCTGGCACTGTGGAGCTCGACTGGCATTTGCCAGAAAACAGCAGAATTGGCAAAACTGGTGCCCTGTGCATTTCACAGATGAGAGCAGGTTCACTCTGAGCTTATATGACAGATGTGAAAAGGGTCTGGAGAAGCCACAGTGAATGTTATGCTGCCTGCAACATTATTCAGCATGATTTTTTTTTCCAATTGAGATCTGATGTGTTTTCAAAGTCTTCCTTTTTTTTAGCAATGTATAAAATGTCAGAAAATAACTGAAGGCGACTGTAACTTTACTACTAAGGTGATATATTGGAATATGTTTGTTTTTTCTGTCCAAATATATATAATATACATAATAATAATAATGAATAAAATATAATAAAAATATCTTTAATTTTCTGTTGATTAATGGTGGTGATTAATTTGCTAATCTACAGCTTCTGTTACATAATTTCAAAGAGGAAGCTCAATAAAATAAGACCACTTGGTAACGGAAATACAGGCTTTTATTTTGAAGGCGCACTCTATTAGACTCCACGGACGGTGACGCATTTCCTGTTGTGCCTAAGTTCACGGTGCTGCGGAACACCTCAGTGAAGGTTCCTCTACCTCGTTTTTACCTTTCGGGTTACTTTAAAAACCTTTGTTACTCACTTGTAAATTATCTTTTTTATATTAACTGAAGTTTATAGAACCATTCTCTGTAGGTGTCACATCGCGGGACGTTGTTATTAGTCTCATTTCAAGCCTTGTTCGTGTCGCTAAATCTGCCTTCGAAGCTTGCTAACGTTAGCTCAGGGGCTAGCCACCATTCACTCCATAAAACTAACAATCGACAAATTAACCGTTGTTGAAATCATGGATCAAACAGGAGTCACAGCTGAAACACAAAAGGTAAGAAGCTTTTTTGTTTTGTTGTTTCAGTCTGCTGTGTTTTTAATTAACGGCTCGACATCAGATGACAGCCTGCTAGTGCTAGCTGCTGATGCTAATCATGGGCGTCACTGTCAGTCTTCTCTGAAGGCTGAATATAGCTCTCCGTGACTGGACACTAAACTCAGCAGCTGTCTGCCACGATGAGATCTGTTGTCACACGATAATTTACACACTAAAATAAGGATGAGACAATTATGTGCGACTTCAGCAGCTGGTTTGACATTTTCTATTTCTGTAACATTTCTATCTTATTTAATTCACACGTGTCTCTATTTTAAAACATCAACATAATTTTAGATTTCACAGATTAGTAAGACAAAAGTATGAAATATAAAGTCAAAATGTTAACATACTAAAATTAAATTCGACTTACTAAATCAACAATATTAAAAAAAAAAAAATTCCCATGATGATGGGAAAATATTTTTCTTCTAGTGGCATTAGTAGATTTCCATATGTATGTTTTCTGTGTGACTATTTTAAAACATAAGCGGCAAATTAATTTTAATTAAATATAAAGATAGTTATTTATCATGTGCTGTGGGCGTGGCCCTAAATACACGTCAGAGAACAGAAACATGTCTGAACATGTCTCACTTCTTTTATTGTCTGTGCATCAGTGACTCAGTCAGTGCTTTAATTACAGCTGAGTTTCACTGTAGGCATGACATGTCTGGTTATGTAATAATATGGCTTTATGCAGTAATATGTACTTTAATAATATTACTAACATTAATAAAGTTTTAAGAGAATCGCTTCAAAAACCAAATTTCTGATAGTTTACTGTGGAAAAATCTGTAAAAATCTCCTAGTCATAAAAAAATAAATGCTACACATCAGAGAAATTAAACTTTTTAAAAGGAGAAGATATTTATGTTGAACTCATTTCATGGTTGTGCTGTAAAAGAGAAGTGTAGTGGAGTAATTTTACCTTTATGTACTCCCAAACAGACGTGGTAAAAATTCCACCTCGCTTCAAACCTAACCTGATTCATCTCACTTCTTTTTTTACTGGTGGTGTAATTACTGGACACATGACGGGTTGTGGTGGTTAAACGACAACACACTGACTCAATAGTTTCAGCTCGTGTTTAAGTTCACTGTGTGTTCGGGGGATAATTGTGCCTCTGTGTGTTTGTTGCAGAGCCCGTGGGGCTCGGTGGCCCCGGCAGCTCCAGCCTGCTCTCTTGTGGATGTGATGAGCGAGCAGCTGGCCCGACAGCTGGATGAAGAGAACAACTCCTTCCCCACAGTCACTGAGTAAGTCTTCACCTGTTTGTTTGAACGTCTTTATGTTTAATTTGATGCCATCATCATGAGGACACTTTGTCCCATGGTCACAACTTCAAGAGGCTGTTTTAGGGGTATTCAGATTTTTTAGCATTGCTCTCTTCTTTGCCTTTACACCTTATCTCACCATTTCCTGTTTGTCCCTCAGTCCTGGAGCAGATCTGTTGCTGTCGGATGAAGGTCCCGATACAACCAGCGACCTGATGCTCGCTCAGATGTTGCAGATGCAGTTCGACCGAGAGTTTGACGATCAGCTTCGTCGTGAAGAGAAGAAGTTCAACGGAGACAGCAAAGGTAGAACCACAAGTTCAGAAGTACTTCTGTAAAGTTTGTTGACTTTATTCTACAAAAACCACAGTTGATTAAAGTGCAGTAAAAACAAGTCAAGTTTTATCACTGACAGTTTGTGTTTTAATCTTTGTGTCCAGTGTCCATCTCCTTTGAGAACTATCGTATGGTCCATCCGTATGAGGACAGCGACAGCTCAGAGGATGAGGTGGACTGGCAGGATACGAGACACGACCCCTACAGAGCTGGTAACGTACCTGCAATGGTTGGACAAAATAACAGAAACCCCATTATAGAGACACTGGTGTTTCTGTGTGCTGCATGTCAGTGTCATGTCATCATCATCATCATTAATATACAGTTGATGATATCAGTGTCTGAAATGTCTCGGTCCTACAGGACTAAACACGAGGCGCCTCACACTGTCTAGGAAACCACAGAATCACGCTCGTTAATCCAGACTAAAGACCTCTAAACACCTTTACACATTTGTGTAAAGTGAAGATGTAGCTGAATGAGGGTGAGAGACAAAGTTAATCCACATATTTATTTATTCCATACAGAAAAGCCTCAGACGACACCCAGGAAAGGTTTCACTGGGAAAGGGAAGAACATCACCACTAAACATGACGAAGAGACCTGCGGTCGCAAGAACACGGCTCGAATGGACAACGTAAGACACACGCGCCGTCTTAAAGACGCACACATGCTGTATTCATACAGTGTAATGAGCCGCTCTCTTCTCCTCCTGCTGCAGTTCGCTCCAGAGGTTCATGTCGGTGACGGTCTGGGGATGGACCTGAAGTTGTCCAATCAGGTGTTTAACTCTCTGAAGCAGCACTGCTACAGCGAGCAGAGACGCAGCGCAAAGCTGCACGAGAAGAAGGAGCACTCCACCGCCGTACGTACAGACGTCACCAAAATATTTACACAGGAGAATTAGACTTGATCCACACGGATCGTTTTTCTGTCTGACGGACTCCTTCCTGTCTTCACAGGAACAAGCAGTCGACCCTCGCACTCGTCTCCTCATGTACAAGATGGTGAACTCTGGCGTGCTGGAAAATATCAACGGCTGCATCAGCACGGGGAAAGAGTCTGTCGTCTTCCACGCCGACGGAGGGAGGTGGGTGAAGAGGGAGAGGAAGAAGAGGGAGAGATCTTACGAAATGTTTTCTGTCCCTCACTGAAGTTTAAATTTCACTGTGTCACAGCCTGGAGGAGCAGCCGGTCCCGGACGAAGTGGTGCTGAAGGTGTTTAAGACGACGCTGAACGAGTTCAAGAACAGAGACCGATACATCAAAGACGACTATCGCTTCAAGGACCGATTCAGCAAACTGAACCCGCGCAAAATCATCAGGCTGTGGGCCGAGAAGGAGATGCACAACCTGAGCAGGTAAATACTGATCCCAGAGCTGCTACTGCTGCCGTGAACTACAGTCCTCACGTCTGTTTAAAGGACTATTCCACTTTATTACAACCTGCTTCTTATTGTGTGTGGTGTGCGCGCGTGTGCGTGTGTAGGATGAAGAAAGCAGAGATTCCCTGTCCAGAGGTGGTGCTGCTGAAGAAACACATCCTGGTGATGTCGTTCATTGGGAAAGACCATGTTCCTGCTCCTAAACTGAAAGACGCCATGCTGGGCTCAGAGGACCTGAAGAAGGCCTACTTCCAGGTCCTACATGTACGTATACTGCTCTACAACTACACTCGGTACTGCATGTGTAGATACAGTGATGTTGACATGACGATCGCGTGATCGTGTTCACTGTTTGTCTGTGTGCAGATGATGCAGCAGCTGTATCAGGAGTGTAACCTGGTTCATGCTGATCTCAGTGAATACAACATGCTGTGGCACGAGGGGAAGGTACAGAAGCTACGTTCTGAGGGTTTTTCCTGAATCCTTGTTGACAGCGTAATAAAACAATACTTGTGTGTCTTTCCTTATATTTTTCTCTCTGCAGTCAGTTGTTGTAAGTTGTTGTTTTTTTTATTCCTTTGTTCCCTGTACGAGTCTCTTTCATCACCACACATTATTGTGTGTGTGTGTGTTGTAGGTGTGGCTGATAGATGTCAGTCAGTCCATCGAGCCCACCCACCCTCACGGTCTGGAGTTCCTCTTCAGGGACTGCAGGAACGTTGCCACGGTAACGCCTAGTTTCTTCTTCGTGTACAGCTCTTGTTAACGTGACTCGAATGATGCAGATTCCCTCGATTCTGTTGTTTGTCCTGAGTGTCTCGTCTACACTCAAACATCAACAGAAACCTGGACGCTGCCTGTCAGAAAAAGAAACATTAACGCGTGTGTGTGTCTCGCAGTTCTTCCAGAAGAGAGGCGTGAGCGAGGCCATGAGTGTGTACGACCTTTTCAACGCCGTGACCGGACTCAACATCCCTGTTGGTGCAGAGGACGAAGCAGAGTTTGTGGCTGAGGTAACAAACGTTTTTCTTTTCTCAGTAACTTCTTGTTGACGATGACGCAGCAACAGCGCATGATGATAAAGTGTCCAGTACGTTTTAGAAAAAAATAGCTTATTACTTAATTAGTTGATCCATTAACTTTCTTTGTGTTTTTTATGCCAAAGTTAATTTGTTAATTAAATCACAGAGGTTTTAAAATGACTGATCATGATATTTAGTTAAGTTGATGATTCTAACATCAGGTTGGTTCATGTGTTCTTGGGGAAAACATTTACTTAAGACAAACTCACAGTTAGTGTTCAGAGAAAATGTCCTGACCTTGATGACAAGCTGCAGCAGAGCACATTCTGATTTAGAGAAAACTACTATTCTCTCTGACAGATTGTGGCTCTGGAGAAGAGGAACGAGGATCATGTGCAGAAGCGAGGGAAGAAAACCTTTCCCGTTGCCTCTGAAGATGCTGGTCCTCCTTTAAAACCCGACGCCGATGACTAACGTTGCCCAGCTCGCTCGCTCTTCACGATCCCACCGTGTTGTGAAAACGCTGTAAGGAGGAGATGAACGGAGGAGTCCTCTGGAGGACCTGCCACCTCCCTCCTTCAATCCCCAAAACAACCACCACCCACTGACCCATCCACCGCCTGCTTCCTTTAAAGAGGCAGGACAGAGCGCCTCCTCCTGGCTGCAGGACGGATGATTTCACTGAGCTGGATGTTGAAGTTGGAGCATTCTTGCTGCTGAGAGGCTCCAGCAGGGTTTTCTGAAGCTGTCACATCTCATATCCTCTGCTAAACATGATGCTGATTAGTGTGTTAAGTTTTTCATGTTGAAGCTCTTCAATAGCTGGAACCACCAGTAAACACAAACCTCTAAAAATTTACTTTAAATGTCATCGGAGAAGCAGAAATTTCCACAGATGCCAGTTATAAATCCTTTAAAGCTATCAGAAGTCAAACTACAATTCTTCATTTTCTTAATTTAATGGTGCAAGAACATCTTGGCTTTTAATATTTGCTCCTGTAGCTTCGACAGGACAGCCTGAGAGAAAACATTATCGGACCGAGCATTACAAATGATTACCTGAGTGAACCTAAGACAACATGATGGGTGAAATTTAATAATACAGAAATTGGTTAACGAGCAGCAGGAAATACATTTCTGGGTGAATTCAGAAGCAGATAGATTTTGATGTTAACTTACAGTAAAATAACCTCTTTGTTCATGTCTGTGCAGCTGACCATCGTGTGATTCACAGCAGATACTGTTTCTGATTTGACTAAACTTTATTTCCTCTGAAACACAGGTTGTTCAGAATTGAGTTCATGGAGCAACAGGACACTTCAGAGCAAGTTATTAAAGCTACAATATGCAACTTAAACTAGAGCCGGCGTTCTGCTCTGCTCCACCCAGGCCTGTGATAGTTTAGAAGGACGAGACATCAGATGCAAATATCTCTGCAGTGCTGCCAGGCGTCTAGTGAAAACAAAAAAAATGTAGCTGCACTGAGAACAGTGTATGTCTCAAACATATCATTTAAAATGTCAACAATTTATGTTTAAACCTTTTTCATCTACTGAACCAAACGCCAAACCTTCTAAACGTTTGACAGCCTGAAGTTATCTGATCAAACTGAATTATACATCTGACCACACGTGTGATACCAGCTTCAGCACAGTTTTAATACAGTTTTCATAGCACGTCAGCTTTCAGCCTCAATGGTTGAGTCTCCAGGTTTTAGAATCAATTCATCTTATCTTCATCGCGCTCTCTGTGGTTTGTAGAAGGAACTAGAAACCTGCACGTGTCAGTTTTCACACACTAGTACAACCTCAAGGAACAGCGATTAAATGCACTGAAGGAAGCCACATGTAGTATAAACATCTGTATTCACAGAAGTGTTTGAATTCCTGCACCGTTAATCATTTTCTTATATTTATGTTGTTTTCTTTTGTCAGTGCAGCACAGTAAGGTGTTTGTGTTGAATTATAATATGGAAAATACAGCTTAATTTATCTTAACATGAAAGAAAAGCATCAAATTTTAACATTTAACAAGCTGTAAACTATTAGATCATCAAACCAGTTTCCAGATTATCTGATTTATCTTTTCAGCAGTTCAGGGGTGAGATGTGGAGTCAGTGGTTTGTTTTGTTTGTAGGAGCTAAAGCAGGTTTTTTCGGGTGTGTGTGCAAAACTTTTGTCAAGTGATGAATGTCATTAAATGTAAACGCTAGGAAATAGTGGAACGTCAATTCAGAAAAGCCTGTTAGGGAGAGGTTGGCTGCTTATTGCAGATTATGCTTTTGATTTTAATGGATGAAATTCAGTTTCATGATTGACTGTGTGAGGAGGAAACATGCTGCCTCAGAGACTCTTCACATGAGGTTATGGTGCATTAAATGTTCCATGATGTGTTCTCTGTGTGAAACTGTCTCATATTAAAACAGTAAAGATGAAACCTGTCTCTGATTGTTTTTATTTAGTAATGATATAGAAACGCAATTGATTTTCAGATCAAAGTCCCAGACACACAGTTATTTCCTGTTTTTGTTTTTTTGTTTTTCACGTGGTCTTCGTGTGTCACATGACTACACAAAAACAAGCAAACTTCCTATTAAACTTTTTCAAAATAAAAGGTGGGTGTAGTTGCGTCGAATCGAAAGATGAAATTCTGTAATAAATAGTTCAACAGCTTAGGTACTTAACCTGTTTTTCTACTAATTGTGTATAATTTATTCAAATTCTTTCCCCTGTTACGAGACCAGCCTTTCATAATAAATACGCAGCAGTCTTCTAGTCTGACACATATTTGGTGCTTTTATTGTGAAGAATCAAACCGGAAGCTTCGTCGTCGGTTCCGCTTCTGCGCCTGTTTCTGTTTGGGACGCCGAACTGACCTAAACTGAGGGAGAACCTGTAATAAAGTAGCAGCCCGGCGTGTGAACATGAGTGAGGAACATTACCTGGAGCTGTGTGAGAACCCGGTGCAGTTCGAACACGCCTCCAACGTCAACAACGTTTTCTTCGACGAGGCGAACAAGCAGGTGAGCTAATGCTAGTTAGCACTGATGCTAGCTAACTCAGCTAACTGACAGTTTAAAGATCTTATAGTCAAAATTATATCAGTAAACGCTTCTAGTTAAATGTGTTTTAACACACTCCTTCTGAACTGTGCTACATGTACGTGGTGTTTTATTGATAAGAAATAATCGATAATCTAAGATTTATTGGTGTTTCAGGGTAAACAGCTAAACTTTGGTACATCAACTTAACCAGTGGAGGAAACACTGAGATACTTCATTTAATTATTATTATTGTATTAAGAGTGGAGCTGCAACAATTAGTGAATTAACTAATTAGCCTGTCAACAGGAAGATATTGTGACTAATTAATCGTCTTTTTTCAAGATCAGATATCAAATTATCAGGTTTCAGCTTCTGAACGTTTATATTTTGTACATTTACTCACAATATATTACAGTAAACTGAACATTTTAAGCTACAACAACAAGCATTAATTTGAGTTGTTTAAGTTTTATTGTGTGGATGTTTCTCCAGGTTTCCTGACATCTGTCATGTCCTGTTTTCTTGCTGCAGGTGTTCGCGGTTCGTTCAGGTGGAGCCACAGGTGTAGTGGTCAAAGGCCCCGATGACAAGTGTAGCGTTGCCTTCAGGTACGTCAGGATTTGCAGGAATATCTGAAGGGATGGACAGAGGGACACTAAAACATTCAGTTGAAGAAGTACTGTAGTAAAAATACAGAGCTGACATTACAGATGTCTTTGCTGTGATTAAAGATATGTCTGACTGATAAGAAGTACCCACTGACGTGTGTGGGGAAACTAAATATATCTACTGTATATGTATCTGTCCAAAATGTGCCTTCCAGTTCTTTTAGATTATAACTAGTCAATATCAGAATTCAATCAGATTTCTGACTGATCATAACTCCAGAGATCTTTGTAAAGATAACTTCATTATATGTTTACATATTTAAAACTGTGGTTTTACTATTGAAATGGATGTTATGGCGATTTTTATTAAGAATGTTTTATTGTCTAGTTTTACAAGATCTTTGAAACCACGTTTTAAATTTTTTAGACTGTGTTGTGACCTTGTTTTATTCATATATGTGCTCAGGGTGTAATTTTACAGTGTCATATGAGTGATATGTGATTAAATAAACAAATAAAATTAAATTAGAGATACAGTTTTAATTTAAACTAGTTAAATATATTAAACATGTCTGGAATTCATCAAATCATAACTTAGTCAAGCCTATGGGTAATTGTTATAAGTCAAAACTGAATTGCAGATATCTTAAAGTCACCGAAGATGTTAATTTACACAAACTAACACATTAATTCTGTGCAGACAGGAAGTTAAAAGTATAAAAGAGTTGGAGCACTTTTGTAAAAAGGTGCGAGTACCTCAGAGCTGTACCTGACAGTAGTAATCTACAGGGTGGATCATATAACGTCTGTGTTTTCCTCCACAGAATGGACGATAAAGGAGAAGTGAAGTGCATCAAATTCTCTATTGGAAATAAGATCTTGGCAGTTCAGAGAACCTCAAAGTCTGTGGTGAGTCCTGCAGAGTCTCAGCTCTGTTTGTTGTCAGCGGTTTTTTAGGATTTAGTAGATGTAGGTGAGATGTAGTAGAAATTCTTCTCTGTGGTGATGATGTTGGTTTACTAATCATTAAATTACAAACAGCATTGTTGTAAACTGTGTTCACACCTGAAGAAAACAGTTATTTACCTACTAATTTTCTTGTTTGTAGGATTTTATCAACTTTATACCCGACTATCCACACACAGAGTTTACCCAGGAATGCAAGGTGAGTAACCACGCTGCCTCTTTGTCTTCTTTCTTCAGTTCAGTTTTCACATAAGAACAAATCCACTGGACTGTTTGGAGAACTCACGAGTTTAAGAGGAAGACCAGTTGTTGTTTTGTAGATGAACAGTCTGTGTGTTTCTATCCTGCAGATGAGGAACGCTAATGTTTTAGGATTCTGCTGGACAAACTGGAACGAGATCGTCTTTATCACCGATCAGGGAATAGAGTTTTACCAGGTGATCTGACACAGTCTCAGCTGGCTTTTAAATCACTCAGGAGGAAATTCATCCTGGATATTTTAATACTGTCTTTCCTCTGCATGTGTGTGTTCAGGTGTTTCCAGACAAGCGCAATCTGAAGCTGCTGAAGAGTCAGAGTATTAATGTGAACTGGTTCCAGTACTGTCCAGAGACGGCCGTCATCCTGCTGTCCACCACCATGCAGGGAAACATCCTGCAGCCCTTCGCCTTCAGGGTGAGGACAGACTAAAGTGTATTAATGCTGTGGTTAGATGATGTGTGTGTACACACACACACACACACACACACACCTAGTAATTACCAGAGTCAGACAAATCAAACAGGATGCACCTCACAGTTTGCAGCAACAGCAAAGAGTGTTTATACTTTTGCTTTACACGAGTTCTTTATTTTTAACACATTCAAACATTTTTTTCATTTTGGGATTTTTGATTGTAGAATAATAAGCAAAAATTTTGAAAATATTTTACATGTACGAGGTAAAATGTGCAAAATCTAAAATAATAATAAAAACTTTGTTTCTACAGAATGGGACCATGTCAAAGATGGCCAAGTTTGAGATTGAGCTGCCGGTCATCCCCAAACCCGCCAAACTCAGCCTGTCGGAGAGAGACATCGCCATGGCAACCATGTGAGTCAGCTGACATCGCAGTTAAGTTTTTTGTTGTTGTTGCTGCGATTGCTGGAGTGAAAATCACTAAACCGTCTCCGTCTGTAGTTACGGTCAGCTGTATGTGATGTATCTGAAGCATCACTCGAGAACAGCGAACAGTCCCGGTGCAGAGGTGATGCTCTACCACTTACCGAGGTATAAACACACACACACACACACAGGTTGGCGGTACATACAGTACAACTCAGTATTACAGTACAGCTGTGTTTGCACATGAAGATGTTGTCGTTTTATTATTGAAACAGTATCTCAGTGTTTCCTTCAGGTCCTAACCTGTGATGTGTGTGTTAAGGGAGGGTGCTTGTAGGAAGAGTCACGTGTTGAAGCTGAACACCACAGGGAAGTTTGCTCTGAACATTGTTGACAACCTGGTGGTGGTTCATCATCAGAGCTCCCAGGTCAGTTTGTGTGTGTGACATCATACGTCATTAAATGTATGTGGTTATTTTAACTGACAGTTTGTGTGTTTACCAGACGTCTCTGATATTCGACATCAACTTAAAGGAATCAGACTCTGTCAATACACACCAGCCTGTGCTACCTGCCAGGTCCATACACCCCTACAGGATACCACTGTCAGGTACACACACACACACACACACACACACCTCATTAAAAATTTGTTTATAGACACTTCATGTGAAATTCCTCATTGTTCTCATGTAGTAGCAGAATCCAGTCTGAACAGACAGACGGTATCACTTGCTCAGTCCCTGTGGTTCTCCCTCTGCAGGTCCAGCAGTTGTTCCCTCTCAGCCTCCGGTGCCATGTCAGCTCTGTATCCTTTGTATCTAACAGAAACTTACTGGCTCATGTAAACTGAAGATGTTTCACAGCTTAGACCTTAACCATTCGGGCAGACTCATCCTCCTGGAGCGTCTTCCAGCCTGACATCATCATCAGTGCCAGTGAAGGTGTGGAAAACACAACACATGTACACTGTGACACCACAAAGGGTGGAGGTGTTGGAGCTAATAGCGTCTTCCTGTCTGTCAGGTTACCTGTGGTACCTGCAGGTGAAGCTGCCTCCAGCCGTCAACCTGCTGCAGGACAAAGGCAAACTGATGGACTTCCTGTTACGACGCCGAGACTGCAAGATGGTCATCCTGTCTGTCTGCTCACAGAGTACGTCTGTTTCTGTCAACCTGCAAATGAAATCGATCTGATGGAACAACTGTGCGAAGTGAAAGACACATCTTACATGACAACCACACAACACTGTGCCACCAATTTTCTTCTTCCTCCTCAGTTCTGGAGGGCGGGGAGAAGGGAAGTCTTCCTGTTGTGGCGACCGTCTTTGACAAACTCAACCAGGTGTACAAAGAGTACCTGGATGCAGAGCAGAACTACACAGTGGTGAAAGACGACTTATTCCTTCATAGACAAACAAGTGTTTTTATTAATTGATGCTTCGATATATGTAAATTATCAGAGTATTAAAGGTAAAACACGTATTTCAGATCAGACTGTGGTGTTTATATACTTAAGATGATTCATATATTTTGTGTATGCAGGCGATGGAGTCTGGTCCAAGTCGAGGCAGCGCAGCTCAGAAACGTCCTGTCAGGACTCAGGCGGTCATCGACCAGTCAGACATGTACACACACGTCCTGTCGTCTTTCACAGAGAGAAAGGTACGCACATGAACGCACCTCCTGTTGTTTCTCTGTTGACATGTGAGGATAAAGCAGGATTTGGTTTCAGAGCTGAAACAAACACAGTTCGTGTGCTTCCTGAATCACTAAGAAAAACTAGATAGAAACCGCAACGGTTCGACAGAAAGTGGAGTTTTTCACACAGGAAGTGACTGCTGCGTGTTTGTGTTGTGCAGGGTGTCTCCCATAAGTTCGTCATCGCAGTGCTGATGGAGTACATCCGCTCTCTGAACCAGTTCCAGATCACCGTCCAGGTAAAACCCAGCAGAGTGACAGTAAAAAGAACATCCGAATCAGGTTTATTAAGAAAAGATTCACAAATGCTAACAAGTATAGAAATAAACATTAAAGTGAAGTAAATTCTAACATGTAGCTGGGGAGAAGCTGTTCCTGTCTGTTTGTGCATTAATGTCTGAAAGCGTTTGTCTCAGCATTACCTGTACGAGCTGGTCATTAAGACGCTGGTGCATCACAACCTGTTCTACATGCTGCACCAGTTCCTGCAGTATCACGTCCTCAGTGACTCCAAACCACTGGTGAGTTCACACTTTAACTCTGTTTAAATGAGGGAGTTTCTCCTGTAACCTAACCTGCAACCAAAGAACAAAAATGTTTCCTTTTCTATCAGATGCCCGAGAAAACCTGCTGGAACCAGACACGTTCCAGCTTCTTAACATTATAACATCAGCGCTACAAGTGATAAACTCTGTCATGTTCTGTGGTTTCAGGCCTGTTTACTTCTGTCTCTGGAGAGCACGTATCCTCCTGCTCACCAGCTGTCACTGGACATGTTGAAGGTAAACGCACACGCGCTTGTTTCAGATTGAGACTGATTGTTTTTCATTAGTCGTAGTTCATTTTAAGGTTTGTGTGTTTAAGCGTCTGTCCACGGCCAACGACGAGATCGTAGAGGTTCTGCTGTCGAAGCAGCAGGTTCTGGGAGCGCTCAGATTCATCCGCAGCGTTGGTACGTTGACGTTCAGTTAACAGGAAATGATTTAAACAATTTCACTTTTTACTCTGATTGTTTGCTTTGAAGCTCCTTGTTCCCCTTAGACACAGAACACTTATCATGAGGTGCATTTAGTAGGTTTTCTGGAGCTTTTGACCACATCACTGCTAAAAAAGAACTATAACTTCTGTGTAAATGTACATTTGAATTACTACAATTCTATAAAGGCCAATACCTAATAGCTCCACAGTAAGCACCAAAGTATTTCTACAGAAGATTAAAAGTACACTCACTGGCCACTTTTTTAGGTTCACCTGTACAGGAGCTTTGCTGTAAATTCTTTTGAGGTCAGGTTCTCAGTTTTCAGCCGACATTATCTGTGTGTTTCACATGAGGCTCTATGTGCTGCTTACGCTGCACTTCTGATGTAGACGTCTGTTACATTAGCGCCTCTTTAACGACTGACCACAAACCGTGACCTTTGTTTTAAGTAGAACCTTTAAAAGTTTTCAAGTCCGTTGAGACTCTACAGAATCAGGACTCACAAAGTGTGAATCTTTCGACCAAACAAACCCTGTTCACGTTACCTCGGGGCAGGTGGACATGACAACGTTTCGGCCAGGAAGTTTCTGGATGCAGCACGACAGACCGGAGACCAGATGTTGTTCTACACCGTGTTCAGGTCGTTCCAGCAGAGAAACCAGCGGCTGAGAGGAAGCCCCAGCTTCAACCCTGGTGACGACATATACACACACACATTAACTAAGATTATATGATCTGCAATCAGCTTCACTGACACAGTGTTTGTTTCTGATATGTTCACAGGTGCCTCTGATTTTAAACAAAAACAATTAGTCTTCATTATCGTAATCGGCTTTAAAATGTTGACAATATTACAGTTAATCTGTTTAATATGATATCACAAAAGAGACAAGTTGAATCTAACTGAAAATCAGTCTGAGACATAAAATATATGTACATATAAATTTTCTGCTGTCATGTTGTGTGTTTCTCTCCAGGTGAGCACTGTGAGGAGCATGTGGCCCACTTCAAGCATCTGTTCGGGGAGCAGGCTCTGATGAAACCCTCCTCTGTGTGAACCACCGGGGGCCGACACGGACAGAGACCAAAAACCATCATGAACATTAATTCACACAGAGAGAAAATGTGAATAAACAAGAAAAGAAAGTTTACCATCTAGGTCACGTCACCACTCACAGTTCAGTCATCACGTTAATTTAATCATGACGAGACTGAAAAGGAGCGAGATGACATCACAGGTTGTACTGTTTAAGAAATGGATTAAAAATATGATTTTTACTCCCTGGAACTTTTACAAATGTGTTCCCAAAAATGCCTCCTGCAAACGTGTTAGGATTTAAATCTAAGAGTTTACAGTTTTTTTCTGAATACATGAGTATGTTCACTAAAAATGTAAGTACTGGGGGATGAATTTAATTACTGACCTGTTGATGTCCTGCTGGTTACTTGTGTTGATGCTGTCCGTCGCACCTGTGCAGGTGATCAGACATTTTAAAACATGAGACCAACAAAAAGTTGATTAATTGATGATAATCAGAATATGACAACTGATAACTGGAATATCACTGTACATGTGAACCTACTCACCGTAAGCTGCTCTGATGTCGTCAGCTGGGCGGAGCCAGAGGCTGCACCTGTAAAAGTATGGAGATGCTTGTGTGAAGATTTGTACATCAGACATGAATGAACAGTAAATGTAACATGTTTATTTTGTAAGATAAATGTTAATTTGCTAATAAATATATTGTCTATACTAATAAATGTACATGTACGCAGATAAAAGATTTACCTACAGGTGTGTACAAGAGTCATTTGTGTGGTGCATTCAAGTGCCAGTGTGAGATTTTGACATTAGGATAGTCTGAATGAGCGTACGAACAGCGTATGAACTGCGTATGGTTACTGCGTTACAGCTGTCAGAAGCCACAAGTTCCTATAACACATGAATGCACCATAGCAGACCACCCTCTACCAAAGTTCAGTTATTCCACCAACAATGTTACTAGTACATTAAAGATACTTGAAGTAATAATTCATTCTGTATTTATTAGACTTATTACTTTAGTACTAGTACTCCAGCAGAAGAATGTGTCTGTTAGGACACTTGTTCATTCATTTTATTGTTGAGGTCAATCAATTTTAAAGTTTTAATACTATTAATAACTGCTAATTTCTTTTGAAAGGTTTACTTTACAAATTAGGATTTTATATGAAAAAAAAAATACTAATGAAAGCTTCCATTCCCATAACAAACCTAACCATCAAATGTTAATCAGTGAGTGAATTTATTCTTATGACCACAAAGAGACATAAAGTGATCAAACCAGGATGCAAAAATACTGCCAAAAGATAAAAATGACCACGAAGGGACGCAGAACAACAATGTGAAGGCAAACGACCACAAACCTAACATCCTCACAGAGACAGAGAACTATCAGTCATTAAATGTCCACAAAGCGATGCAGAACTAGTACTTACTTCCCAAATTACTGCAAAAACAAACAAAATTACCAAGAATCTGATGCTGGACAAAATCTAAAGGTAGAAATTTACTCCATATATGTTTGACAATTTGTAAAAGGTGAAAATTGTGACTAAAATGTGTTGTTACCTGCAGACCGTGGAGCAAAAACTGCAGCAGGTAAATGTGGGGCTGATTTTAATCCACTTTATACAGTGACAGGAGCTTAATCTATAAATTATACATCAGTGTTAATGATTTTTGTAAGAATCTAATCATGAAAAAATGAAACAGTAACTAATGATGGTAAAATTAATGTAGTAGAGTGAGTATAATATTTTCCTTTGATTTGTAGTGAAGTCAAAATAACAGAAAAACTTTAAACATCATTACTTAAGTATAGTACTTGAATGAATTCACTTAGAGTTTTACATTTTTTAACCAAATCGGCTCATTAGCCAATCAGCTAGTTAGCTTACCTGGTTTGAGATTAAGATATTAAATGCTTACCACTATTCGGACGATATATTAAATTACAAAGTTTTCTAATTTGCCTGATCCACAATTAAAAAGATTTTCCCTATATAAGCTTTAAATTAAGCCAAAGTTTTACTTGTTTACATTTTTTTAATTAAAGCGAATTCGCTTTTACCACTTTATGTTTGTTATATACTATTTCATGTGATGTCAGCTGTCTGTAAGTTTCACCATAAAATCACCATTGACGTGCATCCTCCCAGAATCATCCATAAAATAAAGATTCACAAACATGATTTAAATAATCTGCTTCAAAAAACTATAAGACTGGACAATCACATTCACTTAAATGTTGGTAGAGCTAGCGAGTCTGCTAATATTCAGCAGCATTAAGTGTAACGTTGGTTCCGCTATCAAACTACACGTCTGCCTTAATTTACATCACACAAAAGAGTTTTATATATTAACACAAAGTCGTGTGGTTTCAGTTCAGCAGTTACACTAATCACTGTATGACACGTAGCAGTTAGCATTTATCATGTAGCTGCTAGTCTGTTCATGTTTTCTCACTTTATCAGGAAAATGTATTAAATGTGTTTTACCTGTCTGAATCCAGACTCGTTCTGTTCCTGACAGCTGACAGAGGAGCAGGAGACACAAACCACAGCTCCGGTCTCAGGACAGACAGTTAGCCAGGACTTCTTCTCAGACCAGGTTCTGGGGGAAGACCGAGTGTATTTCTCCCTCTGTCTTGTCTTATTTACCTCATTTGTATGTCCACTGGTGGGGTTCACAATCTTTCATATTTTCCTGTGGGGTTCTTCTGTGAAACAGTTCAGTTTGTAGCTTCTGAATTAGCTTTCTCCCTGACAAAAAACGGCTCCTCTGACTGACTGTAAACAAAACAGACGCGGTGAGAGTTTCCGGTTTAGCTTCCTGGTTTGCAGTTGTAACCTCGGTCTTCTGCGCATGCTTCGGCGCCCTAAAGTTCTCCTATGCTTTGTATTGGAGGGGGATCCAGTGCGCATGCACCAGTTATAGCGTAAGTCTATGGTAAAGATTTTCAAGTATACCTGGATACAGCAAACAGGATGTGATGGGGCAGCGTCGGTCAGTTTGCTGCAGCCAGGTCCTACTCAAGATTTTAGCGCCCCATAGGAACAGGAAATACGTCACACAACCTTTAGGTAGTGGTAAATAAGAGAAAACATTTTTAAACTACACTTAAATGCAGATTATACACAGTACTCACGGTCTGTATAACCTAAAGCTCATTTTGTTAGATTTTAATGTTTTTCTAAAATTATTTTTATGTGATTCCTATCTACTTCTTCTTCCTCTTCCTGTGAGACTGGTGGGGCGGCTCCCCAGCGCCCCCTATTGACGGGCCATCACAGAGTCTGTGATGAACTCTATGAGTTTAAAGCCAAAGGTCAAAGTTCAAGGCCACAATCAACTCATATTTATCCAACCCCCCCCCCCAAATTCTCATTGATGCAATATCTCAGGAACAACTGGGGAGACTTTCCGTACATCTGAAGTCTTCTGAAGTGAAATGTGGCTATGATAAGTAAAGAAAGACGTAAACATCCACAATGTTTGATTCACACACCTTTCCTTGATATAATCTTTATTGCTTTTTCTTATTGGGTTGAATACAGAACAGGTTTACATCTCTTGACTTCGTGAAACACTGTCATGTTTTACTAACAGCCCAGGCAGGAGAGGACAGATGAGGGGATGGAAGAAAGGATGGAAACGACCACAGAAAATTTTACAGATGATTTTGTGTTAATGCTTTCTGATTGCATGCATTTATGTGTTAGAGGAGGGATGTGCTGTAACCTCCTCTCCCATGTTCCCTTTGACCTCTGACCAGAACAGAAAATTCAACATGAGAGTTAAATCAAAATGTGTCTGAGTGAGAGGAGAACAGAACAAAAAAGTGAAAAATATTCTGCTTATAAAACACCAAAACCAAGAACATCTTTTCTGTTAGGTGATGACAAGTTCACAGTCAAGTGCTAAATGTAGTGATTGACAATTCTGAATCATTATTTAACAAATAAAAACAAAAATTAATCAGGAGTTGAAAAAAAAAAACAAGTTGCAACTCAGGATGTAAGAACAATAAGCATTTTGAATAATGGATTTGTGAAAGACCCTGAGAGCGAGATGCTATATATGTATAGCGCGAAAGGAGATTGAGAAAAGAGAAATCATCCATAATTAAACAAATTAGATTAACATGCAAAATAAAACTAGCCTAAAACTCACCCTTTAACTGAACACAATGGATTTTCACAGTTTTATATGCATTTATATGTCAGAGGAAAGAAAATAAACACAACAAAAATCATTTCTCAGCCAAACTAAAAATAAACAACAATAGAACCAAGAGACCCAAACAGTCTGTTCTCAACTCATATACAGGAGATCTACATAAAGCTTTTTGGATTCAGAGAGATTATTTTTTTTTACTGCCAAGTCTGATTCTCAGCGCGCCGCTCCCTACGGCAAAAGCCGGTTAGTCAACAACACAAACCATCAGATCCTCAAAACAGTTCTGCAGCATAAATGTGATATTTTAATACATGGCTTCTTCTCAAGTCATTGTAGAAACTAAACTTGCATCCACACACACACACACACACACACACACACACACACACACACACACACACACACACACACACCTGGGCTCCAAATAAATACATTAAAAACAGTCCATGTGCATTCGAATGGAAGTCCAGTATTCATATGGCCGTGCACGCACATACATACACACAGTCACACACATATATTCCCGAGGGAGAGCGGTGTACAGAGAGAGCTAACAAAACGTAAAACAGTTAACAGAGGGAGCGGGAGAGTTCCTTCACAGAATCGCAAAGTTAAAGTTCAAAATAACTTATTAGTTTTGTAGCAGATTGTCCTGCTGCTGCTGTTTTTGTGTGAAATTTTTAGGTGACTGAATAAAATAAAATAAAATGATACTGTGAACTTGGGGCACTGACCAACAGCACAGCACAAAGGAGCAAACATTGCGTCTGACACATCCTCTGGTGGAATAAAAAGAGTCGTGCAAGATGGACCATTTCATTACGTTTTAAATCTTTGTGAATTTATTGTTCCATTAGCAATGAAGCGTGATTGTGACAGACTAGTGCTAGCATGAATCTGGATGCCTTTCTGAGTAGTCTATATATTTACAACCTCACAAGGACCATTTCCCACATAATTAATAATCAATTTCCCACATAATTAATAATCAATTTCCCACATAATTAATAATCAATAAATCACACATGAATACAAACATGAAACCCCAGAAGGGGTTGGGTGTGGGAGACTTTGGAGAGTTCAACGGTCCAGTTGGACTGGAGTTAGGAGCCACAGCTACACAATAAAGACAACCTTGGACATACTTTATGCTGAATTGGTTGCTTTTTCTTGCAACGTTGTCAAATTAGCACTTCAGATGTAGTTTTATGGCCTTTCTCCAGACTTCATATGCATTTTTATTTAAGTGACTTCAAACAATAAGTCAAAGTGAAGGAAACTCCCACTCTCCATCTGTCTTGATTGTGTCGCAATATTCCACTGTAGTAGTACTAGTAATAGAAGTAGTAGTAGTTATGGAAGTTGTTAGTGCCAGTTCACGACAGCGTCCAGTTAGTCACAGTCAGTCTGGTTGTGGTTGTTCAATATATTTCTCTATCTTTTTGACTGACTTCGTGACTGAGTGACGTTGCCTTACAGTTCTGTTATGAGCCGCTGAGGTTCGATTTGTTTTGCTTATGAGGTTGCTTGATATTTAAAAAAAAAAAAAATTAGCAATGTTTATCACACAGAAAAGAAAACACACATACACACTACCTGTCCCTCTGGTTGTGACATCAGGATCAACAGGTGATCTGATTTTTTCTTATTCAGTTGTAGATATGTCCGGTTAGCTTCTAAAGAGGGAGTGGAATTAGCCCTTTACTAGTGTTGCACTCACACTCCCACCAACCTATCCATCCATTTGTCCTTCCATTCATCCATCCGTCTCTTCCACCTAACGCATGGAAATCACACTGAGATACAGCTGAGGGCTTCAAGTTAAAAAATGTTTTATCTGTTTTACATTGGAAAATTACAACTGATTGTCTCCAACGCCAATGTATGTATATAATAAACTCACTGACAATAAATCAACAGTAAGTTTGACCATTTTGTTTACATGTAAAAAAAAAAAAAAAAACACAACTGAAGTATGTCACATGCTAATGCATGTTTTTATTAGCTCTCCTGTCTCAGAAAAGAGGGATGAGTTCTTAAATAGACATTTACCTCAGCAATAATAGGAACTAACAGTGCTAAAGTGGTCCAGGGCCAACTCAATACTAAGATAATACTGGAAGGACACTAGTTAGGACTACTATTAGCTTGAAATGCTGTTAACTAAGCCAACAATGCATTAGCTTGGTTGATTTGTCTGCTGTGGTCAGTAAGCTTTATCTAGCAAATGTGTAGGCTATTTAGTTGTTATCTTCTCTTGTGTGGATGGTTCCAATTAATGATAATATCTAGCTGAGCTAGCTAACCATGTCAGAGAAATAAAGCAAGTTAACCCACTGGTAGTTCGGTTAACTTGTCTGATCTGCTCATTTAGGCCTAATTAGTACATGTAACTGAGGTCTTAGGATCCACTACACACATTTCAGGCTAATGAAAAGAGCTAACTAACCATACCAGAGAAATTAACCAAATTAAGGCACTTATGGTTTGGTTAACTCATCTGCTCAGTTAGCCCCAGTTGCATGAGTCTGTTCAGCCGAGACAGGCTAATAACTTTAGCTAGCTAAGTGTTAGCTGTGGTTCACCTGTGGTGAACAGAAGATAATGAGTAAGTGCTGTTTTCTTGTGTGTGAGTTTAAGGCTAATGATGATAAAGAACGTGCCATTTCTGTTTAAAATGTTATTGATACTGAGTTAACTCTGTTTAGACCATTAAAGAAGCCAAGCCAGCAACAATTTACATATGTTAGCCCTGCTAGGCCGTGTTTGACGCCACACTAATGAGTTAGCCCTGCCTAGATCATTTTTGGCCCACAGTTGAAAACTAGGCTAGCAAAGACTTAGCTCTGCTCACCCTGCTTAGGAAGACATTTGATTTGAAGGGTTGTCTACAGAGCTTGTTCTCTGTTGTTGGTTGCAGTTACAAAGCAGAGGTTGAGGTAAACTGAATCTGCGTCAGGTGTTAGCCGTGATAAACATTAGCGCACCAGAGCTAATGTAATAAACCATAAACGAACACTAATGGGCAAACATGAGAGACAGGTGAAAGTCACACACATTCATACACAACATAAATTTTTGATTTGTTCAGTTATAAAAAAACACACAAACAAGAATTCCCCTCCCTAAAACTAAATATCAGACACACAGAAAAACAGAAAATACTCTAGCATTGCGTGCCACATTTTAACTCTCTGTACACACATGGAATCAACTGAGAATTATATTTGAATGAGAAATTATTAACACACACACCCAGACGCACACACACACCAACTCACAGGGTGGCTTTGAGGACTGAAAGGGGATCTCTGCCCTTTCAATAGTTCTTTTTCAACACACACATGCAACTTTGACAAGTTTGTGAATGTTTTGTGTGTTTTTATTCTCAGTCAGCCGAGAGACAGGGATTGGTGTGGAAGCGAGCCAAAAGAACAAGTCGTCGGCCTTTCTGCGTTTTCCAGTTACAAAAAGCTTCCTTAGTCACACAGTGGGAGATGACCATTATCTGCTGGTTAAACTGGGCTTGAACAGCAGTCACCTCCAGGTTTATCCAAAAATATCTAAACGGGTGGTCAAACAGGAAATGTGGCTGGTGAATTTTGGAAAGCTGTGTGGCTGACAGACCAAAAGAAATCCAGTCCTCACCCTGACTAGTTTGCCCTCAACTCCAAAGCTGGTTCAAATCTTAAAACTGGGTTGTTCAGTCTCTTTTGCGGGCAAAGCCCAGCTGTGATTTAAATACATCAGAATAACTGCAGCTACTGACAGTCCATCTCAGTCAGTCTCTCTGCATCGCCAAGGTTGATCATTAATTCTCCAACAGAATCTAGAACAATAATAAATCGTAATTTTATTCGTTTTATTGCTGAAATATAGGTTCCCCGCACAAAAAATAGTAATGCAAATCATTGTCATCATAAAAAGCTATAAAAATTAGATCCATCCTCCGTAATAATGCAGATAAAGATATAGCAAAAAACACCATAGAAGTAGGACTAGTAGTAAGGCACTTCAACAAAACGAGGTTTTCGTCTTTCTCAAATAGTTTTCCGGGCTGGTTTTTAGATCATCATCAGGTGTCTTTCTGTGGCATGGCACTGTGGTGATGTTGGTTTGAACCACTCAGGGAGTTTCCTCTCATTCTGCTCCCACCAGAGGAGGCTCTCCGTTGGGGAGGATGTGCTCCAGAGGGGGATTGGCATGGATCTCCAGCAGCTCCTGGATGAAGCCCTCAGTGGGTGCTGCCGCTGCAGACTCCCCTTGTGCACAGCTGGAGGATGAAGGGTCTTTGGAGGCATTTGATTCGGGTGTTGATTTAGAGGACTCGTCATTAGTAGTTGACTTCGCGTCAGTAGCTTGTTGGCTGGGAATCGAGTCAGCGGAGGGTTGTTGCTTTGAAGACGTGGAAAGTTTGGATTTTTCCTCAGTGTTCGGGTCTTCAGAAGCAATGCTGGTTGGTTCAGAATCGGAACCAGATTTGGCACGTTTTGCAGGGCTTTCCTCTTCTAACGTGGACGACTCCGCTGCGTCTCCGCTTTCCCGCTGACCCTCATCCTCCTCTTTCATATCCTCCTCCTCCAGCTCCTTGGTTCCAGCAACGCCGCTCCCACACTCGCTCTCGTTCTCCGAAGGCGGGCAAGTGGAAGTCGGAGTCGGGGTGCAGGAGTCTCCGTCCTCACTCGCATCATCATTCGCATTGGAGGCTCCGCGGGACTTCATGTGGATCCTTTGATGGCGAACCAGACTGTGCTTCAGGGTGAAAGTCCTCTCACAGGTTTGACACTGGTAGGGACGCTCACCTTGAGCAACACAGGCAGAGAAATAATAATTTTTTATTTAAATTAATAATAAAAAAAGCAAATAAGCCAAAAGTAAGCAAGATATAAATATGTTTTAATTTTAGTAAAAAATTGTTTAATTAAAATAAAATAAAAAATAAATAAAAGCTATGTATTGTATATATAAATAAAATAAAAAGAAGCCAAAATAAAAAATATCTTAAGCATAAGAAAATACAAATTGAAGTATTATATGAAGAAATCATATAGTACAAATATAAATATTGAACATAAAAAAGTTGAGAATAAAAAGGTTGTCAATAAAAGAACTATGGCAGATAAAAATAAAATAAATACTGTGAATATACCGTAAATGAATGAGTTGGTCATCATACCTGTGTGTGATCTCATGTGTCTCGTCAGATCCTGAAGAGACCAGAATCTTTTCCCACAGATGTTACAGATCTTCTTCCTCTTATCCACTCGTCCTCCTCCCTCTAAACTCTTTGGTTCTGACGCCTCCTCGTCACTCCTCTCCTCCTTCTCCTTCTCCTCCTCCTCCGACTCCCCACTCTCACCCGCCTCACTCTCGCCTCCTTTCACTCCTGCTTCGTCCTCCTCCGCTTCTGTCTCCTTCTTCTGCTCCTCCTCTTTCTCCTCCTCATTCGGTTTGGTTGT
This sequence comes from Ctenopoma multispine, assembly GCA_034779795.1. NCBI lineage: Eukaryota > Metazoa > Chordata > Actinopteri > Anabantiformes > Anabantidae > Ctenopoma > Ctenopoma multispine. The sequence goes on along the minus strand of JAUYWH010000012.1, from coordinate 12,798,269 downwards.
GTTGCTCTCCGTCACCTCCTCTTTCGAAGGTGGGCTCTCCTCCATCGGTGCAGGAGTCTGTGTCTCCTCGGAGAGGTGCGCCCTCTCATGGCGAGCGAGGGTGGTAGCATAACGGAAACTCTTCTTACACACTCGACATACATGTTTGTATTCAGGCTGCTGCTTCACCACAGGGGAGGAGGATGCAGTTGTAGGACTTTTCTCCTCTTGGTTCTCTGTCGCTACTTGGGGAGCAGACGTAGATGATAAAGAGGAGGAGGAGGAGGAGGAGGAGGAGGAGGAGGAGGAGGAGGAGGTTTGTTCGGAGGGTTGTTCTTCCTGAGCGGAGCTTGAAGACGCAGAGAGCTTGAAGTCAATGAGCTTCTTGCCAAAGTTCAGGTCCAGACTCTTGTTGCTGTGGCAGTCGTCATCGTCTGTGCTCTCCACCTGAAAATCAAAGAGATTTTGTCAAAACTGGAACATTTAGGAGTAAGGTCATATCTTACCGGTTCTTTCATCTAATTTATTCCTTATTTAACACTGATTCTAAAAACAAAATCATCAGCATTACCTTAAACATAATTACAATTCTAAATAACAGGAACAGACTTGTATGTTTGGTATCTGACTGGCTGTCAACACCTTGTTCCCCAAACCTTAATTTACCACAAACGGCAGGCAAAGTTACCTTGGTGCTGTTACTCTGTGGAAGCTGTTTTCCCTGTGCAGCTGTGGTCTCTGGGGTCCTTTGCTGGTCCGGCTGCTCTGTGGTTTCTGTCTCCTGCTGCTCTGCAAAGCCAGCAGCTGGACTACAACCTGCAGCACAAATGAACTTGTTATAAAGATATGTTAATAACCTGGTAACCTCTGTTAGAAACCTGGATGACTGAAAGTCCTCACCGATAGATTCATAATAATTGTTATGTAAAAACAATTAACCATCTGTCATAATGTAGACATTATATGCCTCTGTTATGAAGAATGAGCAATTCACAACACCACAAGCGTCCTTTTTGGCTAATCAACATTCTAAAACCCCAAAATACAAGTAAATAGATAAAGTATGAATAGTGTACATATATACATAAATGCTCAAAATACTTGACTAAAATTACTTGGAAGATTAATTATTAAACTAAACTGATTTCTTTTTTATTTCCATTGACTAACCTTGGCTTGGTTTGTGGGTGGGGCTTGGTTGTACTGATTCTGCCTCTTGCTCCGAAGGGGTGGGGCTCTCTGTGACAAGGGCGGGGCCTGTGTCTCCAGGGCTGACACTGCCGAGCTCTTGTGCCTCTGGCGCCAGCTGTTCAGTTTCTGACTGACTCTCTGTGGGACACAACACAACACAATCAGTATAATCACTAACATGTCAATCAGTGGTTCCCAACCTGGGGTCTAGACCCCTCCAAGGGGTTATACAGTATATACATAGTATTTTCTGACCTGCACTCTCGTGTGAGCCTTCATCTCCGTCTTTTTTCATAATGACACCGTTGCGTCGCAGCGTCCTGTGTGTCACACCATGTTTCCTCAGCAGGTGGCGCTCACAGTTGGATTTGGTGGAGAAGAAGGCATCGCATTTCGGACAGGGAAAGGGTTTCTGACCTAGAATGACAAAAAATTTGGATGAAGACAAAACACTGGCACCACCTTCCAATGATACCACACTTCATAGAAATTTCCTTGTAAGTTGTGAAGTCCTTGTGTTTGTACACTCAAAAAGAGACAATATTATTGTCAACAGTTCAATAAAACTGGGCTGCGCTTGACTTTTGGGCCAACAAACGGGCCCGTTTTGTGTGTTGTGTTTTACCTGTGTGTGTCAGCATGTGCCTCTGCAATGAGCTAGCCCAAGGGAATACTCGAGGGCAGAATGGGCAGGTCATCTTCTGGACTGAGTTGGAGTAGGCATTTTTCTTCCCTTTGGACTGAGGCACCACTGCCACCACTGGCTTCACTTCCTCCCTTGCTCCTCCCTCCTCCTCCTCTCCCCCTGCTCTGACGTCACCTGTGCAGAGGGATGGGTTCATTAAGTCTCAGCTTATACTACTTTTTTTGTTAGCCTCTATCTCGCCTTAGTTACCTCTCTTTGCACCCAGGTCTGCAGCACCAGTCTGCAGGTAGTTGCTGAACTTGTTGGCGTCAGTTGTAGCCAGCATTTTCTCCACACTGGCAAACTCCCCACTGGACTCCAAGTCAATACCTGTGCCACTCACAGTGGTCTTCTCCTTCACTGCCAGGGCAGCTGGTTTCTTCCTGGTGCGCCTCCTGTTGGATGAAGAGGACATGTAAACACTGGACAAGTAAATGACAGAGGACATTTTTTAACAAAATTCACAAACCTGGAAGATCCCTCAGACATGTGGTCACTTTGTATCTGTAAAGCAGAAGGTCCTGGGGCGTCCGCAGCAGAATCAGCCTGAGGGGCGATGACAGCTGCCTGGGGTTTGCTTTCCAGCGAAGCAGATTCTCTCTTCAGCAGGTCTGGAGCTCCGGAGACAGAGTTGATGATCTGAGCAATGGAGGCCAGAGGAGGGATTTCTTGGTTGGCAGGAGAGGATGAAGACGCTGGTTTGGGCAGCAGTGGTTTAAGACGCTGAGCTCGTGTAGAGTTGTTATGGTTGGGGAGGGAAGCAGGGGGAGGGGTGGATCCAGGAGGCAGCTGGTAGCAGCCGAGTTGGGGGTGAGGGTGTAGAGGAGGCAGGGTCGCCTTCTCGTCCTTAGACAGAGCGAGAGCGTGCTGCTGCTCGATGATGCTGCTGCCGCTCTGCTCCATCTTGATCTCCCTCTTCTCTCCATTCACTGACTCCCTCCGCTGCCTCTTGCTGGGGATAGACAGGTCAATGGGCTGGTCCAGGGGAGAGCAGTCAAAGCTAGGGGAGACACTCTCCAGTTTGACCCCAGGAGACTGTGCCTGGCTATGGGATCCACGACCTTTAGCTGAGAAGTCCAGTGGCTGGTCCAGTTCTGGAGGATACACTGTGCTAGTCATGTCCTCCACCTTCACCGCTTGGAGTGTCTGGATTGTAGACTGACTCATTCCATTCAGCACCATCTGATTCACTGTAGCAGTTTGGGCTGAGGCGACTGTAGCGACAGGCCCAGCAGCAGGCAGGAGTGTGGTAATATGATCCTCAATCTCCCTCTCCTGCACCTCGGGGTGCTGCTTCAGCAGGTGATGGATGCAGTTGCGTTTGGCCAGGAAGGCAGCCCCACAGCGCCGGCACTCGAATGGCTTCCTCTGGCAGCCGTTGTGCGTGCGCAGGTGGATCTGCAGTGCCCGGTAAGTCTTCAAGTCCTCGCCGCAGAACCGGCATGTCGTTTCAGTTCCAGTGCAGCCCATCTCCGTGTCCTGGGTGGTTGTTGCTGCAGCAGTCATCGCCGCTGTGATGTTTGCTGTAGTAGTGGAGGTAACATACTTGATGTTTTTCTCAATGTCCTTCCTCGAGGTCTTGTTGTGCTTCTTCCTGAGGTGGCGCTCGCAGTTGGCCTTGACAGTGAAAGGATAATGACAGACCCGGCAGACGTATGGTCGCTCGCCACTGTGCGTCCGCAGGTGTCGGATCAATGTGGCTTTGTCTGGAGCTATATAATCGCAGATGTTGCACTGGTGAGGGAGGATGCCGAGGTGGAAGCGCATGTGAGCCTGCAGGAGGCCAGAGAAGGCAAACACCTGGTCGCAGAAGCGGCACGGGAACGAGCCTTTAGCTGAGCCGGCGTTGGTATTGTTCCCCCCTTTGGTTCCTGGCTTTCTTCCGCTGAGCCCAGCCTCCTCGTGTACTGCTGTAGTTGCAGCTGGTGGTGATTCCGACAACGGCATGTGACCATCGCCCATGCACTCAGCATCCATCTGCCCTCCATTCCCAGCTGATGAGGAAGATGAAGAGGATGAGGAGGGTGTTTTGAAGAGGGTCGGAGTGGGAGGTGGCAGGCTGGGGCTGATGCAGCCCAGTGAAGCCTGCTGGGAGCTCTGGAGGGGAGGAGGAGTTGTTGCTGTGAGGCTAGAGCGAGGGGTGATGGGAGGTTTGGGCTTCAATGGAGGCATCGCCTTCTGACCCTGGACCTGACCTGGAAGAGGAAGGAGGAAATTTTACAACTGTTCTCAGTCGGGGATGATAAAGTCCACAAGTCACAATCAGATATAAGTCAATGGGATCATCCAGTGATTACAGTAACACTCACCTTGACCTCCAGTGAATCCAGGAGCTTTGGCCAGAGCTGGGAGGGTCAGTCCCATCTGATTCGGTGCTGCAGCTGCCACTTTGAGGATCTGCTGGATATCAGCCAACTCCATGATCCCAGTTCCACCTGCTTCTCCGGGTTTAGCACCAGATGAAGCAGCACTGGCCGTCGCAAGGCACCCATCCGGCTGCAGCAGGAAGCCAGTTTGGAAGGGCTGCAGGGAGAGCAGGCTGAGGGCATCTTTTTGGGAGAGACCCTGCAGGGCAGAGGCAGAGCCTGAGGCCTCCAGCAGAGGGATGCTGAGAGCTGCCAGTCCGCCCACACCCAGCCCTAAAGTCAGCCCCAGGCCTCCAGACAGGTAGGCTGAGGCCGGCTCCTGGGGAAGGCTGGAGCACGGTGGCTCCACATAGATCGCTTTGATGCTGTCCAGATGGGCCTGATGGATTTCATCATCGGTGGGAGAAGACTTCACCTGAGAAATGAAGAACAGATCCATCAGAGAAAAGCCTTGCGTTTTTTACACTGCTGCAACATTGGATTTTGTACCACATGTACACTAGATGATTTTGCACTGGCCTCAAGTGCTACTGTGAGGAATCTTGGGGTCATCTTTGACCAAGATATGTCAT
>JAUYWH010000012.1:12765153-12793376 GCA_034779795.1 Ctenopoma multispine | reverse complement strand
ACTGTAAAGTGCCCTGAGATGACCTGTGTTGTGAATTGGCGCTATATAAATAAAGTTGAATTGAATTGAATTGAAATGTACATAGTTTGATTCCCAGAGCTCACCTGAGAAATGTGCTGAAGACCGAGTGTGTCCAGGAAACTGGCCTGCTCTGAGGGCAGGACTTCTTTCTCAGCATCCTGCCGGTCGTCTTCTGTCTCAGGACCATTTTCTGCAGCTCCGTCCTCTTTGGCTGTCTCCACAGTTTCCGCCATGTTCTCAGCGGCAGGTTTATCAGGGTGGGAGGTGGTTTTATGAAGGTCCAGGGCAGCACGAAGAGGGAATGCTTTATCACAGCAATCACAGATAAACCGGTGAAATTTGCTGATACAGCGACGAAGGTTTGTTTCACACCAGACCTGGACGACGACCAAGGACACCAAGAAGGATTAAATACTTACACTAAAAGCGAATCAATAAAATTTAAAAGATAAAAAAATGGATAAGAAGCAGTTTAGTAGGTGGATACCTGTGCAATATGAGCAAACTTCTTGCAGGAGAAATCGATAAAGGCCAGGTCGTTGAAGCCAGTGGGGATGGAGGGGTTGTTCTGGATGAAGGGGTGGCCATTGGGGTCCTGGGGGAGGGTTTTATGAACCCCCGCGTTGTGACGCAACAAACCGCGGTGGGTTCGGAAAGAAAGGCAGCAGAAATCACACCTGCAGACACAAAATAAAGACACTTAGAATAACGTTTAAACTGCGTGTGAAGAACCTGAGATCTGATCGCAGGAAGAAAGTGCTGTCAAAATGCTTTTTGAAGCTTCAACAGTTTTTGCTCAAGATTTTGTATTTTGTTTACGGTCTAGTGCTAATTAAAGCTCTAGTCTTTAGATTTCCTATAATATTTTGTACAGCTGTCTGACTGAACATACAGTATGTCAAGATTTAGATTTTCATGTCTGATTTAGATTTTACTTAGCCAGATAAATGCGCCTGCTCACTCATACCTGTACCTCAGGTGTATATCACACCATTTGTTTACACCCCAGGTTAGATACTAACTGCATTTAATAGGTGAGCTTCTCAGCCAGGCCACAAGGTGGTGACATTTCTACGTGTGCGTTTGTTTTTCTAGTGGTTTAATTTGAACTTTAGACCTTGAGAGTAGGTCAGGACATGTTGTTCAGTCGTCACTTCACTTGGTTTCAAAGTTGTATTTGTTCTGCAGCACTGAACATGAGTTCAATTACACTTTACTAGTTTTTAAATATCTAATTCTTGCTATTTCAAACGGCCAACGCACAAAATCCAGCACTTGACACCAGCGACATGTGGGTGTCGCACATCAGCGCAGGCTGCAGTGGTCCGTCAGTTTCACGGTTGGTGTGTTGGGTGTGATAACCCCCCCCCCCCTCCCCCAGTGGCAGAGCTGGTGCTGAGGGGACAGCTGCTTAGTGTCTGCCACAGTCACACACTCTTATCACATCCTGTCCAAGTCCATGTGTGTGTTTAAGCTGTGTGTAATCCCCACAGACACAGTGCCACAGGATTTTATTTTGGGGTGGTGGGACCATATGTGGACCTGAACTTGTTAAACTCTGCACCTCCATCACTCCTCCTCTTCCTCCCACTCCTTCAGCTTTGTTCCAGAGACATAAAGTCTTCAGCTAGTCTGATGATAAGAAGATTTAAATGTTTACAGCTTCTCGAATCTGACGACGCTGTATGAGCAGACCAGGTTTAGTTGTTAAAAAAGTTGTTAAACATCTTTCCGCCGCTCAGTTAAATCATCTCTCTCCATCCCTCCATCCTCCTCTCCTCCATCCACTTCACTCGATCCTCTTACAGGATGATTAGTGAGGATTTAAAGCTGCAGCCTGCATAACGAGCTCAGCGCCACCTGCTGCACCCTCCTTACCTTCTTTCAGTCCCTTTTGTTCTTGTTTCCTTGCTTACTTTCCTTCTGGTTCTGTCTCACTTCCCTTCTCTCTATCCTTATTCTTGTCTTATACTTTTTTCCTTTCCTTCATTCTGTGTTCCTGCCACCCCCCCCCCACGAATGACAAACTGGTTAAACACTCGTCAAACTTTGTGTCTGAGTTCGTTAGGAATTGTGTTACTATGGTGACAGACGGCAAGGGCGTTGTCATGGCAACCTGACCTGGCTGACCATGTCCTCCTCCTCCTCTCTGTGACTTATTAAGTTGCCCTCTCTCTCTCTCTGCCTCTCCCACCTGACTTTTTAGCCTCCATCCTCACCCCTCCATCTTGTTATCCACCCCTCACTTCATCTCTCCGTCTTCTGCTTCATGCTCACCCTCATTTCATCTTCATCTCCCTCCCCCCTTTCATCTCTTAATGGCTGATTTACTCCCTCTATCCCTCCCTCCTTTCATCCTCCCTCTGCCTGCTAATTACCCCAGGAGTGGAGAGGTTGTATAAACTTTGATTCTTCTTCGAGGAACTAGAAGCCATGAAAAGTATTTTATAAATGTCAGATTTTTGATATTTATAAGGTCATAAATACTGTCTAGGTGCTTATGTAACACTACCTACAGTTTCTTTGTCTGTTTACAAGCTGTGAATGTTTTTTTTCAGCTTCCTTAAAAAAAATGAAACTGGGACTAACAACAATCAGACTGAACTGTCATGTTGTGTCTCTTAATTTGGTTTGAACTGCTAAACAAATCAGCGATGATTCAGAAATGTTGAATCAGGCTGTGCACATGACTGAAATATTAAAAATAAAATAGTAAGAATTAATCAAATCTAACGGGAGAAGCAGGGGATTGTGGGAGTCCAAGTGTGTGTGTACCTCAGTGCAGTGTCGGGGTGTGTGTCCATGTGTGCGTCAAGCTCCAGTCTGGAGCTACAGGTCTTGAAGCAGATGGGACATGGCAGCAGCTCCTCCTCTGTTCCTCGAACGACCGCAGATGACTCCTCCGACGCCGCATCCTCGACCACCTGCAAACAGGCCGGCGTTATTATTCACTCCACAGGTGATTTATAGGTCATCACTATTTCTTTATCAGACAAAAAAAAAGGTTTGTACCTCTGTTCAGACAGAACATCTTAACCAGGTTTAACCATTACCTGCTCTGATTAGTGGTTTTAATCGAGTAATTATTACTATAATTACTTGTATTTGTGCTCAACTTTGACCTAGAACTTTGAGACCAATTGTGTACTGGGGACTAGTCTAATCGATTAATCTGTAATTGAATAAAACGTCTTTAACAAACTCATCAAAACAAACCAGATTTGCCAATCTGACAATGCATAAAGCCATAATTAGGGAACAATACATTGACGGAAAAAGCTCTATATTGTTAAACATATATATTCATTTACACTTTTAGTCAAACTGCTGCAGTAAAAGTTGCTGAATTAGCCGTTAACTGCTCCTTTTTCAGTGAACCCAGTGATGAACTATCAGCACATTACTTTGATACTAAAGAAAACATAAAAACCTGCAGATTCCTAGGCAGGTTCTGCAGCTTCAATATTTATTTGTGCTCATTGGTTTGTCAGGCTGATCAATGAAATTACCAGGAACCACATAACACGTGATTCCCATCCACTCCCCTGTAATGTCCCATATGAGTCTGGGTTTAGTGTTGACGTATGTTTATACCTTTTTGCTCGGCGGCTCCTCGCCGTTCTCCTCGTCGGGGCTCTGCCTTCTTTTAACAGACGGACGGCGGCGCTTGGTGGGCGAGGGGGGGCTAACAGGGAGCAGACCGCTGGCTGGGTCCTTCTCATGGATCTTCATATGTCTGAAACAGACGCAGAGGAAGAGTCCTTGATTAGATTTACTTTGAAAATGCCACATTTAAAACAGGTAAAAATAATAATGAAGAGTTTAAAAACGAGAGAAAGAGTTTGTAACGTTTTTCAGGCTGCGTTCACAGGCAGCACGTGTCCAGTGTTCATGAGGATCTGCAGCATAATTTGTTTTTAAAAGAGGAGATAAAGAAAGAAGAAAAGAGGAGAAGAGATAAAGAGGGGACATGAAGGGTGAAGAGGAAACAAGGAAAGAAGAGAAAATGAAAAACAAGACACTAGGAAACGCAAGGAGGGAGGCAGGTGAAGAAAAAAACGAAGTAAACGAAACAAGGAGAGAAGATGGAGAACAGAAGGAAGAGAAAGAAAACAGAAAAAGAAGAGAGGACACATTGGAGGAGATGAGCGACACAAGAGGAGAAGAAGCAAGGAAGGAAAGAAGAGAACAATAGAAAGAAAAGAAGAGAGGAGGTAAGGAGAGCACAGAAAGGAGAGGGAAAAGGAAAGTAAGGAAACTGGAAAAAGACAAGGATAGGAAAGAAGGTTATGACGGGAAAATAAAGGGAGGGGAGAGAAGACGAAAGAGCTGAAATAAGGACATATCAAAAAGGAGTGGAAACAAGAGGGAAGGAAACAAGAAGGAGAGAAAAAGAAGAAATGAAGAACATGTGGAGGAGATGAGGATAGGAAACAAGGTGACAAGAAAGCATAAAGAAGGAAAGAAGGTGTAGAGGAGAGACAAGGAAAGGAAAGAGGGAAGGAAAAGAAGAGGTAAGGAGACAGCGGAGGAGGTGGTGGTACTCTATTAATAGGACGCAACAGGCAGCAGGCTGGACGCCCATAAGAGGTCCTGACAGAGTCATGGAGTCAGCAGATCTGAGACCAGCAGACAGGGAATTGTTTAACAACCAATCAGGTGTGCCAATGGAACCAGCCAGCCAATCAGAGAGCAGAGTTTTGTGTGACCCTCACAACTGACCAATCAGGGAGCAGGAAAAAAGCAGAGTAAGCAGATATAGTGTGCGTGCGTGTGTGTGCGTGCGTGTGCGTGTGTGTGCGTGTGTGTGTGCGTGTGTGTGCGTGTGCTGCAAACAGCTGCTTGACTCAACATATCAACACACAAAAAAAAGATGTGTTATATTTTCATGAGTACTACTACTACTACAACCACGAGTTGAAGCAGCAGTAATATTGAAAGTTGCAGCAGTAGTAGTAGTAGCACTAAAAGTACAGTACTAGTAGTACAAACACTGTGTCTGACTGCAGTAACACTACATCACCACTGGGGCCGCTGTGGGGTCACTGACAGCTCAGGGCTACACATGTATCAGTGCACGTATCAGAGAGCGAGTCGCACTACAAACATGTCTGCCGACAGGAGTGGGGGGGAGTCTGCACCAGAGGAGGTGAGGATGGAGGGAAGGAAGCAAAGAAGGAAGAAGTCAGGGGGGGGCTGAAGTGAACTTTTCCCTCACACACAAACTGAAATCAGATCTTCTCTTCTTCTCTGCACAGTTTAAATGTCACACTGCTGCCAGCCCATAATAAGCTGAATGGATGCCTCACTATGGCAACCACAGACCTTATTATGATTTATATTTTTACATTAATTTGTTTGTTAGTCTCATGCTTTTTAAATTAGTTTTTTAATTAATCATTTTTTTATTTGTCAATCATTAATGAAGCACTTTGAACTGCGTGGAGCTGCATAAAAATGCTTTGATTGACTGACAGATAAAGGAAGTTTGCTGCACCCTGACTTTGTTATTATCAACTATGAACTGATAACAATGACATTAGTGACATCTTTCCCAGTGCTGTTTATTATTTTAACATGTAAGATGATGATGATGTCATGTAAAAGTTGCCTCCAGTTTTTTTCTGCATCTTTGGGAAGTCTGATTAAGTAAAACTTGTTTTGGAATCTGCTTCATCCACGGTCTTCAGCCGTATTATTCCTGGTCTTTGCTGAATTAATTCGTGTTTAATCAAAGTAAAACAGACAGTTCATTCAGAGAATCTCTGCTTCAGCTGCTTTATTTTTACTGCATTTCTGAACTTTGGACAAACACTGATGTGCGGATGGAAAAAGCATCATCACCTCTCTGTCCTTTTGGACTTTTTCCGTCTTTCTGTCAGAGTTTCGACTTGTTTTCCGGCTCAGCGAACGTGTTTGACGCCTACAGGCCTTAACACAAAGACTAGAAAAACTAGTTTCACATTTCAGAGATGCTCTGCCTCCTTTAACGCCTCTCTCCTCCCTCCATGCTCCTGTTCAAACAGGCCTTTGGGGCTTTTTATACTCAATTTGTCTAAATTCGTCTCCATAACTGGCAACAAAACATCTCAGATTTTGCCAAACCATGATGGGAATTCATCACGTGTGATGATGTGGATTTCTGTTTTCCCTTCCTTCTCTCCCGCCATCGCCTCCTCTCATCTCTTCCTGCGCTCAGGCTTTCTCCCCAACCTCCCTCCCCCCTCCTCCTTCTTCTTCTTTCTCTCTGGCTGTTTGAAGACGAGTAGGAAAGTCTCATGTTTCACATTTCAAAGGATGCTCTGCTGCAAAATGGATTCCTGCTCTCGTTCCCTCCTCCCTCTGCTCCTGTTTTCCACTCTCCATCCGAACAGGCCTCCTCTTTATTTCCTTACAGCAGCATGTAAAACCCGGCCTCGCAGGGAGACTCCAGACATTCCTGTTACTCTCTTCTCTCCTGCAGTTTGCATTGGAAATGAGCAGAGAATAAAAGGTGCACGGCTTCATTCGTCCTCTTCACCACTTCGTCTTTTTTTTGTTTTATAAAACTCTTACTTTCTGAGAAAATGACGCAATCATTTCCAGGGTGTGTTGATGGAAATCTGCATCCAGAACGCCGGCAGGAGGCCGTGTTATTCCCTCAGTGTGAGTTCAGTTCGTCTTTCAGCAGAGCAACAGACGAGAGTCACGCTACTGCAGAGACTCACTAAACCAGACGACCGGCTTTCAGCTCGAGTCGTCCACAGGTGAGATTAGCGGCTTCAGCTCACGTCTGAGTCATCAAGTGATGCAGCAGCCCAACAAAAACTATCACAACACTGACTGAGACCGGTTCTGACCTGGGATCTGGTTCCTGTTTTGACTCAGTAGTGCTACAGTGATCAGTGCGTTTACCTGGTTCCTGTACATCACCGTGTACATGCAGCAGATGAGTTTTTCTTCTTATTTTGGAAGCACAGCACAGATTTTTTCTGTATATTGATGAAGACGTCTACAGGACACTTTGTGTTGGTTTCTGTTCTAGTCTGACATATTTAAAACACAAGGGTGGGTCGATCCAGCCGCTCCGCTTTGCCGTTTTCCCCGTCTGCAGTTTTGCGCTCTTGTAAAAAGCTGGTTAGAATCCTGGCTACATGTAAACACGGCAGAGAAGCAAGATGAACCTGTCGCCTTTGCAGAGAGCTACTTGGAGTCTCAGCTCCAACACAGTGGAGCATTTAGCAGCTAAAGAGTCAAATATTTCCCACAGGAGCTGGTGGAGACCAAAACAGAGGGAATACTGGACTTGGATTCATCAGGTGAACACAAACAGCCCTCAGAACATAACTATGATGCTCTGTGTGATCACTCTGAGGCTTCATTTCATAATATAAAGTCCTGTTCCTGACGGTCTTTACATGGAAGATGTTTCTGTTCTCATGTCCCTGTTCAGTTTTATCCTGCACTTCTCTAAAAAACACCTCCTTTCCCACAGTAACTCATGCTTTTGGTGTCTTTGTGACAATTTTCCATTCACTCACTTCCTAACACCAAAACTATGAGCACAAACACAAATTATTGAGAAAACTGTCATGACATGGTGCAGATTCTTCTGTCTCCGTCTGTCTCTCAGCCTACAGTCATTCCTTCCTGCCCACACCTCCTCATACCATCACCATGACTGAGACTGAAGAGGGAAGACACCAAACTTCAGTCCATCTCACTCAAACTAACATTAACATGCTGCACATTTCATCAAAACTCGAACACGCTGAACCGTTTACTGCACATTACTGCAGCAGACCACTGTGTAAACTACGCTGCAGCTTTAGACTTTAGACGTGTAAACACCATTTTTCAACCACTGCTTTTGTTTCCTTCCCTTTAAAAAAATTTAAATCCATCAGCAAACGTTTCATTATGAGGCTTCACATGACATCAGACATCACATTAATCTGCGAATACACGTAACTGCAGCACCAGTTTAAAAACAGATGATGAGTTGAGCAGCTGAAAGAGTTTCGGGCTTTGACATCAAGTTGTATGAAGTAAAAAACTACAGTCACTCAAACCATGATCACAAACACAAACGTCACAAAACACAACCTGTTTGCATTACCTGTGTTTCCATGTGAATATTGTGAAGAGGATGTGACATTTGTAATCATGTAACTGCAGTTTAATACATGTTTTATTAGCAACGTGTGGACTGATTATTTATTTCACATTTTAGAGTTTCACAGCTGTAAGTAATCACTGCAGACTGGGTCTGGATAAGCAGCAGATGGACGGATGGATTTACCAATATAAATATTACTTTAATTTCTTAATAATTCTCTAGAGCTGCAGCACTTAAACAATAGTTCTACTATTTGGATAAGTGATTAGAAAATATGAATCCTGTTGTTGACGATGTTAAGTGTTTTAACATCGATCTGGAGGCAGAAAGTCACATTTCGCCTCTGACTAGTCAGATTTAGTAAGTTTATCAACAACCAGCTGGGGTCAATGTTGGGTTGGACATTAATTAATGTGTAGGCTTATAATACACACACACACACACACACACACACACACAAACACACAAACACAACTTTCCTGCTGCAGGGACCGTTGAGTCTGATGGTGGAGGCTGGACTTTACTGATAAATGACTGGGCGTTGCTCACTGTGCATTTGTGTGTGATGGGGGGGGATGGTTTAAAGTCATCTTCCCACTTCCTGTCTAACTCCCCCCACCACACACACACACACACACACAGGACCAGTTTGGGTCTCTCACCATCATTGAGTGGGGTCTCGGATAAATGCCAACTTCCTGTGAATGATGTTATATCGTGTGTGTGTGTGTGTGTGTGTGTGTGTGTGTGTGTGTGTTTACGGCTGTGTGGCTAAAGTTTAGTGTGATACCACTGTTGTGAGGACCTTCTGTCTGCTTCATAGTTAAATCTTGGTTCTGGGGTTAGGCGCGGGTGGACAATAAGTTGGTAAGCAGTTAGGGAACATTCACAAAGTTCAGCCATTAAACATTGTGTGTTGTTCTCCTCCTCTCTGAGCGCTCTGATTGGCTGACCATCATGACGATAGTGTGTGTGCGCGCGCATACCTGTGCATGTTGCCGTTGGTGGTGAAGGTCTGTCCACAGATGTTGCACTTGTAGGGTCTCTCCCCGCTGTGGACCAGCATGTGTCTGTCCAGCGACGAGGCCGAGCTCAGGCACTTCCCGCAGATGCTGCAGGAGTGGTCCGTCGCTCCGGTGTCTGCGTTGTGCTGCACAGAGAAAGACACAACTGAGCTTCACAGCAATAACACTTCACAGTCACTTAATATCACGTCTCTAAATAATATTAGGAAAAGGTGGACAGTATAGACACCAAACTCCTTTACAAAATCTGGGAATTTCACATTTCATGCTTATAAAATTATCTTCACAAGCTGGTGTCTCCAAAGGTCATAACTTATCTTCCATCAGGTGCTTTTGTACATCAACTGACATAACATTAAATGAGCAGATTCGTCAGGGGTGGCTGGTGTGCAAAGGCTGAGGTAAAATGAACTAACTGAACGGTTAAAGCTTCACTGTGAAGCTTAAAAAAAAAACTGGTATGATATACACCAAACTCCTCAAGAAAATCTGGCAATTTAATGTTTACTGACATGCTGGTAAACATTAAGAGCTTGTGAAGCACTAGTTGTCTTCACCGCTTTTGTGAGGTGAGTGCAGCAGTAGTAGTAATAGTTAAGGTTAATGTTTACCTGTCTGATGTGCATGGTGAGCTGGTGTTGTGTCTGACAGCTCTTGTCACACAGCGGACAAACATGAGCTGAGCTGTCGTCTTTGGTGTCCTGAAAAAGAAGAAAAACACACATACATTAACATAAAGTTAGTTTCAGTTATTTCTGCCTTTCTGTTAATTGCTGTAGTCACAATAATTAGGCAACAGACAAACATCCCTGCGTGAGAGATGAACTCGAGGAAAAATAATAAAAAGGGACACGAAGTACAGACACATCAGCAACAAGTTGTTTTATTCATGTTGTTGTTGTCTTTTCATTTATCCGTGAGCTGTAGATGGAATGATTCATAAGTAATGCTTTCCTGTTTGTTCAGAACATTTCTGAAAATTCTCGTGCATTTCCAAAGGCTGTAATTTCTTCTCTAGCACATCAACTGAGATTTCGTTAAATTTGCAGATTTTTCAGTGGAGGCTGGTGTGTGAAGTTTGAAGGTTAACCTGTTAAACTGCTCATTTTTGGATTGTTTACTGTGGATGGATAGACACCAAATTCCATTAGAAAATCTGGGAATTTAATGTTTTCCATCTTGTTAGTAAATATGAATAGCTCAAAGAGTACTAGCTGAAACATTACTACTATCACTTACTACAAAGAACTTCGGCCTACAAATGAATTACCATTCAAGTTGTGAAATCACATTTTACAAGCTTCAATCTCCTAAGGTTGTAATTTACATTAACTTCTACTGAATGTTTTCCCTCTAGCTTGTTAAACATAAAAACGTGGGCTGGATAGACACCAAACTATATTAAAATGTCACAGTCACGTCCACATCTTCGCTGCAGCCTTAGTTTGACCTGAAGGCAGCTGAACTGTGATGCATCACATGAAGATGTAGAAACTGCCTGAGTCAGCGCAGACCTGAGAGAGTCCCCCCTGATCAACAAACACGTACTCCAGTAAAACCCTTTTTCTGTTTCAGCCACAGGAAGTGTTGACGCAGAGTCAGTGCATCATGGGATAGGAAGAGGAGGGATGAGGAAGCAAGAAAAGGAGAGGGGAGAGGCGAGGAGACAAGGACAGGAAACAAGGGAGTACCATCTACAGCTCCAGTGGCACCTACAGAGAGTCTAGAACCCAGGTCCAGACACGGTAATGTGCAGAAATAAGGATTAGACTCATTATTTCAGGTGTGCGTTTGTTTTCTTTACCTGGTTACGTCGTGCGTTGCGGCTGGGAGGGGCTCTCATGGCCGACGTGAGCGACTTGCTGGGTGAGGGGCTACAAGCAGAGAAAAAGAAAGAGTCAGTTTACACACGTAAAGACATCTTTTTTTATTTACTGCTGCTTTCAAATCAACTCAGTGTTCACTGGGATGGATTTTAATGTTTTAAATTTCAGAGATAAAGCTGAGGAAAGGTCAGAAAAATTATGAGTTTGTTTCTTGTGTTAAACAGATATATTGTTTATTATCAGTATTCACCTTGGGGAGGGGCCAGCAGAGGAGTTGGCGGAGGTGACTCCACTCCCTCCATCTCCATCTCTTCCGCCATTGATGGTCCCTGTTGCCGACATCACTGCCGACATCATAGCGTTGATGGACGACAGATCGCCTCCTCCTTCGGCTGCCATGATTCCTCCTCCGCCGTCGCCTCCTCCGTCCCCTCCTCCTCTGTCTCCGTTCTGTAGCTTCTCGCCTCCGCTCGCGGCCTCCTCCGTCACTCTGTTGACAGCTCCTGAAGGAGTAAATATTAATACGTGAAACTTAACTAACGTAATTTTCTTGATGTGTTTTAGCCCAAGACTAAATTTTTGAATGAGGTATTGGACGTACCTTTGAGCTTTTTGTGCATTTTCTCCTCTTTTAGCTCTGCTTCCTCCTCATTTATCTCAGTGCCGGCCTCCCCTTCTCGCAGCTCCTCTGTGGAGTTTTCCATGACTGCTGGAATAAAGGAAAAATAACAAAAACAAGTTAATAACATGCTTTAAATTTGCCAATTTAATGTTTTAGGCATACCCTGCCTGTAACCATCTCCTAATTATAACCAGTTACTAATTAATGCATGGGTTAATCACAAAACTCCAATTTAATGTTTTTCGCCTGTACAGTACTAATCAAATCACTTCATCAGTCTTTTTAAGTAAATTTGGCCTACAAATGACGTGCTACGCCTGTTGCTGGGAAGAAAGTAAGTAGGGGAGATGCCTGAGGTGCTTTTGTACGATCACATTAAACGTGCTGATTTTTCTGACCTGGTGTGTGAAGGTCGAAGGTTAACTTAAATTAGAATCACACAGGAGCTCTGAACGTTGGCTCAAGGCTTGTGTTAATTTCCTCGCCTGCATTTCACTAAAGCATCTGGTTTCACAGGAGGAAATCTATTAATTTCAAACCCAACAGAAGTGCATTTGTTTAGTTGATAAAATTAGTAGTAATTACTTCATTAAGATTTCAGGACTTTAACACATAGTTCTTGCCTGCTACCCTTTCATAATAGCATCCTTATGTGTTTATCTATTCTCCTGCGTTTCTGCTATAGTCTCTGATTTATTGACAGTCGGAACACAGATGAAGACGTGAAGTGAACAGCAGAGGATGGCAGACGAGACCTTTCATCTATAACAGCAGCTTTGGCTCAGCGCCGACTGGACCAGAGGGGACCAAAAAAAAGAAGAAAAAAAAGGGGGGGGTTTACAATCCTCACACCTGTCTCCAACATGGAGAGAGACACAAAACCAAACAAGAGGAGGAGGAGAGAGAGAAAAGCAGAAAAAGTTTCTTCTCAGAGCAGAAGAAGGGAGCTAATTACTGTTTCCTGTTTGGCATCCCCCACAGGAAGACGCTCTCCAGAGTCGGCCACTTCCTTCTCCAGTTCAGCTCAGAAAGAGGTTGTATATAAATGTGTGTTTGTGTGTCTGTGTGTGTGATAGAGGGTGTTTGACATTCCGCCTTCAAAGAACAACTAAAAAAGAAGGAAGTGAGAGAGGCACCAAATATACAGCACAAGAGAGAGCTTTAAAATGATCAAAAGTTGAATGTAATTTGGTTAACAGCAAAACAACAAGAGACGCTGCCACAGTAAAGATGCAAGCGAAGGAGTTGAGGATGTAACTAAAACATATCCTAGTCTATTTATATGTAAATATTTTAAAAATTTAAGGATTTAAGATTTTAAGATTTTATACTTTTTTTTTCAAATGTAGATAATTTCTTCATAGGCACCAAACTCCATTAAGAAATCTGGCAACTGAACATCTTCTGGCCTATAAGTAGATGTTGTTTTCTAATTTTCTATTGAACTCTTGCTTAAAATCACATCGGTATGTTGAAATCAAACACAGATGTGTAATTATAAAAAATCATCAGTTGTGTTTGGTAATTTGCTGTAGCAATAATCCAGGGTTATGTTTTTCATCTATCTGTATCAAAAACAGATGGAAGAAATGAAAGTTAAAGAGAATAAATGAGGAGAGGATGAGTGGAGCTCTGCGAGTGACTGGTGACAACTGGCTGAGAGAGATTGTGTGTGTGTGTTATGTGTGTTGTGTTTCCACTGACCTGTCCTTGTATCACTACTCTTACATGACAAACTGTAACATGGCCGTGGCAGGTGCATCCACACACACACACACACACACACACACATAGATTGTTTTTTTATATTAGCATCATTCGTCTTCAGCACGCACACACACACAGACACACACACACCAGACGCTGCGATTGGCTGATGCAGTGCTCAGGCAGCACTTTTTACAACCTGCTGAAACGAACGGCAACAGATGGCTGCAAGAGGAGAGACCGGGAGGAGGGAGGAAGGAAGGGAGGGAGGGAGGGAGGGAGGGAGGGAGGATGGATGGAGAGGAGAGGAGGGGATGACAAGGAGATTAGGAAGAGTGGATGAAGGCAAGGAAGAAAAGGGGGACAGAGGAAGCAAGGAAAGAATGGGAAAACTAAGACCATAGGAACATCACCATCATATACTGTGACCTCTGACCATTTACCTCCTAGTGCACCTATCAAGTTCAGGGCTGTCACCATAGAGGAATCAGAAAGCAGCCTGAGAGCTTAGAAAGGCCCCGGAATGAGTGTTAAAGAAAATGCAAGTGCAAGTGATCTCTTTGACAGACGTGAGGTGATAAAACAGCCTGTGACGATGCAAAACCACCAGAAGCTCAAAGTGCTGCTCGGTGACAAGTTCACCAGTGACTGAACAAGGAAGAAAGTTTAGTTAGACACTTGCAGAAGAACCAGAGAGAAATACCATCATTCTAGTATCTGTGACTCAGATCAGCTAAATTTTGATCCATTTCTGCATCAACTCTTTTCTTTCACCTTTTCCAACCCACTAACAGTGAGCATATGACTGTGTGTTTTCCTGTTCACACTACGTGTACAGTACATGACTCTGTGCATGAATACACTGCATGTGTGATAGCTGATGCTACTACATCTGTTCCCAGCCATCACTCACACTGGCTCCGACACTCCCTCCTGACTCCGCACACACGCACACACGCACACACGGCACTGACATCCTGACATTCCTGCACATCCATGGAAAAGCCGAGAAAAAAAAAAAAAAGGAAAAAAAAGGTCACCATGTGGGAGCCAGGGAGCAACTGAACTTATCTGTGTGTGTCTGTGTGCGTTTGTGTGATGGAAAAGTTGTGTCTCTGTGCCAAAGTGCTGCAAACAAAGAATGCTACTCAGTTTATTCATCCATGACCCCTCTCTCCTCCTGTGTCTCTGCATCTCTGCATCTAGCGTCTGATTAAGATAGTCGTCGTGTCACTTTTGGCTGTGACTTGTGGCGGATACACATCAGTACTCAAGACTCTAAATCTCCTGTTAGACAGCAAAGTTGTTTTTTCACTGCTCGTGTCTGTACTGTGCTCATCCATCCTATACAAGTTAGTCATTGGCTGATATTTCATTGTGGATCCGCAGCAGCATCAACTTTTAAAACATTAAAAGTGACATCCAGCTAATGCGGTGCTATAATCTGTCTCACAAGATGCAACGTAATGATAGAGAAATCAAGAGAAAAATGGTGTAAAACTAAACAAAAAGTTTAATAAAAAAATCTAAATATGATCATCTAGGTTCTTTACCAGGACACCTTAGACAACGGGCGCTTACCGGAGCACGACCTGAGGCGCTGTGTTTGAAGTTTAACCTGAGTTCATCAGTTAGCCGCTGACACAGCTGGAAGACGGAGCACTGTTGCCATGGTAACGTGATGTTTAATTAAGCCTGGCTACTTGGACCAGTGGTTAAAGTCCTGATTGAAAATATGGCTCAGAAGTCACATGTCGATGAGATGTCAAATTATTTATAATCAACAACTACAAGCTAAATTACAAATGAGTAAGTATTGCTGTTTTCCATTTAACTATAATTATCCTGCCACAATTAGCTATTTTAATAAATGCATTAATTACTACATTGTTTACTAAAATTAAGTGCATTGTGCATGTGAAGCATCTTGACAAACTGCCTTGACCTCAGCTCAATATACACATAACCTGTCAAACGGTGACAAAACCACCAGCGACAAGACAAATGAGTACTCCCCCTCTGTGGCTGGTAAATCAGTCAACATGTTCAGAAATCATTAGTTCATTTTCCTGTGTTGTTATCTTGTTTTTAAGTCACGCTCAGGTCAGCCATTTCATAGCCTAACCCTCCTGCTGTGTGAGGCACCTGTGCAAAGATGTAACCCAGTGACAGTTATTACAGAGAAGGACGGATGCTGTGTGGGGTGGATGGACGGACAAATAGATGGATGGCTGTGTGACAGTGGAGGAAGAGCTGTGGAGGTGGAGTTTTCTATTCCACCTAATCCTCGTAAATCCAGGCTCTTTTCACTTGACAAGACAGCTGAGACATAAAATCTAGACAGGAGACTCACAGCAGGGGGCTCGACCCAACACAGTCACTTTCAATGTATATCTTTTAATATAAATTTTGTTATGTCTACACAGCCAAGAAACCTTCTGAAATATGTCTGCTTTTACCTTGTGAGTCTCAGTAGCATGGAAGAATTAACATAACTGGATCTGCATTTAGAGGCCGGACCAGCTCTATTTACCTTATCCAGGCAGAATGTTCTGATAAATCTGTTTATGACCCGACTCTGCATTTGTGTGGTATCAAGTACTGATAATTATTTAAAAACATCTGGTTGAAAAACTAGCAGGGGAATAGCTTAGTGCTCCTGTAGCTAGTTAGCATCTTTAAACATTATTAGCCTAAAATTAGCACTGATAAAATGCTGACTGTTCTGTAGTAAGTAGGGGTTTAGGGTATTTGTCCCATCCTGTTTGAATTCGGTTAATCAAATTACTCCTGCCAAAAAAACAACAACAAACAATTATGCTGTAAATTAGCTATATTTGTTAGCAAGTGTGATACAGAAAGCTGGAATTACATGTTTTATGTTAGCTAAACTGATGCTAGTCCGTAGCCCTTGGATATGAAGGCTATCAAAGCTGAGACACTTTCAATGTTTATTTTACTTAGGTCATTTTAAAAAAAATATTTTGCCTTTGTTTCAACAACAACGTCCAGCTTTAAGGTTAGCAACGTATTAGCTGGTTACCATTATTTACAACCAGGAGGCAAACTGACAAAACTGACACCTGCTTTAGAAAGCAAACTGTCCCAAATGACTCTGAACTCCCTCCTCTTTCTCCTTCTTTTTAAACTCTTCCTCTTTTTTTCTAACCTTCTCCATTTCTATTTATATCACTCTTTTAGTGAGGTGGGATATTTGTGTCAGTGTGTCCTCCTGGGTGTCAGCTAACAGTCTGTGTTTAGCAGTAGTGACCAGAGCAGAGGGATGGAAGGATGTATGGAGTCATAGATGGAGGAGTGGGGGAGGACAGGATTCGGTGACCATATGTTGGCTATTTATTACCTCTTAACTGTCACTATCTCTCTCTCCATCCATCTAACATCTATCTCACTCTTCTCATTCAAAATGGCTTCAACCGCACACAGAGACGTAAAGCAATATGCCACAGACACACAGGGAAACCAGATTCCAGTCAACATTCCTATTAAAAATAAATTAACCAATATTCACAGAGTGCTGAATGTGTCACCTCAAAACTAACTAAATTCTAGAGCATCACATGCAATTTTATGCTGTGTTAGCAAACACTGTAATCCATCAAATCAAATACCGCTTGCATTTCAAGCTAATTAGTCAAGAAAAAGCTATTTTTATTAAAGCCGACTGACGCCAGTTAGCTTAAGTCAGCTAGCAGTTTACACAGTTATTGAGTAATGAAGTAGTTAAACAAAATTAATTTAAATTGTCAAGAATCTGAATATTAGCTATTTATGCTAATGTTACATTAGCAGCCTATTAAAGTACTGATAAAAAACAGAGCTAAATGATTAAATAATTTAAACTGTTTACTATCAAATATATGCTCCTCGCATCTGAAGCTAATTAGCCTTTGTCTGCTAGTTTTAACAGGCAACGATTAGTTAGCAAAACAGAAGAGACCAATTTATTTACAATTCATGTATTTGCTGCACTTTAATTTCCATAAATGTGAATTTTGAAGGCCTTTTGTGCTAGTGATGAAACAGAAGCACATTTATGTGAAGTGATTTACACTAAGAAAGAAAACTGTGCACCATCATGAAGCAGTAGTGGTGCTAGCATCTGAAGCTAATTAGAAAACCCAAGCTATCTGTGCTGATACTGGCAGCTGAAGCTAATTATCTTCTGTCAGCTGGATCAACTTTTCAGCTCATTCCTAAAATGGCAGCATGTGTAGTGCACATAATTTTTTAGAAATAAGTGTGAAGTGGGGTAAATTAACAAAAACTATGCAGGTAGTTTTTAGCATCCACTCTTAACGGCAGCAACATCAAACTATAAAGACAGACACCCCCACATATCTACTAGAATACATTCAGAATCAAAACAATCCCGGTCTTCCCCGGAAAAGAGCAATATACTGTATCCCCGCCAGGAAATGATGGTAAGATCAAGATCAGACTGATGCTGGTATTTCTGTTAAGCGATGTAGATACCAAACTAGCTGCAGAAACTGAAAGGATCTCTTTTTCTCTATATCCCTTTCTGTTTCTGTGTCTCTCGACCACAACAGGAAACTCACACTCACGAGAGTCACAAGAGAGTGCTTTGCCGCTTCCCCATGTGAGTGTGTTCGGAGAGAGAGAGTGATGGGCAAGGTCTCTCTCTCTCTCTCTCTCTCGGTCTCTCTCTCGGTCTCTCTCTCGGTCTCTCTCTCTCTCTCTCTCTCTCTCTCTCTCTCTCTCTCTCTCTCTCTCTCTCTCTCTCTCTCTCTAGGAGTGGGCGGGTAGACAGCGTCACATGTAGGAAGGAGAGAGAGAGGGGAATATGTGAGCAAACAAAAGAAGAGTACGGACTCCAGGAGCTCTTTCTTGCTTTCTCTCTTTCCCTAATTATCTCCGATAAAAAAAGGCGCGGAGCTGAGCTCTAGCAATTAGCACACACACGCACACACACCCTCCTGTCACCAGATGGAGGGAGGGGGTTGCTTCCATAATTTCTGTGGTGTGAAACTGTCTCAGCTTGTGTGAGTCTGAATATGAAACTCCTTTTGCAGCCAAATCCATCTGTTTACCACACAGCGCTTGATGTGAGCTGGAATCTGTTTGAAAAATGAATCCATTTTAATTCGGGGGTTTACTGGCATGCTCTTTGTGTATCATCTCTGGTTATGACAGGCAGAAGTAGGCTGCTAGCTTTAACTCATGTAAATGAAAGCAACAGTGAATGCGTTTATGTAAATATTCTATATCCTCTCTTGCAAGGTAACAAGCAGTTCTCTGTCTTAATGAATATGTGTTTTGTGGGCGTGTTGTGAGTGGGCTGGTGCGGGGGGTCCTGTGGACATGATGGACCAAGAAGTCAGTAGTGATCTGGTCATGAATGACAGGTTTTAAACGGTGCTGACCTGCAGCCCCCTCCAGGAACTATGTTAGACTAGTTCTTTGGTACAAGCGACTCATAACATCACAGTGTGTGTTTTATGTGACTGTGTCTCTACCAGTACAACTGCTAATGTGTAAAAATCACAATTCATAGCAAGAATGAGGAAATGCATAAGATGCCTGTATGTGTACAGTGCTGCATAAATGTTTAAAGACCTGTAATCTGTCACACAATAGCCACCTATCAGATGTATGATGAGTTTATTCTTCAGCAAACAACAGACCCAAACATACAGTAGGAGTCAAAAAGAACTGTCTAATGAGACGGTATAGCCCCCACTGAATCCTGATCTCAGCGTTACTCAGCTGCGTGGCAGTTTTGTGTTAGATGTGTATTAGCTAAGAAGGGATGCTTTCTGTGTATCTGTTTGGAGTGAGTGTGTTTGGTCATTAGAGACTGGACAGTTAAAAATCAATCTGTACTGAGTACACAGTCTGGCTGCTTCAGCAACCACATGGCGCAATCATTTTTTTTTTGTTTTTTGACCTGTAGTCTGTTTTAAAAAGACCCATAAATGTTTCCATCGCTGTTTTCCTGCCTCAAGTGATTAAATTCACACAACTGTGTCTGTCTTGTGTTTTAAGTTAGCACCTTGATTCTGCCAGATTTTACATTGACATTGACAGGAAGAGCAAGATGCTCTAATGTTAAACTCACCGGACACAAATAACCAGGTGGATAGCTAGCAAATTAAATTTGTTTATTCCTGATTCTGACCCCAGCAATAATTCTGCTGCAGCTATATTTTAGTGCAGACGGTTTGTAACCTAGTTTAGATGTTTTGCTTACACTAGGGAGCCAATGCCAGTCAGTTTGCATAATTTATCAGCACTTGCACAGGAGTCTGGCAACGACAGGATTCCTGGATTGTGACAGTATTTGTCACTGCAGGGCAGCAGAGGTGCGTTTGCTCTGTAGAGATGTTGGCAGTATATCACTGTTCGGTGACAAAATATTGTTAAAGTATTTTCACTTCACTTACTTTAGCTGGAGAATGGGCTGATGAGGATTTGGATGTACCAACAGACAAAAGTAGCAGAAACCTAAGATAATAATTTTAGGGCTGCAGTTAAACTACACTATAACATGATTAATCTTTGAATTGTTTGGCTAAAATATCTAAAAGAAGGTTTTAAGAAAGTTGATCCCAGTCTCTAATTATTAGACACAAATTAAAAATATCCATGATACCAGTAGGAAATTGTGCTGCTATGCTGTAACGGTACTAGAAACATCACGAGAACATGTTTAAGTATCTAATTTGATACATCACTTCATAATTTTTATCTTTGTGAGTAGGATGTGTTTTGAGGATCCAAAATGTCATTATTAAGATTATTGTGTTAATTTCTGTGTGTGTGTGTTTATTTTGGAGAAGATCTCAGAGTGACAGCACTCGCTGTCTCTGCTGTGATTTTCTAATCGTAAGTGATTAGTGATATCATCAACAACACTCAATTGGAATTGCAAAAGAGGCCAAGATGCAGCAGAGAGGATTGTTTTCTGCCTCCTGTTCATTAAAACTAGCTCATCAAGCATGATCGTTGTCTTCAAAGAAGATTATCTGATGGTCACTGTCTCTTCATCAAACTGACAGCTAGGACATTTTAACCAAATTGCTCACAAAGCTTCAAGCAAGGACTCTCCTGCCTTCTTAAAGGCAGTGAATTATTCATGGAGCTGCTCTAAGAGCAACATAGTCACTGACTGCTGTGAAGCTGGCATGGCAACCACTTAAAATATGGTTTTGTATGAGCTCAGAGCTGTCAGCCTCTTGCTTTTTTCAAAATGGACATCTGTCTGGTGTATAGAATCTATGCACGTGTAACGGATAATCCTGATCTAACTTGAAAAGTAAGACGTGGAGTCACAGGTATAAGGCATACACCCATAAATCAAAGATGAAACCATTTTAAAAGATGATAAAACCTTGCTTCTTCTTTATACCTTTAAAACCAATAGTGCACAATTTAGAAAAACTTGCAAACGCCACATGAGTTTTTGGCTCATGTCCAGACCATGAGTAATCAGACCATCCACCAGTTTTCTCTGGCTTCACTTTGAAGCCTATTTGTTGCATATGGATGGGGCTAATCCATGTTAAAATCAAAACATGTGGGCTGAATACAGTTACAGACGTTGGAAAATCACTTCAAAGTTAATGAATGGAATCATTAAATTTCCTTAATGAAGCAGCCTCTGGGCTTGGTAGAGATGAGCTCTAATGGAAAATTATATTTGGAGATCCAATCTGTGAACTACCCTCCCACCCCCACCCCCTTTTCTGCTATTGCTTCCTTGTTGTCATCATATATAGACAAGGCTCTGTCACTGCTGTGTATGTGTGTGAGCGTGAGAGATGAGAACAGAAAAGGTCTAAAGGGTCTAACTTACTCTTCTTTTTCCACCTTCTGTGCAAATACACATACAGTTTGAGTCCGATTTTTAATTTTCAGATTAGACATATGTGCGCAAACCTGATTTTCATTTTCACAGTTACAGTGGATGTAGACACTTCCTGTTTGCATATCAATACTTCTGTCTGCTCCAACAGTGTTCAGACCTGTCACTGAAAAGAACATCGAAGAATTGGTATAATTTCACCAGTTGCCTTGCAAAACCAGAGCAGCTGTCATTATGTGCATGACAGTGTTTATTTATAGTTCAGTGTCTGAATCTGCAGAGTATATCATCAACTCATCCCAAGCCGTCCCGTAGACCATCATTTTCAGTGAAATCAGAAAGGTTTTAATTATTGCAGACAGGCCTTGGTATGATGACTTCCTGCTTCCAGCCAAAACTTGGTAATCCTGTATACCTCACTTCCTGCCAGTGCCCTTCTATGGGCAGGATATTTACCTATGCTAAACAGGAACAACTAGAATGTGAAGACAATGGGATTCATCAATACAAGAATGAAGGTGCGAGCAAATCTGAATCCAAGTACTTCTGTTAAGAACAAATTTAAGAAAAGACGGATATTGATACGAGGCCCATTGTTAGCATCAGTTACAATTTTTCTTTCTCCAACTCAATCAAGCACTGTAAAAAAAAAAAAAGTTAGATTTTCTTGGCCCCTCTAAGCAGAAGCACCAATTGTTGCAGTTAGTGTAATGTTAATATGTCTTGTTACACCAATCAGCCTTAGTAGCGACGTTGGCGTTTTGTGCAATGGACACAGTGTAGTTGCAGTGTAGTAAAAGTAAAATAAATTGGCAGTTCGGAAATTGGCTAACGACCTAGACAAACAGTGTTTTATTATGAGGCTCTATTTCTCACCCTATATTTCCATCACTACCTCATTATATCACCTGCAGCTGACTCTGTTGCTTGGTTTGAGGTATGCATTCTCACTACACCATCTGTCTTTATAATTACATGTTTATGTGTGGGAATGGTTGTTGTGTTTAGACACCTTTTCCGCACCTGGTTCCAAAGGCTTCACGAACTATTTCAGAATCACCTCAAACATTTGCAATATGACTGAGAGGTCACCAGCCTTCAATTAAATCCAAGTCAGGACCAAAGGGAAGAGAGAGAGTGTTGTTTTAGAAAAGCAATGAAGTCGTCCAAAAAGTCTTATTGAAGAACGATCTGCTCTGCAGTCGAATGAGAAGCCCGAGGCTCAGTAACAGAAGCAGCTTATCCGGTGGGTCAAAACTTCTTTTATAAGAAAAAAAAATCCTTTTGTAGATGCTGAATGGAGCTTAAGGCTAATACACCTTGAGAAGAAAAAAGGTAACACCTGTTGGGCTGTGATAGTATTACAATATCGAGGAGCAGCATCCATGATGCATGCTGATAAGGTCTTGCATTGTTTTTTTATTGCTCTAACTCAACTATATGTAGGCTCTGTGTGTTTGTGGCTGGTGTATTTTGAAACACGGATGAGGAGGGATAGTTTATCCAGAGATAGTGATGGTGGATGGAGGCCTGGTGGGCGGTGAGCTGTTTGTTGTGTTTAACATTAGGAAGGCCTTTGAGGAAAGGGTCTCAGAGCAGATGGAGGTAAGAAATGAGTGTGAGGGGGTGGACGAGTGGCCTTCTCACCCTCGCATCTGTCTCTCTCTTCCTCTCCTGTCTTCACTTGGCCATTTTCACTTCCCTACTCTTAAAGAATTAGCTGGATTTAGTTCCTTTATTTGTATGACTTAAATATAGTTAATTCAGGTCTTACTTTTAACATATACATATTCATTTCTGTTTTTCCCTTCATTTCCCTTGAATTATGACT
Source organism: Ctenopoma multispine (assembly GCA_034779795.1). Lineage (NCBI taxonomy): Eukaryota > Metazoa > Chordata > Actinopteri > Anabantiformes > Anabantidae > Ctenopoma > Ctenopoma multispine. The sequence goes on along the minus strand of JAUYWH010000012.1, from coordinate 12,770,400 downwards.
TTGAATTAATTAATTTTTTTATCTTTTTCTATTTAGTCAGTAGTCTTGTCTTGATCTCCTTGTTTTATGAGCACACTTTGATGAGCTCTTCTACTTCTCTGGTGGTTTATTTTATATTAAGAGGTTAATATTGCTAAGAGGGTTGTTACACTGATGAAAATATGCCAGTGTTAGTAATTCACTATCACTGTGTACACATGTAAAATTCTTTTTAATTTCATATGAGTGCTGCCATGCAACAGTAACATTTTGCTCAATAAAGATATTTGAATTAAACTACTTAATAATCTTCAGTTGTCATCTGATGCAAATTCTCAAATGTGCAGAATGGACTCATAGATTCGTTAATGATGGCAAGTCAGCAGGCCCAAATCATGACACTGCCACCACCATGTTTCACAGATGGGTAAGGGTCTTATGCTGGAATACAGTGTTTGGTCGTCACTAAGATTTAATAAATGTTTTTGTACAGTCATAGAAAATCTCTCACTGGCTTCCCTTCATCTGATAGAAATGATTAAGTCATATACAGCCTGGATGACAGGTGCGTAGGAGAATTAGAATACTGAATATCTGCTGAAGGTGTGGACCACAACACGGGTCTAGCACTTAGGAGTTTTATAGTGAAGCCAACAAGCAGGATTCTACTAAGTGTTCCTCCCACACACAGAAGCCTTGAGCTACACTTGCAGTATCCAGTCAACATCTCTCAATCTACAGTATATCCATGTTTCCTACAATACAGTAGGAAACTGGTGAGAGGAAACGAGGTAGACTTGTATGGCAGGAGGAAAGCGCTCATAATTCCACAATGGCCTTGACCCTGTTTGACTGTAACTACTGCACAATGGGGATGTTGGGTTAGGATATTCAGTAGTCCTGTGTATTTTTGCACGTTTCTTGTGTGTGGGTGTGTTTTTAGACATGTTGCTGGCAAGTGCTTTGGCACTCACCAGCCAATAATTGCACATAATTGCATCCATTTGTGGAAAAGGCAAAGATGAACATTAGTGAGATCTGTGACATGTACTACAGTGCGTTCATTGCCTCGAGTTTAAACACATAAGAACACAGGATGTCAGGTGGCATTTGACGGTTACTGTGATGGCCGTGGCTGTTGCTTCTCCCTTTGTTCAGTTTTGATTAACACTGAATACATCAGAGATGGAAATATTCTCTATTTTTTGTCAACAAATCTCATGAGAAAACCAAAGCCGATAATCAGAGGGACAACTAGTGGGGCAGATATATCTATTTATGAATAGTTGGATGACGTTTCCATCATTACAATGAAAATGGATGTTTATGTTGTGTGAACAGTGCTTAAACTCTTGTGTTTTAATCTATTGAATAAAATACCCCCATAGCACCATTGGCACCTGTGTAGCTTCTATAAGAACAGATTAAGCTTTATAGTTCTATAAATTTCCTTTGTGGAAGAAGTTTACAAGTTTATTCACATAGAAAATGAGTCAACTAGTCACTTAAAGACTTTTTTCAAGGCCAGTAACTATGATCACTGTAACGCTAAACATTTGTCTTTAGCATAATTCATAGCACAATAAAATCAAATAAAATCTATATATATGTTTACGTAAACTTATAGTACACACAACAAAAGCGCAACTTTACAACTACAGTGCTGCATGTGTGAAGGTTTTGATTGATACAATCTGAAAAGACATGAGTTGTACATGTAGTGCAGACACCGTTTCCTGTTTTCTTGTGTGGGAGGGTATCAATAAAACATTGAGTGCCTTAGCAGTGGTAACATGCCTCCTTGTTATTATCTGGACGACACATCATCTGCGGAGAATCAGACAAGAGAACAAAAGATGACACGGAGAATTTAAAGCCGACTGCTGTGTCTCCATCATCAGAATCCGACGTCACTGCAGATGACGCCTGAGAGGGAGAGAGAGATCTTTTTCTTTTCTTTGAATTCCCACGTTTTAAGTGAGAGCGACCAAGACAAAAGAAGAAAAGGCGCGAGTGAAGGAAACGTGGAGGCAAAAGAGGGAACTGTTTGTTCCTCACTTCCCGATACGAGCTCCTTCCGGAAGTCTTTCATATCGCTCATCTTGAAGGACATCGCAAAGCTCTTGTTCCTACTCTGAGGAGCAAGAATGCATGAGACCATTGTTCACGTCTTTTATCGGACTGACAGACTCCTTTAATAGAAATCTGTTGGCAGTTGTATGCTGCAGTTAATCAGACTGAAACTGCATCACAACACTCCCAAGTTATTTTGTGTTCAGATTCACCATCTAGTTAAAAGTTAAAGATCTGTAGAAAGATTTTTCTCTTTCAGATCCAGATCCACCATAAGTCTTTCTTATGATTATCAATATAGTCACATAGAGGAGAAGAATCTTATATCTATAACATAGATGCAGTTGATAACTGAGATTAACCCAGTGTGTCCTCACCTGTTTGTTCACCTCTCCCGCTCTGTTTAGACTGTTGCTGTGTGTTTCCCTCCCTTTTTCTACTCATTTTGTGAACTGATGGGTGTGAAATCTAGCGGCATCTCAGACCTTTTTGTGCGTCCATATACAACCAATGCCAAATCTTACAACAATGCACAATAGCTCGATGCTGGTGCCAATATAACGCCAACGCTTACCAACTGGACTCCACCATGTCCTGGACAGTCGATTCAAAATTTTACAAAGAAAAAACCCCCAGAAAAAACAAACAATTAAATTGGCTAACGGTTGGAGAGGACCAGAAGAGGCATCAATTGGTTTTGGAAAAAGGTTGTGGGTTGGACAGTTGGATAATTGGCTAAAGGACCTTATGAAAGAACAGCTTGAAAAATAAATGCGACAAATGAACAAAAACAAAAAAACACATATTCAAGGTGAATGAGGAATAGCTGAAAATGTCAAGCTGTGAGTTGTGAATGGTTTATGAAAGGCTGGAGCAGTTTGTATTTCCTTTGTGTTATTATCTGGGACCAAAAATAGAAATATTTAAAAAATGCTCCCCAAATCTTTGCATGGGATAAAATAACAGCTTGTTTGTCCCACGTTTCATAGAAGTTGACAATGACGAAAATCGTTTTCTCCCAATTTTTTTTTCAGTCTGCAGTTTTGTCATTTTTGCTATTTTTGTGAAAGATAAACTGAACTCAGCATGTGGTATATGTTGATTCACTTTATCAAGTTTTTTTATAGCAGCACCCCTGACAGTAGTTAGAGCTACAGGTATTAATATAATTTGGCTTTTACCAGCTGCGCCCACCTCGATTCAGACAGTTGTCATTTGCACATTTGCTCCTGCTGCGTAAGATCAGATGGGAAAGTGACTCGTAATTTGTAGTCTTTACTTCTGAATGTACATTTTTAGCAGGGTTCAGGTCACGCAGAGGGCTTCAGTGACTAAATCTAAAGTTTGGGGGTGGGCCTCAAAAACTGAGAAACAATATTTCTAATCCTGCAACAAATGATTGAAGAAATTCATGTCTTGGTAAAATCCAGTGTTGTACCATCAGTAGCCAAGGGAATGCCTCTGCAGTGTTTGTTTTATTAATCAACAGAGGACAATCCCACAATTTACCTAGTTATTTATAACCTCCCTGTTAGCGCAGGGCTTCCATTACTGTGAGTGTGACTTCATGTGGAGTGACACTCTGGTTCCTCCCCAGTGGCCCTTCATGACAGTCTGAATAACGGCAGTAAGGCTGCAGACGTGGCCGTCCGCCTTGCACTATTAGACTCGGTGCTGCTCCTCCTGTGCAAACTTCAAGCACAAAGAGTCACGCTAAACTTTTCTTTCTATTTTTTTTTTTTTAACCATGGTCTGGCTTCCTGTACAGCACAATTATGTAGTGAGCCATTTGCATTTGGAATCAACTTCAAAGAGCATTTTTTGACAAACCAGAGTAAACAATGCTACACAACTTAAGGTGTCATAAAACAGCTTGGACATGAGCTCTTCCTTTTACATGTCATTTAAACAACACTCAAATGTCATTCAGTATTTCAAAGTGAAAGTCAGTGTGTGCGTCTGAATCATGATTGAGCAGCTGAGTCACTGTCTTTGTTGTAGATGATATCAGTCTGGAGGGGATGGTGGTGCACAGGGCTGAATGCAGACCAGTCGTCAATGACAGCTACGTGAACCTGAAGAAGTGAGTGAACCTTGAAGTTGTTTGGCTCAGAAACTCCACAATCGCAGACTGAGTGGTGTAAACATGAAATCAAGTGTTATTTACTTAAATGAATTGATAAATTAAAATGCAGCGAAAGACCAAACCATTTACATTTAGGTGAAATATAAGCGTAGAACTGTGGGGAAATCGTTTAAACATTGAAATATGACCACATTCCTGCTGTATAGTAAAGAGTTTACACCTCAGTGTACCCCTCTCAAGTCAAACACAGTGTAGGAGTCTAAATATGATATTTTCAAGATGCACTTGACAAAAATAACACGCAGCCTATTTAACATTTCACTACATTAAATCATCAGTCAGACTACTCATGCGTTATTCAATAACAAACATACAAATGTTCACACAAGTGCATAAAACAGTCAGGGCAGCATTTGTTTTCTAAAACTGAGCTGTTGAATTTGCTTCTCCGACCCCTGCACAGCACAAAATCTGTTCAAGTGTTGTGAATTAGTTCGAGCAGGAGTAGAGAAGTCGCGACATGTTGACGGGGGGCATCGCAGCAACTGTTAAACACTAAACACTCGAGTCCACTCTGGCATTTTTATCGCGTTTCTGTCTCCTCTTCGTTGGAATCTATTATTCCAGCCAGAGGTATTGGATGGTATCGCTATAGCAACGGCATCACGGCATTTCTGTGGCAGATGCATCGCTACGATACGACCGAAGGCAAACACACAACGTTTGCTTTGGTGTGTGAGACAATCTCTGTGTCAGGCATCAAAGCAGTAAGACACATCACACATTAAGGGAGAGGCCTGCCCTCAAAACGATGACAGGTTTCTGTGCTCTTACACAATGGTAACATTTGCCTACTGTAAAATACTGAACTTACATTTGTTCAATTGTGTTTCAGCATCCATCACTTCCAACTCAACAAAGAAAGTCTTCGCTTTTCACTCCAGTTTTATAATCTCCCGTTTGGATGGCAGCTGACAAATGTTCCTCCATCGTGGCAGGCTACAGGATATGTGGGACATGATGTTGTCATGGTGGCATCTGTGTGTGTGTGTGTGTGTGTGTGTGTGTGTGTGTGTGTGTGTGTGTGTGTGTGTGTGTGTGTGTGTGTG
>JAUYWH010000012.1:12729310-12765053 GCA_034779795.1 Ctenopoma multispine | reverse complement strand
CTCTCTCTCTCTCTCTCTCTCTCTCTCTCTCTCTCTCTCTCTCTCTCTCTCTCTCTCTCTCTCTCTCTCTCTCGCTGACCTCCCCTCTTCCTCCCCCCCTCCCACACCACCATCTAACACTGAGCTGCCATTACCCATCCTCCACTCCTTCCTCCGCTCCCCTCGCAGCAGTACTTTGTCCCAACTTGTTAACACACACTTGCGAAACTAAACATCCCGAGTCAGACACAACGCCTTGGCTTTACAGTCCCACACCAGCCACACAGGCGAGCGTTACGGCCGTATGTGACGACCTGGCTGCGTGGACTGATGATGATGTCAGGTGAAAAGGTGAAGCCAAGACCCAACTTTGAGTCAGATAACTTAACTCTGACACAGGTTAACACTTCCTCTCATTTACTCTTTGACCACTTGTTGCAGCTGTAACTGTAAAATTCTTTCTCTCCTGCCCTCCTTCCCCTCTCTTTCTGCAAGAGGATGACAACCCAACTCAAACTGTGCCTGTGTGCAGCCCCAACTCTCCCTCTGCTCATCCTCTCTCCTGCCTTTCCTCCTCCTCCTCCTCCTCTTTCTCTCTTGCATCATCTCGTCTTTCAGGCTCTTCCCTGCTCTGTCTGCCTGGTTACAGATTGACCGGTGTGTGTTTGCAGTGCAGTCGGCACACACATGAACGCGGCGTGGAGTTTAGACCCAGCGTGATAAAGTGTTGAGATAGCACTGACGGTGTGTCGGCTCTACTGTACCACATACCAGAGGGGGGAGTCAGAGGGAGGAGAGCGTCTCAGCCAACCGCTGAACAGGCTGACTGTGGAAAATGTCCGCCAGCTCTCAGCCAATCAGGACGCAGATTCCTCCACTCACAAACACACTCACACACACAATCATCCTCCCTGTGTGTGTTAACTTCTTATCCAAAGAGTTATTCTTTCTATTTGTATGTATAGTTTTTAGGTTTTTCTTCAGAATCTCTTATTTATGAGATTCTGTATTATTTGTCATAATTATCTTCACTTTGTTGATACAAAACTTTATTTAAGATGCTACAAATTTAATTACATCTCCCTCTGCGTATTACCCCAACTTTTTTCTACTTACATTGAAGTTTAGATTTAAATTTATTCATATTTTTTTAAATACCAAAAAAGCTTTAGGGATAGGAGAGGGGTTTACTCTATTTGCATGGAATTGTACTTGGGATTCGTGTCTTATTTATAACTAAAAATAATTAGATTTGGTTGTAAATGATTTCTAATTGACATTTTAGCATCTTCCTTTACTTTACTCTGCTGGACGACCAAACTCTCTGTCCTCAAACCTACAGTCCTGCAGGAACAAGAGAGACCAAAACCTGCAGCAAACACACAATGCTGTCAGGATGGCATGATGAGAACTGATGAACCCAACAAATCACTCACAGAAACAAAACCAAGAGGCAATTTTGAGAAAGCTATAGCAGGTGTTTTCAGGAAATAAACAGAGCCACTCCAACAGGCATAATGAAGAAACAAACAGGGCTTCACTGGCATCACACACAGATGAATATAGCGTCATGCACTTGCAAAAAATGCTAATTAATCTTTTTCCACAGCAGCTAAACTGTAAAATATAAAATAAAGTAACAAAGAGGCAGAGCGAGAAGCAGCAGGTGATGCTACGTATCACAACAGACTTATAAAAGCGAGTGGAAGATGGCGAATATGTTGAAGGAAGAATGAAAACGAAAACAAAAGGACGGTGGTGGAGGGATAACGCCATGCTGCTGAACAGATGAAAAAGTGTGTGGATAGAAAAGGACTGGAAAAGAGAAGAAATAAGGAGAGAAGAAGCAAGAGATGGGGGAGAAAATGTAATAAAAAAAGGAGAGGAGAGGAGAAAATGAGATGAGGGAAGTAGATAAAAGGAGGAAAAGACAAGATAAGTGAAGAAATAAGGAGAGAAAAGGAGAAAAGAAGAGGAAAGAGAGTAGAGGTGAGGAAAGGAGGAGAAAGTAAGCAGAGAATAGGAGGAAATAAGAAGAGGTAAAGGAGAGAAGAGGAGAAAAGAGGAGAGAGAAACAGGAAATTAGGAGAAGGTACAAGTAGAGAAGACGAGGAGAGGAAATGAGGAGGGTAAAGCAGGAGAGGAAACAAGGAGATGAAATAGGGAGAGAAGAATAAGAAAAGTGAGGAAAGGAGGAAGGAAGAGGAGGAGAGGAATAAAGTGGGGCAGCAGAGGTGTAGCTGTGCTTGCTGTGTTGCTGATGAACACATGGATAAATGACTGGGTGGAGGGATGAAGGGAGGGAAGGATGAGCATATTTACCCGTCCTTTTCGTTAATCAACGTTCGTTCGTTCAAGTCTCGGGGCGGGGCGGGAGGGGGTGGGTTTGTTGTGTGTGTGTCTGCAACCACTGCTCACACTGCAGGGGGGAGAGCACAGAAACACAATCAGTGACGCACAATTACACTGAAAAACACAACAACAACAACTCTACAGTAAATGCATGCACACACAGGACATACACACGTAGACGCGTTGATAAATCCACAAGTGAAGTAGGTATCAGAAATGTGGCAACTAGCAGCCTTTAATAAACATCATTTCCCAGAAGCCCCTGGTGTTTATGGGCTAAATGTCATGACTGTGTCTCTAAAACATTTTCTGTGCATGAAAAACAAACAAACAAACAACAACAGTCATGCAAACACTGCAGGAAAAAGGAAAAGTTTGTACTGTAGGTTGATCTAGTTCACGTTTTAAACACAAACTGGTCTGACAGAAAAAACAAATCCCAGACGTCAGTGTGCAGTATTACTACATAGCATTACCCTGTTTGTGTGTCATACTGTTCCTGAGCTGATACAATCACCACTGTCAGATAACACTCGGTGCAGCATCCAGAGTTGCTCAGATACCCGCTATCTGCTGTATGTAGGGCAACGACAGATCACAAGCAGGCCGAGTGACTTTAAAATAAATGATGTTGCACTTAAATCTAGGTAGAGTCACGGTGACATGCAGAACGTTAGAAAAACGCTGAGGGAGGGGATTAGGAAGTGTGAAACAATAGGTACACAGGGCCGGGGTAAGGTTCAAATCATCACCTCAACATCTAATTAACAAGATTATCTGATAACGAGAAGCAAAGTAGCTGAAGTCAAACTAATTATTCAACCTTTACTGTACACAGGAAACTATTATAAATATTACAGCAAAGCTCACTCAGTAGGTTTCGTATGAGAGATGGAGAAAATGGGCTCATCATTTAATTGAAAACTTATTCCACATAGCATATTTTACATATATTGTCTGTTTCTTAAGTAAATGTCACTTAACTTACATTATCACAAAGTACATACATGGAGTATCCATGTGTGTTTCATGTATCATGCAGTGCATCTGATTTAAACTGTATGAAGCTACGTAAGTGTAAGCAGGTAAAGGATACTGTGCATATGAAGTACCATGCAGTCAAAATGTCAACATGTGGATTTAAAATCAGGCTGATTACAAAAAAACAGAATGGACAAAAGGAGATGTCCTGTGGAAACAGACTTAGCTGAGCTAAAGATGTTGAGCAGCTCCTGATGGGGGAGCATCACAAAGACGATAATCTGTTAGACACTAGACGGGGCGAAAGGAGGTGAGGCACAGGTGGATGAATTGAGAGAAATAAAAACTTGACAAGAACAGAAATATAAGAGGGGGAGGATGGATGAAGGAGTGCAATGGGCTGCGAAGCTTGTGTATGTCCAGTAGAGTATTCATGGATGGATGGATGAGGAGGAAAAAGAGGGGGAAGGAGAGAGAGATTAAGAGCTTAGAGGGATGATAAGACTAATTAGGAGGCAACTGAGGATGGACAGATAGGAGAGGGATGATAAGAAACAGGAGGAAGGAAAATGTCTACCACTTTACTGAATTACATGTTTGTGTTAGGTTTTAAAATCCGAACATTTAAATTAGCTGGACTTTTCCCATGCGGAGCTAAAAAAAAATGCTTTGTTGCTGCTGTTGTCAGTGCTAATGGGCCGCTGGAGATAAAGGAGGTGTAAACTGATACAGGGAGGTGCCACGGCTCCCACCTAAACCGGGGTTTATCACCATGCTCTCCCTCCACCACACAAAGCCCTCGCTAAGCCAGCAGCTAATGAGCTAGCATGGCTAACTCATTTTAGCGCTGTTCTGCTACAGACCCGGCCTGCTCCATTGTTTATAGCTTTGCGGCTCAACACGCAGCTTAAAACTGATAACAAGAGCTGCCACCATTATCAAGGCCAAGGTTTTATGTTAAGAAAAATAAGACACACAATTGCTGCGATCCCTTTGTGTGCCAAAGGTTTTTCTGTGAAAGCAGAAGCTAATCTTTGGAGCTATTTTTACACATTTTCATGAGTCATGCTAGCATGTCAAAACTTTGATGGTACTGCCTCTGTTTGGAGCAATAATGTGTATTTTAACTAATTTTAATAATAATAATAATAATAATTAGAGACGCAATTAGTATCTGTGCCACTGACTCTGTCAAAAGGAGCTAATCCCAGGAACACAGTTTTACACATCCTGATGAGTTGTGCTAGCACATTAAAGCTACGGTTTGTAGCATCACACCAGATGGTTTCAAACATGTTTGACAGAATACATATATTTTAATGAATATAGCCAGGTTTTGGATGATATATGAGTTATACAATTTCTATTATTTTCTTGTAAAAATAAAATAATAATAATAATGGTACATCTACCCGACAGTTATATAAAAATTCTGCATTTTAGCTTTACAACAAATTATGCTGTATAATTGACAATATGCATTCATTATATTTTATGTGATTACTTTTGTGCTATTGTTATCAGTTAATAAAACCATTATTTTTACTGCATGTCAGTGACATCTCTACAGGTCAATGCTAAAGGTTAGCATTAGCATCTAAACTCAGTGGATCTAAATCTAAAATCTGCTTAAACATTGTTCAAAAACTTTTTCAAATGGTTAAAATGTATATATACACTTAATAGACTAAAAAACTATTCTAAAAGATAGAATTAGCATCTCAAGTCAGTATTCAGTATCCAGTGTTCCTCTGGACAACAATTGTTTCAATGATGCCTCTAATGTGGATTATTAATCACCATGTCAAACATTTCCAAATGAGTTTATTAGTTATTATCTTCACTGTCAACATATAGTGGGTTGCCTTATAAACAACAGTAACCAGTTTTTCAACCGACTGCGTCGAACCAGGTTTGAACAAGTCAGGACTCCTAAATGATGACGCGTTCACTTCAAAAGTCACCAACAGAGAAGATTGAAGTGATAACTTTCTATCTTTGGATCAAAAACTCAGTTTTTCAGAGAAGGTGCAGGTAAACACGGCTAAACTGCACATTCAAAGGAAAAAAAAATAAAGATGAATCTTGCACACTCCTGCTCCAAAGCATCATTTAAATAATCAAATACAGATATAGGTTTTGGATTAATTATGCACCTAATAAACACTTTAATACCTACACATGAAGCACTGGAGTGTGCAGCCTCCTTTTCTCTTCAAAATGTCTGCTGGGTTTAGCAGCATTTTTACAACATGCGAGCCATGAAACATTAACCAGCTGTGGTGTCTGTGTGTGCTGGTTAGTTTCTGTTACAGAGTAACTGGGCTGACTGAGAACGGACCAGGGGAATGACGATGCAAAACACGAGAGCAGTTTGTGCACAAAAAAGATGCTTCCAACTGTGAAAGCGGGCCAGCAGTAATCAGCGGGCCTGTAACACACTCTGACGGTAAAAATAACTCGCTGAGCAGGATGAGGAATGCGTGCTGAAGAATGCCGCTCTGCTTCTGGTTGACAGGCATGGACAAGTGCAGAAGGCCTGGAGCAGGAGAAAGGAGAGGACGCAAAGGAGAGGAGAGGGAGTGGGGAGAGTTTCAGTGCAAGGAGGTGCGAGAGGCGAGAGAGGAGGATGGGAGGCTGCAGGAGAGGAGGGGAGATGGAGGGGAGGGCAGGAATAAAAGAGAAATGTGTATGCACATTACTGGGTTTACACTTGGTGTGTATGAGCTAGATACGTTTGGCTAGATGTGTGGGTGATCTACAAAATATAGAAGTCATGTTAGCCACTACATCATCTATTTGTTGAGGGAAAGGATGTGTATTTACAGCATAAAATATAATCTCATTCAAGATGTGCAGACGCCTTGTTTGACACACACACACACTGCTGTACAGGAAACAGGGTGTATCTTTATACGACCCTGTGCTGTGTTTTATGATACACACTGATGCAGCACGGATGGGGCAGGATGAGCGAGGTTCAAGTGAGTGGACTACTCAGAGAGAGAGAGAGAGAGAGAATCCCGTGGGTGTGGACGAAGCGTTCAGTGACTGTAAGAAAAAAAAGGAAGTGAGAGAAGAAGGAGGACAACATAAGAAAGAAGTGAAAATCCAGTCAGACCAGATGAGCCACTTCGCCGTTTATCCCACACTAAACTCTGCCCTGATTGGCCAGCTGCCTGCCACCCTCCGTGTAACCTCACTGCTGATTGGTCGCCACTGGGACTGTGGCCCTGGCAGACTGCCTGACTCCTGCCTCAAGGACATCAACACCTCCTCCCCACCTCTCTCTCTCTCTGTGTAGTTTTATTGCTCGCTCACTCACTCCGCTCCTCCAGAGCATCCTTATCGACTGTTGAGACCACACATGAGTCAGTACCTGCAGTTACTGGTTAACTTTCTGTTCGTGTCTGATCATGTGTCGACTGATATCTATTCAATGTTTCTCAAAGCTTAAAAACCTGACGTACCTAAAAAGACCTCAACATGTTGTGTAACTGAAGGTATGATGCCTTCACATGTATGATCCCCCCCAGACACAAAAAGCCAGCAGAGACTGTCCCATCATCGACAGACATTTTGTGTCTGTTTATTAGTTATATTTCTTTTTGGTCATGTTTCATCAAATCTTTTTACTTTAGGACTTGTTTGTCCTAATAACCTTTTGTGTCGTTACAGTCATTTTGTGTATATGTTAAGTAGACTCTGTTAGTATGTGTTCCATGTTGTTTTCGTTTTTTTTTTGTCCTATTAGAATTATTTTGCGCTCAGCTTTGCTCATGTGTCTCTCTTTTGTGTCCGTCTATGATGTTTTTGTCTTTGTGGGCATTTATTTCACTTCGGCATCATTTTTCTACTTTTAAACTGGGCTGTGCGACTTTCAAACATGAAGTAGTAACTCCCACTTGCTGCATCTTTGCCCAGTGGTGAGTGTTCATATCCATTCATGCCTGTCGGTCATTATAAACTCGAGCTGAGTGGTTAAACATTGCTAAGACATGCATAAGTTTATTTGAAATTCAAGTGGACATCCAAAAGTTTCCAAGTACACCAAAAAATGTCAGGGTGAACTCTGGATGTGAATATAAAACTCAATCAAAAGCTTGAGGTGACACTTTGAGCCTCTCCTCCATTTTGCACTGATTATTATCTATATTCTCATCTATCGATGTGCTGATTATTTTCTTGATTCATTAAGTGTTTTGCAGAACAGCAAGTGACATGTTGACAATGCTACCAACAGCCCAAATCTCAAATAAATAATCTCAACAATTAAAAATAATTAAGAAGAAAACATAAAAAAAATTATTACATGAGCAGTTGCCAATTCATTTTCAATCAGTGAATCCATGGATTATTTCAGATCGACTTGTTTTTAAATCTTCTATTTCTTACTGTGAATGAAAACCAGTTTTCCTCATGAGCAGATGGTTTAAAGACACCAGATGTGCAGTGTCATGTCTTAAAGACGTGAAATGCTCAATGACAAAGCCGTTAAAGAAGCACCATGGTCGTCTTCTCGTGCTCAGAGTTGTTTTACGATGCTTTGATATTTGTCATACAGAAACTGCTCTGGTTTTCCCTGTCATGATGCAGCAGTATTACTTCCTGTATTTGAGTGTGGGCTGATTCCTCATATTAACTTGGGAAAGATGAGAAAATGAAAAGCCTGCAGAAATTCACGTCAGCTGACTCTTTACGAGCAGTGTGTGTGTGTGTGTGTGTGTGTGTGCGTGTGCGTGTGCGTGTGCGCGCGCACAAACAGCACATTTACTGTTGTCTGGGTAACTTAACCAATTTTGTCACTGTATCTATCATCCTCCTCCTGGTTTTCCAGCTTTCCTCTGTAACTAATGACAATAAGTCAGGCTGGGGGGGCTGTGGAGGGGGGTCCCTGTCAATGTGCTGAGCAGCTGTCTCCCCCCCCACACACACACTGAACAGGTGTCAGAGACAGCCAACAGCCTCTGCTCTCTCCTCTGTGAGACCTCTATTCATTCACACCACGCTAACAGATGCTAACCTGGTCGAGATGCTGCAGCTAAGTGTGTGTGTGTGTGTGTGTGTGTGATGCACCACTTGTGTTTCCTCTGCGTGTGTGTGTTAACATCTCACTAAAAGCTTTATTCACTCGTGAGTCACCAGATGTCGAACCTGGAACATCGAGTTTCTTGTTGCTCCGCCAAACACGTGCCGCTGCTGCCGCCGCCATTTTCTTTTACCAGATTGTGCGTCTCCAATAAAGCAGCAGTGTGCAGATGTTAACACAGACACACTTACGTTTTAATGTCTGTTAGATAAAAAAATATTCAGTATATGACAACGAATAGAAGCTAATCTCCAAGTATTTCTTATTAATACAACTTATTACTGTTGTAGACGTCCACACGTCAGGCGGCAAAGTGATTCAAGATTGTGCATTTACGACAAATTCCAAGATATTACAGACAATCTGTTCTATCTGTGGGTATTTTTTTGTTCTTTATCTGTTTTAGGGGAATCTTAAAACTTTAAACTACAGTTTATCATGATGAAATAATTGAAACCAAATGTTTTATCAAGCCAACATCTACATGTGCAGATCTACAGATGATGATGAAAGGGAGGTGCATGATGGGATATGAAGTCGGCTCACAGTGGCCCTCTTCTTTTCTCCACTTTCATCCTTAAAAAAAAAGGCTCATTCTCCACCGTGGTTGGAAAATTCTCCAAACATTTTTTTTTAAACTGGAATTTGTACCAAACATGATCCTGGACTTTGTCTTTCTCCTCATCCCTCCATCGCTGCAGGAGACAAACTCTCCTACTGCAGCAGTTGTCTTTCTGCTCAACAAGTGACACATTCATCCTCAGCTCTCTCACACACACACACACACACACACACACACACACACACACACACACACACACACACACAGCAGCTGGCGCGCACACACACACCTGCTGCATTTCTGCTAACACAGTTGTGAGTGTGTGCGTGGGTATAACAGAGTCTACATATTTGCAGACTGACAGATACTGGTGTGTGTGTGTCACACACAAGAAGTGGGAGGGAAAGGGCAAGTCCATACACACACACACACACGCACGCAGCTGGCCACATCCCTCTGCTGTTATTCTCCTCTCTTCAGCCTGTCAGACTGTGTTCTCTGCAGAGATGCTCCACCTCAACACCAACTGACTCCAACTGCTGCCTGTGTGTGTGTGCGTGTGTGTGTGTGTGTGTGTGCGTGCGTGTGTGTGCGTGTGCGCGCGCACGCAGGGTGGGGGGCAGTTCAGACTAGTGCTCAGAGATAAAACAATCTGAACAACTATGACGACAAACAGACAAAGATGATAAACTGATGAGAAACATTTGATAGATAAAAGTATCTGTTCTGCTTCTGGCCTCGACTCTGCTGCACAATCATCCTGTGGGACCACAGCAGCCGGGTTAAGGTCCACTCACGGCTTCCGCTTGCCCACGGGCGGACGTGCATACGCGGCTACTCATGCTACAATCTGGGATGTGTACACAAACATGTTCCACACATGTGCGCTGCCAAACCCGATGGTGACGTCTGACCGTAAACAACAGGAGGAAGAAGAAAAGCTGATTTGTTTGTTGTATTTCACCGAGCGACGTGAAAAATAAGAGCAGCTGCACAGATGTCCAACGTCTAGATGTTGTTAGCGTGCACGTACTCAAAGTTCGATTTGCACCTCACTAAACTAACTGCAGACATGCAGAACACCGACCGCACCATCAGCCGAGGGATGAGGAGCAGAGGATAGAGGACGGGTTTTATCTCTGTTCAGCTTCACAGGAAAGTCCCAACAAGTTGGTGTTTGATGGTGTGTTAACGCAGCGTGTGTGTATCGTAACCCCTCTGTGTGTGTGTGTGTGTGTGTGTGTCGCCTTCAGGCACCGTCAAACATGCTGCTACACGCCAAAGCTACTTGGAGCTGTAGACTGTGTGATGAAAGATGGAGAGAACAGAGAGGAGGTGGAGGAGTCACACCCAGGCTCTATTGTTGTTGTAACACCAGAGCTTGTCACTCCTCCTCCTCCTCCTATTTGTTTCCCTCCACATCTTTGTCTCCTGCTTCATCTTTCCACCTCTTCTCTCTCCTTCACTTTTTTCACTTTCTGCTTATCTTTATACCTCCTTCATCCTTCCTTTTCAATCCGGGGAGTTACTCCACATTTGTTGTCTTCCTCTCTCCTCCTCTTCTTGATGTTCTATCCCTCCTGTTTTTCTCCCATCTCCTTGTTTTTATCCATGTTCACTCTTTTGTCTCTACTTTTTCACCCACTTTTCTTCACCTCCCCCTCCTCCCTCCTTTTTTTATCTCTGATAGACTAAAGTACAAGGCCAGATGTTCAACCAATCACAGCCCGCCATGCCTGTAACCCTCCCATCCATTTCACGTTTCCTCCCGTTTCTTCTTTTTCTCTTGAACTTAACTCCTTCTCTTTTCCTTCACCCATCCCACATCTACGACAGCTGTGTGTGTGTGTGTATCAGCTATTTAAACAGCTGATAAAAGCGTTTCAGCACCAACAGGAAACTACATTTTGGAAAAGGACAAAGACTTTTGTGGAGAACAATCAGAGAAAAACTAAAAGTCACCAGGCTCAGGTTCATCTGAGCTGAGTTTGAGATGCTGAACAACTATTTAAGTGCTACTGAGGTCAATGATCAAAACAACCTCCTGCATGTTCACAAATGTTTCAGTCAAGATCTAATTTCTTCATTTAGTCAGAGGTTTCAGGAGCTCCAGCAAATCAAATTTTAAATCAGGGTCATTTTAGCCGATTCCGCTGGTTGTGCTGCTGAATGAATTCACATTCACTCAGTAGTTTCCAATCGTTTTGTTCTCTGATCATCACTAACAGGACTCAGCCGAGGCTGAAGGTTTGAATCTGTGTGCTGGCTCGTGACAACATGGCGTGATGTGTGTTTTACAGCATCTTTTACACGGAGAGCAAAGGGCTGCTCAAGATAAAGCAGTTAATGTGTTACGGAGGAGCTCAGGGGAGGCGAAGGTGAGGAGGGGCAGATTTGAGGAGGGGGAGGGGGGGGGGGGGGCAAACTTTGATAAAGTCCAACTGTTCAGGCACCACTGATCTCTTTTATCCTCCATCCTGGGCCTGTTGGTGCTTATCTGTGCTGCAGAGATGCTGAAACAACAACCGTCGTATCCTTCACTTCCTGTCTGTAGAGGAAGCAGGATGCCGTGGGGGAAGGGGCAGCGGGGTGGGGTTAGTGCTGGGGGGGTGCTAGTCTGCAGAGACAAAGCATTCTTCTTATTCCACCTAACTGACTCCCTCTCTCTCCCCCCAGAGGTGAGGAGGCCATTAGTTTACGCACAAACTTTTTTTAAGCTTTTATACGCTCTTCTTTTGAAAGTCCGGGGGGATAAACTGTTTTTTATGATGATGACCATTAAACTGAAAGCTCTAACATGACCTTAATTATTCTGCAAAGGAGGAAACATCATGACTGTAGCTGTTTTAAAGGGACAGTCCGTTATTTTACGGCCAGCGTACGTAGCACAGAGAACAGCTCCACTCAGAACTACATTACCCAGAGTGCTTTGCTTTGTGTGCCTGTTTATCTGAAGTGTGTTCAGGTTTAATCTGTATTGACTGGACCTTCCACACTTACATAAGAGTCCAGAGTCCGGCTCAGCAGAGGCCTCGGAGAGGAGGAGGATGGAAGGGGAGAGAGAGAAAGAATGGGAGAGAAGAACAGGAAAGGAGGAAAAGGCAAAGTGAAGACATGACACAAAGAGGGGAGGTAAAAAAAAGAGAAGGAGGAGAGTGGAGAGAGAAATAGGAAAGGAAACAAAGACAGTAAGTGAGGAAGAAACAAAGAAATGAGATGCAGACTGGTGTGAAACTGGGCTCGAACGACGATAATCCATTAAAGAAAGAAAAAACCTGTCTCCATCCTGTCTGAATGCGTGTGTGCAGGGCGTGGCCGAGGAAGACCAGGTTTCAGCTGAGTGAAAAGACTCAGAGCCTCTTTGTGTGTCTGCCTCGGGGGCTACGCACACACACACAGTGTGGGTACACCTTTGTGTGTTCCACAGCATAACTTTCTCAGGGGAGGGCTTAATGTATTTTCAAAGAAAATGTGAATGGAGTTTGGTGGGCACACCTACTACCACTACTGCAACCCCCCAATACACACACCTGAGGCCGCACCCAATACACACAAACACAAACACACACACTCACCCTCTCTAACAAACACCCACACCTCTAAACTCACCCCCTCCCCCAGAAACACGCACCCACACATTACCAATCACCTCCAGACTCCACTGAAAACACACATACCAACAGAACTACAGTTTGAGTTTCTTCATTTTCAGTAAATCTTAACTAAACTCTTTTCACAGCTGCACAAATTTGTCGACTGATTAATCAGCAGATCAACAGGAAATTATTTGGCAAATAAACTACCAGTCAAAGGTTTGGACACACAGAACTAAACATGTTTTTAAAAGGAATTTTGACTGGTAGTGTCGGACTATGTCTGTGTAGGGTTTTGTTTCCAGAACGTGTGATTAGTGCAGGTCTTTGATGACTTCGTGTGTGTGTGTGTGTGCGTGTGTGTGTGTATCACACACACACACGCACACACACCCTGTCATCTAAAACTGCATCCTTACATGCATCATCTGTGTGTGTGAGTGTGTTAGTCAGCAGCATGTCTGGGAATAAACACTTTATCTCCCTCACTACACCATTCTGTGCAGCATAAAGTTCCTGATTTACTTTTACACATGATGTGAAATGCATAAAAAGAAAAAACCCGTCCTCTCGCTGTTATCTTCCTCTTCGTCACACTTCCCAGTTTCCCAAGTTTGTCATTTTCTGGAAGGACGTCACTTCCTATGTCTCATCAAACTATCAGGGTGACGTCTGACCAGATCTGCTACTAACGTTTATTTTTATTATTGCTGCACATTTATTTCCTCTGTTAATCAAATACATACAGAAATAAATGACAGGAAAGGAAACAAGCAAGGAAAAGAAGGACAGAAATCAAGGAGAAGAGAAGAGGAAGAGGAGACAAATACAAGGTGAGGAAAGGATACAAGAAAGGTGAGGAGGAGAGAAGAAAAGGGAGCAAACAAAGGAGAGGAAAGGAAAGAAAGTGAGGAAACAAGGACAGAAGAAAAAGAGGAGACCAAGAGAAGAGAGAAGAACAAGGAGAGAACATGAGAGGGCCAAAGAGAGGAAAGGAAACAAGTGATAATACGACTAGGCAAATCAAGGGGAGGCAGGGAGAGAAAGGGAGGCAAGTGAGGAGAAAGATGAGGAAACAAGAGAAGAAAGCAGTCATGAGAAGAGATGGAGGAGGCGATGGGAGAAAAGGAGATAAAAGAGGAGGCAAGTGGAGAAGATGAGAGAAGGAGATAGGAAACAAGGAGTGTGTTTACATCATCCCCCCCACACCCCTACCCCTCAGAAAAGGTACCATTGTTTGTCCTGCAAACACAGGTCATGCCTCAACGCCTCGTTACCATGCCAACAGCAGCACCTACATCCCCCCATGTTTACCTGAGCATCCCTGTGTCTCTGTGTGTGTGTGTGTGTGTGTGTGTGTGTGTGTGTGTCTGTGTGTGTGTGTGTCTCTGTGCGTGTGTGTCTGTGTGTGTCTGTCAGATTATCAGTCAGATTAACAGGGATTATGTAGCTGGGTCTGTTCGCTCCATTCACACACTCAACAACACACAACAACTCAACACACACGCTAATTAACCGTTTAACAAGTGAAATCACTCCGAACGAGCTGGATAAAGGTTTTCACAAATGTTGTGTAGCTCTAACACATCTCTGCGCGGTCACAGGTGAAACGGCCCGTTCGTATCGCATCACGTTAAAGAACTGGCTCCGTGGGCGAGTTGTCAGTGAACCGTGTTGCTCACTGTGAAATGACCTGGTTGTGTTGTTGGTCAAAACACTGCTCACGAATACTGAGCACAACAACACACGACAGCACCGTTGAAAACACTCGGAGTCTGAACTTTTACTTCTGAAGTTTTAAAGACGTCGTTTTACCACAGTTTCATTTTAGTGTGGTGAATGTTGTTTTGTTAACTTCTAATCCAAATAAATTGTGTAATTGTCATGACAAACGACATCACACATGCAGGGGTCTGCTGCATCACACACTCCCCGACACTGACACCCTGAGACAACACAATGTCCTCACAAGTATGGTTTGAAAAGAAACTCATCCACACATCTGCAGACACACACAGACACACACTCTAGTGAAGTGATTGTGGTTAAAAGTCAATCCACCTTTGTTGATTTAACTGCCATAAAGTACACTGCTATTTGCATGCTCCCTCCCCCTCTGCCCCCCCTCCCTCTACGATCCTCAGGAGCAGAGCAGCAGCCAGCTGACAAAACTGTTTAGTCAGCAAGAAAGTAGAGTGGGGGAGGAGAAGGGCGAGCGAGCTAGAGACTAACTGAGAACCAGAGAGAGGGAGAGACACTCGCAGCCTCCTTTCAGAGGCTCCAAGTGTGTGTCTGTCTGTGTGTGTGTGTGTGTGCGTTAACTCTTTGCTGCTCGTCACACTAGCAGCTACAGCAATTGAAGGGGGGGGCGGGGGAGGCACGAGGGTCCCACTCTTCTCCACACAGAGACACCATCTGAACACCTGATGCACAAAACCTGCATCGACACACAATCAGATCCAGGTTTTGTCTGCACCTGGTGCGTGTTTGCTCCTGCCTCCGTTCAGCCTCGTTACACCTCCTGTTCACGGTGGGATTACTGCAGCATTTCACCGTTAATCTGCTCTGTAGCAAAGACAGACTCAGGGTGGGGGGGCCTCCTGTTGACCCTGAGTTACTCCGGGACTGGAGGAGCCCCTGTGAGCTTGAGGCGGGTCGAGGCCTTGGTACCGTCTCGCTCTCTTTTAAACGCGCTTGCACACCGCGCAGAGCATCCTTCATGCTACATGTGGTGCGGTTCTGCACGTCAGCCTCCACGCATCAGGAACCGCACATTTTCCCAGGGAACCGCTGGTTCCTGGGAAAAGTTCCTGCAGTGGAAATGTGCTTATGAGTCTGTCGTCGAGTGAGCAGCATTTGAACCAGCTGAACCAAAGCTTTTCCGAGGGCTGCTGATCCTTTAAACCATTCGTGAGTTTGACTTTTTTCTCACAATCTTCACAAACGATCACACGGTGAGAAAAGCAGCGTCGTCTTTTCAAAGTAAAAAAACATTTCACCTGAGTTTCACTTTGAAAGGGGCGAATCAGCAACAATTTCCTCTTTTTAGAAGCTTAAAAACATGAGCGGAACCACGGCTGCTCGAGCCCCGTGCTGCAGCTCTGTGTGCTCAGGGTGGAGTTGTCTCCAAAGACACAAAACTTGGAGCTGCTTCATCAGCCTGAAGCCTCCTCGCATGGAGCAGAAGGTGTGTTTGAGCTGCTGTGATGGACGGACGGACGGATGGAGGAGGAACGTGTCATACGTAGGACAGACCTGTTGTGTGGGATGCCAGTGGAGTCAGAGTGAGCGTGTGTCTGGGTGTGGTGAGACGCTCTTGCTGATAAGCAGCTTGTGGAGCTAACTACCACTGCAGGGAGTGTGTGTGTGTGTGTGTGTGTGTGAGCCTCTGTGTGTGTGATGGCTGATAGGCACACACTTGCTCCCTCAGGGCCACCTTCACCCTGTTCGCAACAAATAAAGCTGTATTTACTGCGAGTCCAAAGTCCGAGCGGCTCGGCTGTGAAAGAATGTCACAACGGATGGAGGGAGGGTGGGAGGAGCGGGAGGAAACAGAGGGTATCTGAGAGGAGAGGGGGGAGGAGCTGAGGAGGAGGATGCTAACAGAGTTCGTTTATAGGTTTGTGTGTTAACCTGCTGCTGCTCGTGTTTAAAGGAACAGTTCGTCCACAGCTTCGACCGGACGAGTCGATGAGTTTATTTCTGTCCGAGGTTTTTAACTTTGTGTTTTTTATCTTGAAGTAATCAAACGCCCAGATTCTGTTTCTCTCTTTACATAACCACTGATGATTCTGTTGGAACCTGGCTGAACTTTGGTGACAACTGCCCCAAACTGAAAGTTAGAACTAGATTATCTAGAACGGACCTTCGGGGATCATTCCAGTTCTCGGAAAAGATGCTTTCCCTTTCACAAACGTGTTTTTCCCCCTCAGTTGTTGACATTTTCCTGGAAGCTCAGCGGCAGAGGATGAACAACATCTCTCACACTTACATAACTCAGTGTCTCTGATAATAAAGGCTTCACATGGTCCAACAAGAGAGAGGAGAGAGGGAGAGAGAGGGGAGCTATTGTTCCTCCACTTCCTCCATCTCCTCTGCTCTCCTGATGAGAAGCTGCTTTACTTCCTGTTAACCCCTCCATCCTCCTCCTCCTCCTCTGCTTCCCTCTGCTTCTCTCCTCTTTAACACTTAAACCATGGACGCGGTAAAGCAAGAGGATGAACGAACACTGGAGCTGGGAGGAAACTGTGGAAAAGTTTCCGTCAGTGAAAGAAGGTGACGAGGAGGAAAGATACGTTTCAAACGGGATGAATGGACTTCAGCTGAGTCAGAACGGATCTGTTCTGAACTTAAGTTTGGTTTAAAACACACGTCACATTAGCCTGAAACTCTTGTGTCAGAAAAAAACCCCTCCTTTATTCCAGAGGTGGAAGAACAAACACACACGTTCATCTAAACAGATTAGAATATGTACTCTCTAACTTTAGCGTCTTCACAGCTAAATAAAGACGTGTGTGCACAGTATATAACCAAACTGCCTCAAGCCTAAATTTAACCTCGGTTCAGAGCCCGCAGGGCAGACCTGGTGGGCTCAGTGTGTGTGGTGATACAGGTCCCACAGAAATACACGGGAGGAGCGTGTGTCCTACTTTAGCTCTATTCATCCCACGTCACAAATGACGCCCGTCCTCTCCCGTCTCTCTCCATCAGTTCACCGGTGGCCACGCCATGTTTGTTAAATTCGTTCCATCGTAGTAAAGTTTGACTACGTTTTACGGCACGACTTTTTTTCTTGGTGATTTTTGGTGAGTTTGAAAAGTGACTTCAGCTGCAAACTACAGATAATTAAACAACTGGATCATGAGCCTCGTGCACCAACGGGTCCTTCAACAGCTGATAAACCAGCTCGGACTGATCTGGTTGGTGTCTGACGGTGATGAGCCATTTGGTCCAGGCGGAGGTGTCAATGTGGGATTCCCACCCATCCCCCGCCCTTGCTCCTCCTCCACACTGTCACAGACACACACCCAGATCAGCAACAACAGGCCGCGTCTCCGCCCTGTGCAGGTTTTAATAAACTCTCCTCCAGCCTGAGTCCCAACAAAAGCCTCCTGCAGAGTTTACACCGATCACGTTCTCCTGATTTGTTCTGCAAGACGCAGTCGACGTAACTTTATTCCACTTGTTAAAAATCCTGCATTAACGGAAGGACGGTTCTTTCATCACCATGTGCAAAGTCTCTTTCTCGCCGTTTCACACGTTAACACTTTGCTGGAGTTAAATCCTCCGTTTACTTCAGCACTTTCAGAATAAAAGCAGCTTTTCCTGATCTTAGATTCTTTTTATGCTTTAGTAAACTTGGATGAATAACGTGTTTAGATCAACATATCTGATTGTCTGAGCTTCTGATGATTTGTTTCTTCTCCACATTCAATAAAGTAACAATAAACTGAACATTTTAAAGGGTTTTAAACTGTTTGTCAGGTAAAAACAAGCAGTTTTGAAGCCGGGACTTTGGGTTTTGGGGACCTGTGGCAGGAAAATCGTCTCTCTGGACTGTAGGAACCAGTTTTAAAGACAACTAAAGAAAACCATCAGCAGACTGATGGATGATAAAAGTAATCATCAGCCCCCTGTGCAGCACATAAACAACATTAGAGTTAACTGAAGTTAACTTTCACCCCAAACAGCCTCCTGCTGCTCGTACTGTCAGTCGGGGCTGAAATATAATCTTATCCAAAAGCAGCAGATCTATAAATAGAGGCCGGGTGCAGAAAGAAAAAAAGGTGCATTAACATCCACCCATGTGTGTGTGTGAGGTGACGGTGTTCCCTAAAACCCTCATCAGGCCGTCGTGTTAATCCGGAGTCGATCACGCTGCCGCAGCTCCGGGAGGCTGTGACGTGTGCGAGAGAACACGCCAAGAAACACGGAGCAACAAGCGGCTCACTTTCTGTCAGCAGCTACACGAGCTTCTCATGAGCTGGACGTTACATAAAGTCACAATATAAATTTTTACACGCATGCAGATTTTTTTAGTTTATACTTTATGTCACTGAACTATTATCAATCAAAATAAAAGCTGGTTTCCTCCAGATTTTACATTTATTTCAACTTTATAGAACTTTTTAAAAGGCTGCACTAAAAAAAATTGTATATTCTAATTAATAAATTTTTATTTTTTAGTACATTTAAAATTTTTTAGTTCATAAAATTTTTTAATTTATTTAAATTTATTGATTTTATTCATTTTTCTATCTATTTTCTTCTTTATAGCTGATTTCTTTTTTTCATTGGTTGAATAGTTAGTTATTTCTTTTATTTACCCGTTTACTGATTTATTTAACTTAGTGCCACTGAGGTTACAAACCTTTTCTGTAACAGAAACCTGGCTAAAGATAAAAGATAAAAGTCCAACAGAGGCAATAAAAAGGCTGAAAACACTCAAACTTCATCATTTAACTTCACTCAAACTTCTTGATTCAATTTAAAAAACAAAACACAGGGTAAAAGAAGAAGAAAAGAAAGTCGTCAGGTTTTGTCTGAAGTCGTCTGTCAACTACTTGACTATGAGACGTCGTCACTGATCAATAGTTGTGTGTGTGTGTGTCTCTGTGTGTGTTAAATGGGAGTTAATGTGGACACAACAATCGTCTCAGGGGGAGGACAACAGCTTTTAATTAGCTGCTTCACTTCAGTCCCTGCAGACAGAAACGTCCCAATGAAACTGGTCATTAAGACACACATTACTCACACAGACACAGACACACACACACTGACACTAAACACCCTGTAATTACCACTATTATCGTTAACAAGCCAAATGAAGTTTTTTCTCTTCAGTAATCATATTTTCATGTTTTGTATTTTACTTTATTGTTACTGAAACAATTAAAACAATCTGTGATAAAAAAATAACGAAATTTCATTTGTTTTTCCAACTATTCTTGTGTCT
Organism: Ctenopoma multispine; assembly: GCA_034779795.1. Taxonomy (NCBI): domain Eukaryota; kingdom Metazoa; phylum Chordata; class Actinopteri; order Anabantiformes; family Anabantidae; genus Ctenopoma; species Ctenopoma multispine. The sequence continues at coordinate 12,745,542 of JAUYWH010000012.1, read as the reverse complement.
TTCTTTCACAATATAACTGCAATAATGGCAAATAAATCACAGTAAATAAAATAACTTAATGTTTTAAATGTTAAGAATATCACCATAAAATTATTTTTGTTAAAAAAATCATGTCAAAATGTTTTTTTTATTTAAATGTTTTTATACAAAATATTTATTTATTTATTTTAGTAATTTATACAAAATAATTTTAAATAACAGAATTTGAGTAGATGGGTACTACAGTGATAAGTCAGACTCGAGTACATCCCAAAGACTCTCAGTGGGGTGAACGTCTGGACTCTGACGCCTCATGCTCCCTGAGCGACTCTTTCACAATCTGAGCCTCGTGACATCGTCATCTCGGCTCACGCTTGTGTCATCAGGGAGGAGAAAAACCTGGTGATTCACTACATCCAGGTATTATGCTGAAACATGTTTAGCCAGTGCATGATGGTGAAAACTACACAAATTACAAACAGCGATGCAAATCACAGCAGAGAAGAAGACTCCTCCGTGAATCTTTACGAGAATTACTGACAGCGTGTAAATATAAAACTGAACCCACAGAGTCTGTGGTCGGCCGGTCACAGTCTGTTGGTTTCACTCCTCCTCTCACTTTTATCACCTGCACAGAAGGAAAAACAAGCATCCCTGCTTCATGCCTTCACATGTGTCTGTCTGTGTGTGTGTGTGCGTCTCCTCGTTTCCCCACTCACAATGGAGGACGCCCCGTCGCACAAAACACTCTTTGTGTACAACTGTGTCTCTCTGTGTGTATGTCAGCGTGTGCGAGCGACGCACATCGTCGACTACATCATCGTTTCAGAAATGTCCACCACCACCACCACCACCACAGAAGAAGAAGAGCTTTGACTGAGCCACAACTACACACTTCTGTTGTCTGTTCGCCAACGAACCAGTGCTGCAAACTGGAAAGGGGAACACACACACAGACACACACACACACACCTTTATATATAACTAAAGTTATAGCTAGAAAAATTAGAAGCTGCATCTAATACAAGACTTCATTAAGAAAACTATCATTTTTAACAGTAGAGACATTGTGAGTATCAGGATTTTCCCATTACAGGAAAAACAACATCAATCTTTATCGAATCATAAAGTTTAGAGCAGCAACTAACCATTAATTTTGTTGTAGATTCATTGGCAGATTACTTTGTCAATGACTCGATTGTTTTATTCTGTCCCGGCTGCCACAGCCCAAGGCCACATCATCAGACGCCTTATTTTACTCAATCAACAGCCAAAACCCCCCAAAATATTCACTTAACTAAGATGTAAGGCTGAGAAAAGCTAAATGTTAAATCATTTTAAAAAAGATGCTTCAACAATATAATCATTGGCTTCACAACTTTCTGTGATCAGACAGAAAAACGACCATTTTCTTAAGGAAGTTTTGTATTAGATGCAGGAAGGCGGGTGTTTTTCTTTTCTTTCATTCACTTTTAATGTTGATGCTCATTTGCTTTAAAACAAGACTTTTTTTTTTATTTAGGACCAAAACTCACACAAGGAATTCACAAGACATCTACTTTGATGTTTTCATTAACACCTCCATCGCCCAGCCCAGCACCCATCTCCATCTGAAAACACAGCCGCTCCTCCGTGAACGAGGGAAAAGAGGAATGGCAAGTTAAAGTTTCCCCCCCAGCAAGAAACGCCTGTCTGAGAGGGGGAGAGAGAGAGAGATCTGCTCCTGTCGCCGAGGGCCCAGCTCTGCCTCAGTGTTGAATTTCGTAATGGAATGCTAACTGCTCATCCGGATCTCTCCTCCTCCTCCTCCTGACAGAAGAGGAGGAGGAGGAGAGGACCAAACGCAGGGAGATTACAGCATGTATCATCCTAGAAAAACCCAACAGGCTGCAGCAGCTGCACATAAACACCAACAACACCTAGAATAACTATAAAATATGTCGGTTTAAACAAGCAACTGAGACTCAACCTAAAGATATGACAGTGACTCAAAAACAAACAAGACGCAAATCACAAAATTAAAAGACCATAACATTACTACACACACATCAGAGCTGCACAAATGTAACAGACTACAATAAACGCACCGCAGGAACAACTCTGCGGTTAAAAAGAGGTCGTAAAATAAAGTAAAGTCAGTCCAAAGTCACAGTGGTGGACAACAGAAGCATTGATGTCAATACAGGAATAATGTCATAATGTCACAGTGACATCACATGATGTCGAAACACCAGAAAATACAATAAAAGTACTGTAAACATGCTGCAGAGTTGCACAAATGCTATTTTGTTTTTAATTTATCAAAGATAAGTTAAATCACCTCCGAGTCCATACGGAGGAACGAGGACGAGTCGCGTCTGAGCCATAAAACGCACAACGAGGCGCGATGAACTCACTGCAAACATCTGATCCGACCTCTCAAACGCACAACAGCACAATGAGAGAAGTGTAAACGTAAACCTGAAGCGCAGGAAGTGTGATGAACACAACAAACGCTCTCCGACCGGAGCAACGCGTTACAGGAGCAACACCGGGCAGCGTTAAGTCGTCCAAAGTCATAATGTTGTTCCCAAAATGCACACACAGAGCCACCATGACATGAAAAACCACGCAGCACGCTGTGTTTGCTCTGAACAGGTACTAAAAATACACTTCAAATATCTACATATAGAATCTGTACGGGCTAAAAATGACCTGTCGTCAGCTGACATAAATTCACTAGTGAATAAATTCACTTCCACAACTCAAGCTGAATTATCTATTAATTCACTTTAACATCCTTTAAATCCCTATTTGGATCCTGCAGAGGTTCAATTCACCACGAAGTCTGATGAGGCTGCTGCACACTCAGTACTGATCACTGCAAACGAACTGTGGTGATAACAGAAGAGTAAAAACTGACATGAAGCACGGCCCAATGTGACAGAAATGCACCTAAATACCATCAAAAACTGTTTACTGTGGATAGGTTTACTGTAAACTCACTGTTGACTGGTGCAAATGAACCGATAACGTAAAAGTTGTCCTGAAATCACACTAAATTTATTAGAAACTAGCACTGTAGTAGCACAAACCTTGCAGGAGGAGTGGAGCACTACTAAAATCAACAATGTGCCACAGTTATAAATACAGCACACGACTAAAATATGGAATGAAGTTGTGTTAATTTCCCTATGAACTCACATTTAAATGTCATTTATACACGTTAAATCCCTACATATGGACACTAGAGGGGTTAAAAATACCATAAGGTTACTGTAAACTCACTGTTGATGACAATGTAAGAGCATGTATGGATCTACAGGCAGATGTATGGATTCTATCTGGGTTATTGATCACATAAAGTGGATTAAACTGACTAAAACCTCCCCACTGATTGATCAGAGGAGCAGAAATGTGACATGTAATTACAGAAAATACACCTTAAAGCTGGATTAGGTTGCTACAAACTCACTTTTGATAATTAGTGACACACTACAAAACTTGAGTGAAGATGATAAAGTCCGATAAACCATAAAGCTTGATAACTTTGATCAATCAATCAATCAAAAAATACACTTTAAACCCTTAACTGTGACAATTCTGCTTCCATTCATGAACTTTAAATCCCCATAGCTGCACACTGGAGGGTTTTAACGGGTGTAAAGGTTAGTAAAGCTGCTGAAAACTGACGTTTTACTGCTGCAAAACAACGAAAACGTGGGAAAAAACAGGAGGAAAGTTTGGTGTAAGAGCTGAAGAGCAGAGGTAGAGAGACACAGGGCCAACGCGGGGAGAGAGAGAGAGAAAATCCTTAGCAACAATTATCTAACCAGCTCAACGCTGAGACACAGAGGAGAAGAAACACGTCGGTTCTTCTGCTCTAACCCGGTCCATCAATCATTGACCCGGGTAACGACACGGCAGTAAACCGACATTATGACATTTAACGGCAGCATCATCCTCCGTGTACCAACACGGAAAAACCAGGCTAACGGCCACGTTAACGGCTCAGAAGTTCATAAAGTCGACGGTTCGAGGCCGGAGATGCTTTAAAGTGCAACAATAAGTCACGAATTGACGTTTAAAATGGACGTTAAAGCGGCGGATGGTGTCGAAAGAGAGAAAAGAGACTAAAAGGAGGCGGAAGGAGGAGGAGGTGGATGCAACAGGCGTCACGTCGATGCTGCTGCTGCTGCTGCTGCTGCGCGTAACCGGAGACGGTGGAAAAAGTCTCCGAAACGCGGCCAAAAGTCGCCCAAGTGCGACAAAAAGTGGCCCGAGTCGAGCGACCGGGCGGCGGACACCGCCTCGTCGCCGTGTTTGTGCACTTTAAGAATGAGCAGGGTTCGGTTTCTCGCTAAATGTGTCTGGGCAAGGTCACCGCAGCGGCGTCGAGCTAGCGGCGGTTAGCTAGGATGCGAGCGGAAGAGAAGCGACTGCCCCACCAAAATAAATGTCACTTTCAAACATAAGATTTTTATGATTAAAATAAACAAAGATTCTTTAAACGCAATACTTGATGCTCACATAAGTCTTTAAAGCAACAATTAGTCAATTAATTAACTACTGATTGATTTAGAAATTAATCTGCAACTAATCTGACAACAGATGAATGTACCAAGATCTTTTGTTATGCAAAACATCTAATGTTAAATGGTTTCAGCATCTCAAATGTGGGTGTGTCATGCTTTTGGGTGTCTCATAATAGCAAACTGATTATACTGTTAGATAAAACAATTTGAATAAATTCACCACTTCTGACATTTTATACATAACAATGAAAATAATCATTAGTTGAAGCGCAAATGTGGACTATAGCTTCTGTTCTTCATTCACTGATTGAATTATAATACACGGAATGATGAAAATAGATGTCGCAAAACCATTAAATCTGCACAGGTGAGAAGCCAAAACTCATATTTGTTAATTATTTTGTCAGCCAATTAGTAAATTCAATCCTTTAAAATTGAGGTAAAAGGATGTTTTACAGCAGGATGTGTACAAATGTGATGATGAGAAAGTCACAGTGCACAAGATCTTTTAAAAATATGGACATTCAGACACCAGAAAACTCATAAAAAGCCAAAAACATCAACAGACAAATCATCTCAAACTGACCCAAACTTTGTCAAACTGCAGCAACAGGTGGTTTTATTGTGAAAGCACCCACAGGAAACACCGGTGCTTGTTGCCGTTACCTTGTCTGTGGTGTCCGGTAGCTTTACACATGGCCACTAGCAGCGAGGCTCCGACCAAAGTGCACCCGAGATATGGATGCTCGACTCCGGCGACGAGCAGACTTTGAACCCCCTCTTGCCACCCTCCCCGCGGGGTAAAACCACCAAACAACAGCCCGAAACGAGCACACGGGGGCTAAAGTTGCAGCAAAAGTCGAAAAAACAACTTGTTAGCGATAATTAGCTGAAGTAGGCTGAATGAGGAAGAGACCTGAGGGCTGAATTCCACCGCTTGGATGCGCATCAAACTAGGAAGCAACACGGAGAGGAGAGAGAAAAAGTCCTCTCCCTCCCTAAGCGTCTCCACATCTCAGCCCAAAGTTTCCTCCAACAGCCGCAAACAAGCCCGAAGTTTCCCCGAGAAAAGCCCCGAACACGCGTTCAGCAGCGACACGGACACGGAGAAGCGCCGAGAGGCAGCGATGGAGAGAAAGAAGCAGACTTACGCTTGACTTTGTTGGGGTTGGGCTGCTTGCGCCGAGACATCGTGGCGATGATGATGATGATGGTGGTGGTGGGGGTGATGATGATGATGATGATAAACGGCGGTGATGGTGGAGGATAAATAAAGGGGATGAAGAAAAAAAAAAGAAGGGAGAGAGAGAGGCTGCAAACTTGCTCCGGAGAGGAGAGAATCAAAATGGCGTTTCCGAAGGGATGTGCAAACTTGGACAAACTTTACTCCGGCTTCTCCTCCTCCTCCCTCCCTCCTCTCCTCCCTCCTCCACCTCCTCCTCCTCTTCTGCTTCTCTTCCTCCTGTCTCTCTCCTCCTCTCCCGGAGGAAAGAAAGTAAAAAAAAAAAAAAAAAAGTCGCGTAAAGAAGCCGTCGAGATGAAAACGAGTTTAGTTTGTGAGAGACTTTAATTCCAGCTCCGTCCTCCCACCCCTCTCTCTCTCTCTCTCCGTCGCTCGCTGTGTGTCGGTGTCTCTCTCTCTAAACCTGATAAGTACAGCTCATCACGTGTTGTCTCTCCAGTCTCCAAGGGGACGTGGCCACTAAGCATCTCTCTTTACGCACACGGGGGGGATACGCGTTACCGCGTTACGTTACCGGTAACGCGCCGCCGTCACGTGAGCAGCAGGAACGAGCGTTTAGCTGATGAAGACGATGAAACATGACGGTTTTTCTCACTTTCACGTGTCTTTCATCGCCGTTTGTCAGCGTGTTTCCGCCGTAAACTTTATCTAACTTCTCTCCGTCAAAGAAGTTTCTGCCTTTTCCTCCTGACGGTTTATTCTTCACCGGAACACGCTTCAAAAGTTCGTTTAATCGATTGCGTGGACTTTAAAAGATAAGAAACCATCTCTCTCAGCCACACCGCAGACTCACAGGCACCTCTCGCGAGGTTTGAGGAGAACGGGGAGCGGGAGGATGTCAGGGAGTATCGCGAGAGTTGGAGAGGAGAAGCGAGAATGCCTATCTTGAGATTTGGGGGTTGGAGGAAACAGCCACTGTTTCTGGGAGGGTGTTGCTAAAGTAATTAGCTCACTTAAAAAAAAACGTTCCCTAAATAATGATGAAGGAAAAAGTTCCGAAAAATATTTTCTCCTTTAACTTAAATGGGCTTCAGTTGTTAAAGCCTTAAAAAGTAAATACACTCCATAGTTTCATGTCTAAATACTGAATAATCTAAATGATAACATAACAGATCATGTATTTCCTGCTTACATCCATAAACATCTTTAAAGGTAGAGTTTTATTACATTATTTAGGCCCTGTCTAGTTACATCTTTTTAAAATAAGACACTATAGTTCAGATAAAACAATTCAGATAAAATGATTATAGTTTTTAAAAATGCCCATCTACAGAGGTTATAAATGTCCTCAAAATGTGCTGGTTATTCAATCTTTCTATGAATTGAATCTACCTTAACAAGTCAAACGTGATTTAATCCCATCACAAACCTTCAAATTAAAAGTAAAATCATTTCATTCAAGTAAATCCAGCTGAAAAATTTAATAAAAAAATCATAAAACCTTACATTTATTAAATCCTAAAGCAAGTACTGTACTTAAGTAAATACAGTAATTCTACTTTAAACCTTAAAGTAAAGTAATTACACCTTAAATCTGACAAATAAAGTAAAAGGACAATGAATTCCATCTTAAAAGTCAAGAAAACACCAAACGGGTCTCAAATTGTTGATAAAGTAAGTTGTAAAATAGAAGAACATCGTGAAGTAAATCACAAAGTGAAGTCTTCCAACCACCTTTCACTTTACAGGAGAAGTACAAAGTTCCGTAATTCTAAATAAATGTGAAAAAAACATCTAAAATTCTACATGTAACAAACACAAATAAACAGAGCTGCTGTGTGCTACACTCCACCGCATCACATCTTACTTATTGTTAAATTACAGTAATTTATTCAAAGTAGACACAAACAAACGTTAACGTCAGTTATTTGTAGAAGATGTTTAAAGGAAAAAATGACGACAGTTAAAAACATGAAGCATATGTGTGCAGCCTCTGTGTGAATAAGTGACACTTGTTGATGAAGCGTTTCCCCTGTGAGCAGCAGCAGTGATGAGGATGTTGGGTATAAATATCTCCTGCAGCAGCAGCAGCAGCAGCAGCAGTTCGGGCTGAAACGGGCCGTGAAGCTGCAAACTAAATTTAAACCTCACCCTGTTAAATTTAGTGTGAGCAGCTCGACTCTGTTGCACGTCGTGTTCCTCTCTCACATTCCTGCCAGCCCTCCTCCATCTCCAGACACAGACCCCTCCTCCCGTCATCCCTCTCGCTGCACAGAGAGAGAGGAGAGACACACACACAGGCATCTCCCCTCCCATCACTGCCCCCTCCCTCCTCCTCCCCTGCAGGCGGCTGCAGCAGAGCAGGAAGAGTCTCCCCCGTCTGTCTCGGGCTGGTTTGGCCTGTTGCTGATGAATGAGAAAGCAGGAGGAGGAGGGGCTGACGGGAGGACTGGGTGTTACCAGCAGTTTGGTTTGTGGGTAAATAACTTCAAAAAAGACTGTTTGGATTTTTCTTTAGGGGTGGGGGGGGGGCTTTTTGTTTGACATGAGAACCGACATTTATTCTCTGTCTTTCTGAGAGGACAACATCCTGTGTGCATGTTCAGGACAGAGCTGGAGTCAGGATGTGTTCAGCTCAGCATCAAGGCAGGAGAGAGGGAGAAGTCCAGCTCAGCCTGGGTCTGTTCAGACATATCTACAGTAGCACAACGCATGCTGCCACACAGACAACAACTACACCTCTAACCAGCAGAGCATTGCACTGGACCTTTATTTTGAAAGAACCTATGACGGCAAAGTAAAAACACACCTTTAGGAATATTTAGTATCTACACACTGTGCTGCGACAGGTGAGACATAGTTTAGAAAGACACACACGAGCGTATGTCAGACGTCACAACAAAAAACAACACATCCAGTCCAGGAGGTTTCTGTAGACCTCCACCATAACATTTAGTGGTGACGAAATAAAACTGTTTCAATGAGCACAGCAAGAGCTCTGGAAGCACCGGGACTCTTCAAACGTATTGAATTAGTTTTTCTTGTGTGCTGAAGACATTTGAGGTTTAAGATCAAACAATAGAAAGAAGTATTCAGGATTTCCTGAATTCAAAGTTGTGCTACAGATAGTTTTAAAGTAAATCAAACTTGATATTTGGGTTCACGTCATTTGTTTGTAATAACTGCATCATGGAGGTGTTCTGGTGAGTCTAAAACCTTCACCCTCTGCAGGCCGAGCCGTAAAGCCGCCTCCGCTGCGCTTCACAGATGAGCAGATTGATAGAGGTTCATCCTAGTCTCATCAACCTGTGAAACCTTTTCACAGTATATTTCTGTACGCTTCTGATTCTTTCGTGCTGATTAGAGGTTTGCATCATGTGGTTTGGTTTGAGTGGTGGATTGTGATACCTGTTTCTGATGTAACTGTTTGTTTCGTTTTCAGCATCGGCTACGAGCAGGTTTGCTGTTTTCCCTTCTTTGTCACATTTAAAATGTTCTCCAGTTTCCATGTTGATTTATAAATTCCTTTTTTTGTCTTTGAAGGTAAAATCGAGGCTGAAACCCAGAGCAGTCCTTCAGAGCTAGTAGCTGTCACAGGACACATCTGGGTAACGACAGACACCCGTTAGTCACATGTTTCAATACTTTTGCTCATTTAAAATTTGGATCATCTGTCACAAACTGTGCCGTCATTTAATGTGTCAGTGTCGCCTCGTGTCCATCGTTTGATCTTAACCCTAAATATTTGTCATTTGCTGTTTCAGTGTTTTTGGAGAGGACTGAGTTTCATTTATTTCCTTGCCTTGGTCCTCACAAAGATAGCCAAACAACACACAAACACAGACCGAGCCAGAACACCAGATAACAACATTACATCACTAATCCAATCACTGGCTTTCACCTCAAACGGCCACTTATCTATTTAAATTAAACTATTCAGACACACTGAACCCAGCCCCTAACCCCCCCCCCCACACACACACACACACACACACATCCCTGTGTGTGCCTCTGTGAGGACACTCAGTGACACGACCCTCATCTTAACCATCATCTTAACTAACACTAACCTAAACCTAAATCGAACTATAAGCCTGAAACATAGGCGTAAGTGTTGACACGACGTGTTAGGACTACATCAGTCGTCTCTGAGAGGTGAAAGAATTCAGACTCAGCTTTAAACATACGTGTCACTAATACGAGCTGTGTTGTTTCACTGAATATATTTGAACTCCAGCTTGTTGTGCAGCTCTTTGGCAGCTGTGAAGCATTGAGGGACATAAAAAAGACTCAGAAGTTTCCTCTCCTCCTGCATCCCGGCCTGAAAAGCCAGAGGCGCAGCAGAAGACAGAGTGTGATGTTATTTATTGGACTGTAACCATGGAGCTGTTGCTGAGGAACGAAGCGTCGCCAACAAAAGGGTGGATTCATCCATTCATCCAGGGGAGAGGAGGAGGAGGAGGAGGAGGAGGAGGAGGAAGAGCAGAGGCATCCCCAGACTCAGCTGTGGTAGAGAGGACATCGGAGCTGCAGGGTTTCCCCACTACTCAGCCTCTCTGAGCTGACACAGTTGTTGTTGATGTAACTCTACACACTCCTCCTCCTCTTCCTCCTCCTTCTCCTTCTTCATTGGAGCGTTGTCTGGACAAGCAGGCAGGCAGGCAGTCACATGAAGCCAACACCTGTTGCTAGTGTGGGGGATGACGAGCACATGCTGCTCTGTCTCACTGTTTCCCAACCAGCTTCACAAACACACGTCCACGCTCTCGTCTCCTCCTCAGAGCTCCGTACTCGCTTCATCCCTCCGTGTTCTCTTCTCCGGCAGCGCAGACGGTGTCCGAGGGCTGAGAGAATTCTGAGGCACGATGCAGCTGCAGACATGTGCTCTCTCACTGCGGTGAGAGCTGCACAGGAGGGGAAAATGGTTGTGCGTGGGGGGGGGGTGAAAAACCGGTTTCCAATAGTGACGGATGATTTGTAGGTAACAGTTGTTTGCCTTGCAGCCTGAGGCCTGCCCTGTTCAACCAGGGAGAGTTTGGAGCAGCTTGGTCTCAGAGCAGCCGACAGAATTTTACATTTACGCTGTTTTCTGCAGAATGTTTAACAAAGTTACACACACAGCACATCTGCACACTAACGCACAAACCAGGGTGCATGATACAGTGGTCTTTTAACCGTCTAGACTGGAAGTATAGAGATAGATAAACTTTTGTTCGGAGTCACTTAGAAAGATCCATGTTTTTGAAGGAAAAGCTGATTTCACAACATCAAATTGATGAGAAATACGCTGCAGACACCGATTATGTGTAAATAATATGTGTATTACTGCCATGAATATGCAGACATCATCAGATCAGCAAACATCATACCTGTGTTCCAGGAGGACGTTTTCTGAAGCAGGTTTGTGACTTTAAAGAGAATAACTGAACAGTAGTAAACCCTTTGGTAATTAGGTTAGCACAGGTAAGAACACTTCTGAGTGACCCTGAACGTTTGAATAGTGGTGAGTAAGAACTTGTTGCTCAGGTGAAATCATCACCAGTGTAATCCTGAAAACACGTGCACGAAGAAGGAGGTGCTGAGGTGCAAGAAAGGAAACATGGATGATGAAGATGACATCAGTTTTACAGATATTAGATAAACCATGACTTTTATTTTAGTCTGGACTAAAGTGATGGATCAACATTGTCACAGTTAGTCTATGAAGAAGAAGAAATCACAACAGAAAGTAGCAGACAGTTAAAAAAAGGGAAATATAAAATGAAAGTGTGATGCTTTGGAAACTTCAGCATCATAATGTACTAAAATTCCAAAAGAAAAAGTGGACGTTTGCAGAAGGATTAGCTGCTTCATGTCCTGACAACTGCATCTGCAAAGTAACTACAGCTGTCAGGTAAATGTAGTGAAGTAAAACTTATAAAAAGGAAATACTCAAGTAATTTACCACAAAGTTGTACTTAAGTGCAGTAAATGTTCCTCTCAAAAGTTTATATTTGTGAGTTTAAAGAGTTTTTATCTGAGGTCAGAGAATTTCTGCATCTCACTAGTTGACCCTGTGACCCTTTATTCTAGCGCCACCGTCAGGCAAACTTTACAGTTTGAGCTGCAGGACTTCACTGTTAGTGAAACTCAGTGTGTGTGTGTGTGTTACAGTACTAATGAGTCTGTGTTACAGCAAGTACTGCCATTGTGTGTGTGTGTGTGTGTGTGTGTGTGTGAGTGTCGGGCTGATGTGGTATCTGGACAGACCAGTTTTGTGATGCTGATATACTAGGTACAGTTGCCATGACGATGACTCACTTGGGTGGGGGATGGGAGTGTTTACTTTTACACTCACACATAAAAAAGGTGGTATAAGTAAACCAACTCTAGTAACAGTGCTTGGTTTCTCTCAGGTAGATAAGATAGATATAAGAGTGAAAGGACGTGAACTCAAAAAAAAGATTTTGATGGAACATGTGGTATAACAAAAGGGGTGTTGTTGTGTGTTTAAAGCTAATTTCATTTTAACAACACGATGATCGTCACTGATCGTAAACACGTTTACAGCAGCGGACGTAGAAACTGCGGGGACATGATGAAGCACAATGTGGACCATAACTTGAAGATTATATAAATGCATCTGTTAGCCCAGAGCATGTTAGCATAACACACCTACTGCACCTCATGTACCTGCAGTCACATGATCAACAGTCAGCCAATTGAACCTCAGACCGCTTTCTAACAGCAACATTATCTGTGTGACATGGAACAGCATTATTCAAGCCTGATATCATCATGTTAGTCTGAATAAGTGACCACATGTGACAAACATGACCTTTACCCGCAGCTTCCAGCAGGACTGTTGTAGGAAAAGGCTGGTGGCGCTCTCTAGTGGTGGCTTTGTTAAACCGCAGCCCACATGTGGTTGCATAAACACACAGGACCGAAACAGTCAGTGTCCACATTCTGCAAAACAAAGTCAGGGCAAAGGTAGCAGATCCAATGAAAGATCAACAGACTCAGAGCATGTGTGACTTTATATGTGAATCAACAACACCTCAGAGGAAGTCATCTACTTCCCCCACCACTCACAACCACTAACTCTGCACTGGTCCAAAAAAACAGGGAGGCCTAGTGAACAACTGGCAGTTTAAAGGACAATACAACACTTCTGAAATCTATGCGTAAGACAAAGAAGGTTTGGACGTCAATGACATTTTGGAGCCATCAAATGTAGGACAAGCAAACAAAAACTACAGACAGTTGACACAAAATGACAGAAAACAGAAACAAAGTGACCTCAAAGCAAACATAAAATGAGTAAAGCATTGCAAAAGAAGCAAAAACTAACCACAACAGACACAAAATAACAAAAAACAGAAGAAAAATGACCAAAAAACATCCAAAGGAAGCAAAAACTAACCAAAACAGAAAACAAAACAAAATAACAAGAAAAGGAAAAACAGAAACGAAGTGACCCCAAAAAGATGCAAGACAACTAAAAACAGACACAAAGATTATTACTAAGAACAATAATTGATACTTCATTAATCCTCTTGTGAAAATTGTTGTGGTCAAGCAGCTGCGTTGCCAAGGGCTCGGGGTTCAGGGACATTTCAACATGTGGGTCAGGAATTGGGGGAACCAGGATTCAAACCACCAACCCTGGCGTTTCATAAACGACTGCCCTACCAACTGATCCAAGCAGACACTTTATGCATTTGAAAGAATTCTCAGCGACACGCTCACTCATCTTGTTTATGCTTTTATTGTTAGTCAAAAAATTATTCAGCATTAAAAAAGCAAAAAAGATTAAAATCACAAAGGTTTTCATCTGATACAATTATTTTTCTCATCGAACAAAAGCTGTGAGGTCTCTTTGTGTCATCACACTGGCTCTCTCTGTTTGCTGGATTCCTTTATTGCTGCCTGGTGTCTGACTCTCTGTTTTCTGATCTAAACTCCCAGTTTAGTTTCAAATGATAAATTACATTATATCATTTACTGAATGTGAAACCACATGAAAAAAACTTGGATTTTGGAAAGAATAGTTATCCGAGGTCGATTGTTTCTGATAAATTAGGCAATGTTATTATACTGATGTCAAATTACTTTTTAATAAAAGGTAATAAAAAGTCTCTCATGTCCCTGGAGCCTCACACATCGTTCTGTAGAGTCAAATGAAAAATCTGAATTTCCAGCATGTGTAAATTGAATCAAAGAAGACAAATCACTGCAGATGTAATTTGAGCTGTTTGTTGCCTCCTCCCCCTCTCAGGCTGAAGCTGTGCTGATTGGTAGATGCAATGTCGATGGGTGTGACCAAACTCCATGAATTATTGAGTGATATAAACATTAGCAGATCCCATCACCTGAAAAACGACAAGAGGGCGTCAACTGATTCTGTTTGTGCTGACATTTCTCATGTTTACGTTTAAAATTGCACATTAGCATAAGAAATCAAATGTTTGAACAGTAAAACAAATATGACAAACGATCTTATCTTTACACATAGCTATTTGTGATATGTACAGTATATAACTTAATATCTGCAGTCACTTTATGCTAGCTCAAGATTAGAGGTTGTAAGGTATAAAATTCAACATGGTCATAAGACAAGAATGTTCTGTGGACACATGAGACCAAAGAAGAACCTGTACTGAATGAAATGCATTATGTTTGGTGACGTCCAAACTTTGCTTTCCAGCATAGGAACCTGATCGAATCTGTTAAACATGGTGGTGGCAGTATCATAATCTGGGCCTGCTTTGCTGCCTCTGGACCAGAACGGCTTGTCATCACTGATGAATTCAAGGTTCAAGATTCAAAAAACTTTATTAATCCCAGGGGGAAATTATTTAAGCCATGAATTCAGAGTTGCACAAGCAATTGTAACAGGAATATATCAAGGTATCATCTGTGAACTGCAGCTTTCTAACAGAGAGTGGATCATGCAACCACAAGTTGTTCTACCAAAGGATGGCTGAAGCAGAAGAAATCCTTGAGTTTACCAGGACCACAATTTGTGATAAATACACTTAAAACAAAGTGTTTCACTCTGGACTACAGGACAGACAGGATGACTGTGTGCCAACTCAACACTCTCCTCAATAAAAACAGGAAGGACTGCCGGCTACAGCGCTAGTGGGACATGTGGATGGTGGGAAATAAGACAGAGGTAACCAATCTCCTCCAACCAGGAGAATTGTTTTAAAGCCAGTATAATAAAGATATAATATAAGCTCAGAGCAATTACCCCACGAAGGGTGCTGCAGTCCAGAGACGCCGTGATGTGTCGCATTCCAGTCAGCCGAGGGAAGAAGGACTGCTTCCAGGTGATTGAAGACAGAGGAGAGATGAGGCTGAAACAGAAACGGAAACACATATGGTATAAACATCCAGAAACTAATTTGTTTTACTCAGAAACAAGCAATTAAAAAGCAAATGACTTACACACCAGTAAAACATTTTCTGACTCCTGCATTTTGTACAGTACATGAGTAAATGTATGTGGTTATTTTCTGTCACTGGTACCTGTAGGACTGTGTCTTAGGGCTGATGAGTCCAGACCCCTCCATGCTCAAGGTGACATTCTGCAGGGCGAAGTTCATGGGGTTGGTGAAGGAAATGGTAGCAAACATCTGCTGCTGGACCTGTGGCTTCCCGCTCACCTGGAAAATACAGGAACAAAACGAGAAGGACAACATTTAAACTTTCTTGAGATTACAATCCGTTAATCACAATTTAAAGACGTCTGCTCTGACTCTCATTCACTTGACAAACTTTACGCCATCAGCTTACATCGTTTTAGCTCATTGTTTTTAATTACGGGGTGTGCGTGTGTGTGAGAGCGAATTTCTAACAACGTTTGTTGCAGTGGCAGTAACATTTCATACCATCACGGTGAGTTTCGGAGGCTGTAGGTTGACCACCTTCGTGGCGCTTGCTGATTGGCCATTGCTCTGTCCTAACACAGAAAAGCTCAGGTTGAGCAGAGCTCCCCGGTTGGTCATGTACTCTTGGGCTGAGATCTTAAACGGCTCACTTTGTGCTGCAAAACACACACAAATAATAGCCGTCAAAGTGTTATTATTAGTACTCCTAGTATTATTAGTATTAGTATTTCTAAAATCTCAGAGGACTCTCAAACAGATGTAACTCACTCTGCATGGCTGCCACCGTGACGGTGAAGTCCTCATTTTTGAAGGGGCTGGCTGGGACTCCAGTGTAGAAGGCGACTAACCCCGTCAAATGAGCTTTGACCGTTTGAACGACCGCAGTTTGGTTGGTGAAAACCACCACCAGGTTCACATCCTGACCCAGCTGGACCTGGAGGAAGGGATAGAGAGAGCAGGTGGCTTTCAGACCTCTACACTTGAATTTAACTGTAAATGAATAAAAGTACTGTCAAAGAAGCTGCTGATAATTACAGAACAAAGAGAATACAGGGTGGGCCATTTATATGGATACACCTTAAGAAAATGGGAATGGTTGATTATATTAAAGTCCTGTTTGTGGCACATTAGTATATGTGAGGGGGCAAACTCCTCAAGATGGGTGGTGACCATGGTGGC
>JAUYWH010000012.1:12689968-12729210 GCA_034779795.1 Ctenopoma multispine | reverse complement strand
ATCTTGAGGAGTTTGCCCCCTCACATATACTAATGTGCCACAAACAGGACTTTAATATCAAAAAACATTCCCATTTTCTTAAGGTGTATCCATATAAATGGCCCACCCTGTACTTTTCTTAATGAGAGACTTCGGTCATTATGAGTTGTTGAGTGTAGGTTGATGGAAAACGTAGATGATGAAATGTCCTGCACTGTAAAACTTAGAAAGTTGTCCTGCTACCATGAGAATGATGAACAATGCATAGACAGACGTGTGGACAGGTGTTTTACTTGGTTAGCGGTGATGCTGACTGACAGCAAGGATTTGGGCAGGACAGGTTGCGTTTTCCCACTGCTGTATTCCTCCGCCAGTGCCATCACTGCGAGGTCCTGGGGACTGCCTGCACATATAGATGAGGCTTTAACTTGCTCATAATTCCTACCTGATGGAATAAGATTGTTAACTTGGCTGCGCGTGTACCTTTAGCATACTTGTAGGTGTCTGTGATGTTATCAAATGTTGTGCTGTTGCTGCCTATAGTTTTGGTGAAAAGACCCTTCCCAACAGTATATTTATCCACACTGAACGGAGTCAGAAGTTTGTAGCGATCTATGGTTGAGGAAACCACCTCACTGTTCACCTGGAGTGCCAATAAAGCCACTGACGTTAGTACCAAATACATAAACCTGGTAAGCCATCACATCCAGGTAGACATGATCACTGTTCCACTGTGTTTTACCCAAGACAAGATACAACTTTGCAGAAAACTCTGAATGATTACACTTTCTTTCTCATAAAAAGGTCAAATGTAAAATAAAATCTGTAGAATGTAGTTAGCTCTAAAAAAAAGTCAAAACTAACCTCAGCGAAACAGAAAGTTAAGTCAAACGGGTGACAGAGCAGACCTGCCTTGATGGCGGCCACTGAGGCTGGACCACAGCGATAAAATCCTGTAAACCAAACAGAGATACACTTATCACTTCCATCCATCCATCCATCCATCCATCCATCCATCCATCCATCCATCCATCCATATTTCCATATGTCTACCATCACTGGTGTTCTGGGGTGTGGAGTCCACCACCTGCCATCCTCCAAGGCCCGGCGGCAGGTCAGGACGAACCATGAACGCCTCATTCCAGCAGTGGAAGTTCCTACATGTAGATCCATAGAAAACTTACATACTTTTGTGCTGTTTTACAAGGTAAATCTACCTTCAGCTAAGGCTAACTTTGACTGTACCAGATCTCTCTCTTGCTTAAGCTATGTACCTGGTGGAAGATGCTTCCACGTGTGCTAGATCACAGCTATAGTCATGAAATTTGCATATTTATTTTGCAAAAAATAAAAAGTCACAAAGTGAAAATGTAGGCAGGACCAACCAGATGGAGTCCTTGGTGTTGTCTGTGTCCATTGCACCATCACTATAGAAGATGAGGTTGGTTACGATGCTGCCGCTGTTGTCATGAGCTGAATTATAGTTAGTGATGACCCTCGACGGGATGCCAAGGCACCGCATGACTGTAAGGACATCAAATTGTTTCTCAATTTAAAATTTCAAAACTTGAATTGATTTTTTTTATAACTTGGCCTACCCTTTTTAGTTTTGCTAATATTGGCAATAGTGAAAAGTGTTATTTTTATTTGATATAGGCCATCCAATGAAGGTAAAAGTTATAATCTCATGAGTATTATGTATCATGAATATTTCATTTTATTTTTTGTTGTCTTATTTTTCCCCTTGAGCAGTTGCCCCCTTATCGGGGTCGGGGGGTTTGCATTCCTCAGTGACCCTAAGAACTACACCAGCAGAAGCTTAGCCTTCAGGTGGGACACCTAAGTAGGTCTAAGGGTAGAGGCCGGACAAAGTGCAATTCAATTACATGATAAAACAGTTATCCAGAGCACCCCACCCCTTTCCCGCCGCCATGTGCCCCCTTCACATTCTGTCTGCCCCCTCATATATGCCTGTCTAAAACCGGCCCTGATCCACGGTTGAAGTTAACTTTAAAATTAGCATTTTAAAAGTGAACCAGAGAAACGGTACATGCTCTTACACGTGTTGAAGACTCCAGCGTACACCCAGCATTGGGCGAAACAGATGGGGACTCCGGTGCTGGCGTATTGCAGCAGGATGCTGGTGCTGCCCGTCCAAGTTGATGGGGATGTTCCCATGGAGAAGTTATTGCTCCAGTTCCCAACCAACACACCGTTATCATCCTGAGAGTTGATCTGGGGGAGTTTTTGTTGATTAAGTAAGGAAAAACACTGCATTTGTTAGCCAGCGGGTATGCTGGCTAACAATGCTGGATATGTCGGCCCTCTTGTAATATACAATGTTATAGGTTGTTTGTAACAGCAGCAGAAATCTATCATTACGTGCGTCTTACCATTTGGTGCCTAAATCTAACCCAAACATCTTTGTGCCTAATCCCAACCACACTGCTTTGTTTGCACGTTTGTTGTCCAGTGTATTTGACTCAGTGAAAAGTGTTTTCGCTCCATTTTTGCATTTTTCACCAATGTCTGTATGTGGCATTCAACATATGAGCAACATATTAGTTATGTCTAAAAAACACAAAACTGGAAACTTAATGGCTTAATGTGCAGCACTGACAGTTCTGGCTTTTTATGAATTGGACAGTGTTAATAGAAATCCGAGAAGCAAATAAATCAGCTTTAAAAATCACTAAGCTCACCATGGCAGATCCCACCCTGGACAGTTTGATGATGTCACCTCGGTCGGTGATCGGCATCTTGGACACATCCAGGATGTAAATACAAGCATCCAAAATGCCCTTCTCAAACTGCAGGGAGAGAAAACATTACATGTTACTGTCCTTCTTTATGATTTGTTCATGACAGGTGCAGGCATTAGTGTGTACCTGTCCATAATCCCAGCTGCGTTGTATCATGCTGTCAAATGAACCCTGACGGATTACGCCGTGGTCGTTCAGGACGTACTCCGCCCGTCCAGCATCATCAGGATAAAACACAGCATCATCTGTAAAAAAGAGGCGGACAGAGAGTCCATGCTTCAGCTTAGGCATTGCCAGATAAAGTTGTTGTTTGCTATCGGACTTTGCTTTTCTATATCTCAGCTTCATGTATAGATTTTCTTGGCTTAAAGTAAGAATTTGACCTCTGATTAGTGCTGGGCACAAATGAACTAATCAGCATTTTCGTTTACGTCAGAGTTTACGTGGTAGATAAAAATGAAGCCATTTATTAATGGAAAGCAAGTTACAAGGAGGGCGTATAATGTGCAGGACTGACAAATCACAGAGCTGAGTCCAGAGTCCTGTGCGAGGTTGGGTTTAGGCAAAAAGAGCACTTTAGTTATGGTTAAAGATATTTTTATTTTATAAAGATGTGCGTGAAGTGACTTTTTTGTCAGTTAACCCAGACCACCATGTTTCCCCAACCTTAACCTGAAACCAACCATAAAAAACCTTCAGTCAGGTTGCAGTCTGGATGTTTTACTGCAAGACTGGATATTATGGGGTCAACATGCATGTGATTATTCTCTTTTATCAGATTCCATATCATCTTGTTTCATAAACAAGAATCCATGGCTCCAAATCACAGGCCAAAGCTTTCTACGAGGAGCAGCTCCTGGAAGATGAATCTCTTAGGATTTTTAGGATAAATTTTAATCAATTTGTTCCTTATCTATGTATTTTTGTTATTTATGTAAATAATGTTTGACAATGTTTCTGATGATGTTTCCTACCATCGCAATCCGGTGTTAATACCTTTGGTCAGCCACTAGGAGGCAGTAGGGCAGTCGAATAGTTTTTACCTTTGTTCCAGGCATTAAACAGCAGGTACAGGTCGGTTGTGGTGTCCCTCTGGGTTCGCAGGATACCACTGGACAGCACGATGGCCACGTAAGTACGAAACTTCCCCACGATGGCGCTGGCTGTTGGTGTGACGCCGAGTGTCAAAGTTTGACCCTGTGTCTCCACGATCCGGCTGGACCACGATCCACCAGGGCGGGAACCGAACGTCACCACCACCAAGGTGTCTGTGGTGGGTGTAGGATTAGTGCCTGGAGGAGGAGGAAGAGGATTAGTGATGGAGGTGAGAAGAGAGGAGACAAGGAGGGTCGAGGCAAAGAGAGGAAACAAGGAAAATAGACAAAGAGAGAACTGGAGTCAAGGAGAGGAAAAAAAAAGCAGTGAGGAGACAAGATGATAACGAAGCTGGGGGAGGAGATGAAGGAGGAAGTAAAGGAGGAGACGACAAACTAATGAAGTAAAATATCAAACTGCTTCACTGATGCTTAAGGAGCTTCTAATTAACTCCCACAGAGATTCGCTGTGTTACAGAGCAACTCTGTTAGAAATGACACAAACATCTGGAAACCTGTGAAGTAATTTTACTAGAATACTGTAACCAAGCACAGTTTTGAGGTACTTGTACTGGAATATTTGTATTTTATGAAAACATTGTACTTACTGACAGAGTATTTCTACTGTTACTTAAGTAATATTTTTAATGCATGTTTACCTTTAACAGAGTATTTCTACTGTAGTAGTGATATTTTTACGCCAGACAAACGTGAAGCTGCGCAATGAGCTGATAATCGTCTAATTGTTCTGTCAGCAGTCGTTAACGAACACGTGTTTATCAGCTAATTGGTTAACGGGAGAGTAGTTACATCTTAGCCACTGAGCACACTCCATGACTTTTCTTAATGCTTCTTTATACTTGAAGCTTTTACCAAATAACAATGCATATAAGTAATTTAAACAGCTGATAAAAATTTTTCCTTAAAGAAAACTAAGCAACAATTTATACTGTACAAGTAGAACTAAAATATTAATACAATACTCTATAAAGAAAATTAAGTGTCAACTATTTTGATAATTGTTTAATGTAAAATACTAAATATTTCTTCTTAAGTAAGTATTAGATGTTTTTCCTTTTAACCAGATTTGGTGAAGGACTCAAGTTTCTTTAGCATTTGCTGTTTTTACTTTTAATTATCTTATTTTTTAACAATACATTTCTTTTTATTTTGCAGCTTGTAGTGGTGGTTTTAAGTTTTGCTTTTTTTCTTCCTTCATAATGTCCCAAATTATATATGTAGACACAAAGGATTTGGAGAAAACTGTGTCTCTTGGGGATCTTGCAGGCTTGGGGACCCTGGGCAGTTGGTGCCTTGTTAATCCAGCACGATATAATCTAGGTCAAGGTTTTAGATCTGGTCCCAAAATTTAAATCAAACCAGAATCCAATGAGAAAACAGATCAGAATTAAAACTCACCAATCAGGAACTCGACATGGAAGTCGTCTCCTTGGGTCAGGGGGCGGCTGAAGGTGACTTTCATGATGAACTCCAGACCTCGTCGGACCACCAGGTTCTGGTTGTCGTAGGCGGACGTGTTGTGGTTCGATTTGTTAACCTGCAGACACATGTCGACGCTCTGCACTGACAGAGAGGCTGAGAGGGAGGAATGAAGGGAGAGTACGTGATATAAGTACATTTACACAAAAACTGTACCTTTTTAGATACTTTACTGAAGCATTTGGATTTTTGATTTTCACTTCTACTCCACTATACTGCAAAAGCAAGTGTTGCATACAGTATATCTGGTAGCAGTTGCCTCTAACAATCAGCAGAAGACTTCAACAAAGTAAATACGGAGGATTTAACAAAATGTACTTAAACCACCATAAAATATCAGTTTTCTGCAGAGCTTCAGTCTCTCTTCGTCTTGCTGGACAAAACCAATTTGTTTTGATTGTGCAAAGGGCAGAAGAGTTGTTGTAATTTAAAAACTATTTTGAAAAAACCTGTTGCAGCAACAGGTTTGGGTTTATATACTGTATATATATATTAAAAAAAAAGAAATAAACACATCTTACCTGGTCCTGGTCCAGCTCTGGGTTCGACATTTGACCCAGGTGTAGGAAAATGTTCAAATTCTAAGAAATCCTCAGTGACAGGAAACAGATTGTCAGTCGCCACCTGAAGATAATTGTAAGGACATCATAAGAGAAAGAAATAAAGAATCAAATAAATTTCTTAAGTGATTTGTCTTTGTAGCTTTCTGTAAATTGTAATATTTTTACCTTACTGATGACACGTCCTATGTAGTATTTACTCATTTTAGATTTTTTGTTGAAACCAGTTAGTTGTGAGATGACTAGTGTGAGAGGAAAGACAGAAAAAAACAAAGTTCTGATAAACAAATTTACATGTGTCTGAATGAGTAAACACAAAGATAATTTATTAGGACCTCGACCTTCACAAACCACAAAGTAGTTTTTTTATTAACTATTGTGAGTAACACTGAATTCAATGTATTTTATAAGCTTAATGTAAAAACAGCTGAACATGTTATTTGCTAAATGACTGAACTGGACTCGTGAACTATGTTGAAGTATAAAATAAAAACAGTAATTTTAAAATTTAGCTTTCTGTAACTACGATATTAACTGTGACTAAAATATTTGTAATATATTTCATAAAACGTTTTCTTATCTTACAAATGAAAAATTATTAAAATGCAATATCTCACCGCTCAGATGAAGACGTCGTCTGATGATGATGATGATCAAATCTCCAGCATCGGTTTATATACACACACTGCTTCCTCTTTTTAAACACACTTATATTTCTATAGCTGTGAGGACATCCATTGGCATTCAATGCAGCCCCCCCCCCCCTCACACCCCCACCCTGACCTTAGTTGACACCACTACACCACAAAATTTAATTCCTCAACATTCCCTTACAACTTCACCTTATGCACCTGAGAGGCAAAACCGAGGGTAAAAAATACCCACTAAGTCCTCACCGATGATGTTTCTTAGGTTTATTACTGAGAATATTCATAAATTCCTGAACGACACTCAGTTTAAAATGTTTTTATGTGCTCACATCTTGAAAAAAATTAATTTCTGCGTACTGCGGCTTCTTGCTCCCAGATGCTGTTTCTTTGTTTGCTGTAGAGCCTGAGGGTTAAGTTTTGTGACCACAGGTTCTGTTTGTGTCTTTTTGGTTGCGGGTTTGCAGTTTTGAGAAATGATGTGGTAAATCTTTTTGTTTACTCGATTCAGAACAAGGGAAAATCAAAAACACCAGAAGGTAGTGTGATTTTGTGTATTTTCATATTTCCTCTGCAGGAACTTCCTCTGACCTTGACCGACAGGCTGTGAGGTCGTTCTGACACTTTGCTTCTGATGGGTCAGAAGAAAACGTTCCTGTTTTCCATTTGGCATAATCTCTGTCAGTGTCATTCAGTGTCACTAAACTACCTGGAGATTTGATTGTTATTGCTGCTTATTGGCTCAATTAAGAGTCAGAGAGATTCATTCAGAATATTTTACAATGAGTTGACTTACGACAGCCTCAGTTG
The DNA here is from genome assembly GCA_034779795.1 of Ctenopoma multispine. Classification (NCBI taxonomy): domain Eukaryota; kingdom Metazoa; phylum Chordata; class Actinopteri; order Anabantiformes; family Anabantidae; genus Ctenopoma; species Ctenopoma multispine. The sequence goes on along the minus strand of JAUYWH010000012.1, from coordinate 12,721,858 downwards.
TTTTATTATGTGTGTGGCGAGCTGTGTTGTGCACAACTATTTTATTATAAATGTTTTTTGACGTGTCCTGCTTCGTGTTTAAGCTGTGAGGAGTTTGAATTTCCTCTCCCCTGTCTTGGAACTGGGCTCTGCCGGCTGCAAAGACAGATCTCATTGAGAACGAAGCAGCTTTTTGAATCCATAACCTGCTGATATTTCCCCAATACAGCAGCAAGTTTTTTTCTCTAAAGACTAATGTATGTCAGGCCTGTATAAAATATTCTCCTCTGCTGTGACATCTGATCATTCACCAGATGACATGAGGAATTATTGGACATGTTTTTTCTTATTTTCTAGGCTGACAGCCAGTGATCTTTAAACCAAAGTGTTCAGGCTTCAGGCTGATTCATCCCCCAAAGGACGAGTCGCCGTCTTTCACCTCTTTAATCTGTCTGACTCACCAGGACAGACTGAGGTTAATTATGGTCTGTCAGCAGATCTGTTCACGTCTCTCACTGTGCAGAAAAATCAAAAACAGCAGGACAGAAAAATGGACAAGAGAGAGGAAGAGAGAAGGGGGAGAGCAGTGAAAAGAAACCAAACTTAATCATAATAATAAAATATATTAAGATATGGTTAAAATGACGACACAGAGATACAGAAGCCAGGAAATGGAAAGAAAGGCAGTGATTACAGTCAGAAAACGGGATGGAAATAGAAAATAAGCAAAGGAAAACATGTTCTAGGTCAACTTGTCCTTGAGGAACAAGGCCAAGAGGAAGTGAGAGCAGGAGGTCTCACTCGTGTCTCTGAATAAAGTGACTGCTCGTATTTATTATTTGTAACTTACAGAACATAAAGGAGTAAACCAAACTAACTAAAACACAGGGTAGTGGACACGCTCTGAATGTTTCCTGTGTTGTTGTGATGATTCAAAGAGATTTTTTGATGCTGAGTGGATCATGTAGGAGTCATAGCTAATCAATGCAGAAAACAGAGAAGACGCCATGAACTGTACGAACACTGCACTGGTGCACTGGTCACAGTTGCTGCATGTAGTTACATTTCTGTGGAAGTGATTTGATGCAGAACCATTAATCAAGATGTTTATGAAGTGTGACCACAGCATAAAAGTATTCAGTATGCAGAACATTACTACACTGTTATAAAATCTCAAACCTTATTTCAGAGACAGACCCACAAATAAAACTAAGTCTGCATAAATACTTTTCTCTCAACTTGAGAAAACTCCTCAGAGGTTTGCTCCAGAGACGAGCAGAGACGGTCTCGGAGCAGCAGAACAAACGACTCGTCGCGGCCTCGGGAGATCAAGTCGAAACCCAGCAGTGAGCTGCCGCCGCCTTCAACCTGCAAACCAATTACAGCCTCGCCGGGCGCTGTGTACCGAGGCAGTCCTGTAATTATCCTGGAGGGATTAGAAAAGCCTCCTGCACACACAGCCTCAGCTAATTGATAAATGAGAGCTGAAGTGAAGCCGAGAGATGACGACAGCCTCTCTGTTCTCAGATTCAAGTGACAATACAGTTATTGTTAAAATGAATTATGAATGAGGAGGCCGCAGACGAAGCGTTCTCACTTACACACACAGAGAAACAAACTCTTTAATAACATCATCCTGAGTTACTTTACTGACCTGTTTTATCTAATTTCTTTTGTAACTATAAAAAATCTTAATCCAGTATTATGCAGCTAGAAATGTTTTTAAATGGCGTTGAGCTGAAACACGTTGAGATATACAGGTTTCACTGTTCCTACAGACAAGTATATTTTTGACTATAACCTCATTACATGAACTTCAACTTCCTTCCATCGTCACAGCAGGGAGGTCAAAGGTCAAAGCTTCCAGGTGATGTTTCTGTGACCCTGGAAAAATGAGAAAAAGAAAAGTGTAAAAAAGGCAAATTAAACTTTTAAATAGTCTGTTACAAGTAAGAGTCCCACATTTAAAATGTTAGTCATGTTAAAATATAAATATCATCAACTAAATATATCTGTAGTAAAAAATAAAAAATAAAATAAAGCTGGTAACATGTTGAGGTGTAGAAGTCAGTGTGATCAGTAACATCAAAAAGTTCTGTTTGTTGTGTAGTGTATGAAACAAAGGAAACTGTGCGAAGTCCAGTCCAGATCTAGTCCAGACATAAATAAAGTTTCTGCAGAAATCTAACACGCTCAGGTCTCATTAGGTTTAATTAATGTCAAATTCAAGAGAAGAACCACTTCAAAAACCCACACACACAACACAACACAAATGTTTAGTTGAGTTTAACGAACCCATAGTTGAGCGAACCACCAACCCTGGGCTTGTTGGACAGTTAGCAATTGCTAACTTTATGTCAAGTATTTGAGCAAATGTACTTCGTTAAACTTTCCACTACTGAAAACATTAAAACACGTGAGAAGAAAAACAAATAAGCAAAACGCTGCTTTTACATGTTTCTACCACCAGATGGCGCCACTGACTAAGAACCCGCACGGAGGCAATGGTGATGGATGATGCTGCAGCCTACACGCACACACACACGCACACACACACACACACACACACACACACACACACACACTCATTGAAGATTTTTTCAGTGTGACGTATTCCCTCCGTTTTGGCTGACAGGCGCCAAAGACTCCCCCCCTCCTCAGAAATCTCTGGTTGTGATATTTTATGGATGCTGTGCCCTTATTATTCCATCTCCCAGTGGGATTAGTGGAACTGATCTCGCTCCCAACTTCGAATCAGGCTGCTGATTTAATGAGAGGGGTGAGATGACTTTACACCGCCAACGCAGGACGGAGACACAGACGCAGTTCATGTCATTGAGGGGGAGAAATGTCACAGGGCGGACAGATGTGTCACAGCTGGAGATGATGAGCAGGCAGAGCTGCAGAAGTGACAGAAAAGTGACTGAAGTTTGGAGTGGAGCAGGTGATTCAGTCTGCAGCTCCGCTGGGGGGTGGGGGGCTCTGTTCTCACGGTTTTATAGTTATTTCTTGAGGCGCTTAGGCCGCAGAGTCACATAAACACGTGATGAAGACCGAAGATTTTATAAATACATGTATTTATTTTAAACTGGTGACGGCCTGACACACAACAAACCTGTAAGAATTAGAATTTAAACGTAAGCTTGAGACTGACTTGTGTCATGTACAGTCTACTGAGCCAACGTGAAGCCCAGATGTCGGCACCTGATCCCTACAGCCAATCTGATTTGTTCTACGCATGTGCAAGGAAGCAGATCACATCAGCGGAAATGGAAGCAAATCATCCAACATTACTTAATCACATATTAGAGGAAGTGAACGAGACCATACTGACTAATGGAAAACAATGAGTAATCTAGTATTTCCTGGGACACACTGGACTGAGAATTCGAGATTTAAAATGAAACCTCCATCCCGTGTATGAAGTGCAGGCAGTCAGCTTTAGTTTTTAAAATATTGTATGAACTGAGTCCCAACTACAAACGCTTTTATGAGTCGTTGTAGCTGCTGCCTGCAGTTCCACCGGTTGACCAGCAGGAGTCACCGACAACCTCAAACCACTTTATAAAACCATGAGGGGGCAGGAGGTGAACAAGTGTGAGTTTGTTTGCGTGTTTCTGCCTCTGAACGAGAGGATGGATCATGTTTGAAGGTCAGAGTCACATACAAGGTCACACACACACACACAAACCTGAACAAAACCAAACCTGAACCCTCAAACAACCTGTGAACATGTGAGGACCAGACAAAACGTCCTCACAACGATGGTACCGAGCTAAAGTTTGTCCACACGACGGTAGGAACACGGGAACACACACAAACACACAGGACTGTCTGTTTCCCGTCTGTCCAGGACTTAAATGTTCTGAGATTTGAGTTGACTTGAAACTGTTCGGGGACACAGTGATTGTGTGTGTGTGTGTGTGTGTGTGTGTGTGTGTGCTGCAGCACTGCATCGCCTCAGGGAAACATCTGTGTTAATATGCAGCAGTAGCAGCAGCAGAAAGAGAGAGAGAGGTGGTTTGTTTCAGATTCTGCTGACGTCAGCAGGAGGAGGAGAAGACGAGATCCCCCACGTTTGTTTTATTCTTTTATCCTCACACACAGTGAACGCCCCACAGGACTCACAGCATCACACCGTGTGTGTGTGTGTGTGTGTGTGTGTGTGTGTGTGTGTGTGTGTGTGTGTGTGTGTGTGTGTGTGTGTGTGTGTGATACAGCTTTAGCTTCTCGGCCTGCAGCTTCCTTTCTCCATGACTGAATAATCAAAAATTATATTCATGTTAATATCTGATGCTAATGCATAATAGGCTTCTAAACTCAGGCCTGGGCTCCTTCTCTGCATCCTATACATGACACACAATCACTGTAAAAGAGGCTGTAACATCATGTTGTGTCTATTTTTATCCATCGTGTATCACATTATGGTCATTTTTTATCTATTTCTGGTCACTTTGTGTGTCTGTTGGTTGGTCGTGTATTATTTCTTGGTCTTTTTGTTTCTATTTTTGCTCATCGTGTTTTATTTTTTGGTCACTTTTCGTCTATTTCTGGCCATTTTGTGTCTAATTTTGTCTATTGTGTTTATTTTTGTTCATCGTGTTTCATCATTTTTATCTGTATACACACATACATCTGAATGGGGAGTGAAGTCTTGTGTGACGACAGTTTCAAAAAGTGGCAGGAATAAAACATAAATAATAATTTATACTAACAATATTAGGAATAAAACATGTGGAACAATCTGCACAAGGAGAACTGATCCAAACTGAGGCTTAAATAAATCATCATCAATAAAATAAATATGACATCACATATTTGACATTTCTTACAGTGAACACTTTATAATATATAAACACATTATTAATATACCGTTTTTTATATGTAGACCATCTTTATTTGAGCGTGTGCCCCCTTCTGGCCACACGTTTGAACATTTCTACACCCGCCCGGGTTGAAAAAGGCCTTTTCACTTTTAGACACTAAATAGATTTTTAATGTCACATCCCACACGTGAATGCAGATTCACAGACACGTTTGGTGAGTGTTTTACTTTCTTCTTCTTCCTTCAGTTTGTGTTTCTCTCAGAGTTCAAAGGTCACCCCTGTAGACGTCCTCGTGCAGCTCATATTTAACCATAACACGGTTTCAAACTTATTCAAATGAAAGGATGAACAGAAAAGTGTGCAGACTGCAGATCTTCTGTGAAATTAAAGTGCTGATTCTTTCAAAATAAAACGTGAAAAATCTGCTAACGGGAATATCTTCATCTTTTCTCTGACATTAAAGCAACATTTTGTGCAGTTTGACTGTTGGTCAGAAAATAAAAGAGGCTTCAGATAATGACGAGACACCTGAGATGAAAAGTTTAGTTCATTTCTTGTTAATAAATGGAACAAGTTTCTTTTATTGGTTTTTTTATTATTTAAATTATTATCTTATGTTGTTTTTGTGCTCATGTATAATTTCTTAAAGGTTTTATTTTTACAATTTGTTCCATTTTCTTCTGAAAGCAAATTTACTTTTATTAAATAACAACCCAAATGTGTCTTTACACGACAAAATGAAACTAATGATTTTATGGCTGAACCTGTAGAGGGGAGGGATGGAGGGAGGGGGAGAAGGAGGGTGCGAGAGGAGGGGCTCTGTCTCTCTCTCTCTTTCCCTCCCTCCCTCTTTTTTTTTCTTTTTTCTCTCCAGACGCGTAAAACCGAGCGGAGAGCGCAGAGCAGAGCGCGACAGAGAGCAGGAGCCGGAGAAGAAGAGCAGCGCGCTCAGAGGACAGACATAAGAAGAGTAAAAAAAAAAGGAGGAGAAGAAGGAGAAGGAGAATAAGGAGGAGGAGGCCTCAGCGGGAGGTGTTGGATGTAAACGTTTTGCGGGTGTTTGTGCGGGGAATGTGCGGCTCCTCCTCAGCTGCTCTCCAACTTTCTGAATCTCTGCTCTCATGGTGAGAGGAGGACGCAGAGGATGGGAGTAACCTGGTCCTCCAAATGCCTGGCACTGTTTGTAGCTCTACACATAGGTGAGTAACGAAACCCACACTTAAAACGTTTCATCAGTTTTTCTCTTTTTCTCCACAGTAGTTTTAAGCTGTTTCTGGACTGAAACGTTTCACATATATATTTGTACCATTCACGTGTTTTAAAAAGCTAATATTATATTAAAGCTGATATTAATTTGAGACATTCGTTTAAAAAAAATGAATTTAAGTTTTAAAAAATGAACAAAATTCACGGTAAAAAAAGAGACGAGGTTTTGTTTTAATGCAGCATCTAACTGTGTTTTTATCCACGTTGATGAACTTAAATCATTCTTAAAGGCAATATTTCGTTTTTATTAATTATTCTATCAGATTCTTGTGTGTTTGAGTCGTAATGAACAGTGGAGGCATGTGAGCAGCTTCTAACGGGGCCACACTTCGTTTGTGTGTGTGTGTGTGTGTGTGTGTGTGTGTCCGTGCGCGCTAACAAGGGGAATGCCCCCCTCCCTCCCCACACCCTCCCACTTCCTCCTCCCCACTCCCTCTTTGCACCTCGTTTGTCCCAAGCTGGAGACATTTTCTGCATTTTTTTCACCTGAAAAAAACTGAATTTATTTTCATGTTAAAATAAAAAAAATCGAAGTGATTTCTGTGGTTTATGTTTATCAGGTTTTCTGGGTGTTAATATTTCATTTTGGTGCGTTAGACAATCTGCACAAGCAGCGAAAAGGCCCGTTGATTGTCTGCAAAGCTGCCTTAATATAAAAAATAAAATACAGTAGGAATTAAACGGTAGACACGATCAGCCGGGGCAGTTTCTCCGCGTTTGTCGGTTGTGCAGGATCCGTGCTTCCCGCCGCAGTGTGCGGGGCTGCAGGGAGGCAGCAGCGCCGTCACACCCGCGCTGTCCGGGGATAAAAACCGGAGGAGGAAAAGGCGAAAACAGCCTCATCCCGGCGTTAAATTCATCTTTATTTTCACTCCTGCTGCTCAGAATAAATCGCAGGAGAACGAAAAGGTTTAAAACGTTTTATTATCTCATTAATTTGCAGTGTGCATGCGCGCAAAGCTGTCGTGCACCCGCCTCGTGCACAGTGGGAAACACAACCTGCACGAATTTTTTGGGCTTTGTAATAAAAATAATGTTTAAATAAAATAATTTGGAACAAGGGGCGAGCTTGGTTTCAGCGGCACAGATCTGCAACAGGAAGAAAACCGGCTCCTGGATCCGTCTAACGTCTGGAATGGGAGAAAAAAAGAAGCTGCACATGTATGTTTGAGATGAAACAAGAGAAATATGGAGATGTTTTTTCTGCTGTTGCATTGCATAACGACGCTGTGGAGGAGGGCTCTGCTGCGTGCGTGTGCGTGCGTTGCTGCTGCTGGCACAGAGAAATACTGAATTATTCAAGACGCAGAATCCTCCTCGATGCTATTGTTAGAGAGACAGGCTTGATATTCACGCTCCACAGGCTCCACGAGGCAGAAAGCACCGAGATCATGTTGAAAACACAAACAACAGACGGAGGATTAGATGAGGAAAGAAGAGAAATGTCTGTTTTAGATCAGAATCGGGCTGAAACCAGGTGATTAAAACCCGAATTACTCCACACAGGCTCATTACTACAGAAGCGTCGATTAGCTGTGTCTGCTGCAGAGTGGGCTGTGTTTCATTTCTGGATCTAAACTCTCCAGCTTTAATTGTTTATGTTTTTTTCCTATATATATTTTATTTTAAGTGCTGCACTGTGATTGGCTGCTGTGAGCGGAGGTTTGGCGCGCTGCTGCAGCGCATTTCACACATTTTACACACACGCAGAATTTCATCCAAATGTTGTTTAGTCTGCAAAGAAAACGGATTTATTGTTTTAACCACTTCTTCAAATACGTGACATTAAGACGTTTTACAGTTTTCTTCAACTCATGTTTGTGCTGTTTACATTTTCAGTCATAGTTTAATGTGATTTGTTCCGTTTTACTTTTGTAAGATGGTTTTAAATTTGCGTTTTTACGCACGAAACATGGCCTGGTGTGCGTGTGAGGAGTGGAAGCTACAACACGCTGCTTTTGGCACCGATGCACTGCAGGCAACAGTGTGTGTGTGTGTGTGTGTGTGTGTGTGTGTGTAGACGTGGGGTGAATAAGTGCGAGCGTGCGCCTGATGGAGGCGTGAACGAAAATGCTGTGCGCGTCCCCGTTCGTGTGCGTGTGATGGGACCGTCCTGGTTTCACTCCAACAAGTATTAAACTCGAAATTGTTAAGAATGAGAGTAAAACATCATAATAGATTTTTTATACGAAAGATGGAAAAGCTGCCTAAAAATTTAGATTTTTTGTGGGGGAGAGAATAAAAAATAAAAAGATAAAGGTGATAAAAACGAATTAAATTGTAAAACGAGTTTTACGTCAAATAATTTAATAAAAATAACAATAACATACATTTGATGTTTTTTTGGAGACGATGTGAAGATCTTTTTGAAAATTTCCAATGAAATAAAAAATAAAAAGAAACAAACAAACAAAAAAAGAAATCTGAGCAGAAAATAAACACAAAATCAATAAATAACAAAAATAAAATGTATATAACATGAACCCCATAAGCTCAGTTTCATGTTACTAATAATACATCTTCATTAATAATAAACTTATGCTTCCAAGATATAAAACAAGCAAATGAAAACACATTAAATGTGGTTAAAATGAATTAAATGCTGCTGACGCTGGAGGTGAGGAGGGGTGAGAGAGTGAGGGTGAGGAGGGGTCACTCCATTCATAAACTTGTGCGACCTTGTTCGGAGCTTATACGACTAATAAGAATCAAAGTGGTGCAGAGAGAGAGAGACGGTGGAGCCAGCTCGTCTGAGATGATGTAATGATAGAGAGACAACGGGGAGGGAGGGGTGAGGATACAGGGGGGAGGAGGAGGGAGTCTCTCAGGAATACGGTGCGGCCGTCGGTGGATGTTAAATATGAGGTGATTTTAAACATCACGGACATATAAATGTTTTGCGGGTTTACCCTTTAAATTAGATTAAACTGTACAAGTCAGAGATAAAAACATAAAATATTTTACTACCTGAAGAAAAGTACTTTAATTCTTCTTCAATACAATACTGGAAGTAGTTCTCATACTCTGCTTAAGTACCACAGTACCACATGGTAAATACTTCGATGTTACTTCAGTAAAAGTATCACCATCAAAATATACTCAGAGCAGTAAAAGTAACGCAGTATGTGACATTAATGTAAATTATAGTTTTATAATTATTGATTTTAAACATATAATAATGTAAATTATATTATTGAATTATACTGATGCATCTCTTTGATGTTACAGCAGGTAAATTATTTTAATTAATCTTTTATATACATTTATACTTTAAATATTTATAGTATTTTGTGAATTTCCTCCTGTGAATTACCAGTGAAGCTACATTAAATTACAGAACGTTGGCTACTTTAAAAATACCAAATGTCTATTATTAAATTTCACAAATTCATTTCTTTCTAATTTATTAGCCTTTTAAATTATACTGCGTGTTTTTTTTATTTCGTTTCGTTTCCACATGTTGCTGATACCAAGCAGACGTAGCCTGTTTCATTTTTCTGTTTGCGTTACAGCCACGCCCACAATTCTGACGTCACACTGGTGAAAATGGCAGATTTTAGAATAAAACGTAATAATAATAATATTAATAATAATAATATAAATAGTACTACTACTATTAATTAATTAATAATAATGTGGCTCTATTTATTTAAAAGAGAAAAACGAGGCAAAATCACAGCACACTATAACAAGGTACAAGTACTTAAACACTAGCTAAGTACATTTACTCAAATATTATACACTTTTAAGGTACTTGTACTTTATGTAGGTATTTTAATGTGAAGTTAATTGTAGTTTTTACTCCAATACTGTACAATTTACAGGGAACTTCTGCACCAGAGTATAGTTCAGAGGGACATACTGTTCTCTTTACTCCACTATAAACCATGAGGGGCTGCTACACTGCTTCCTCCACCACAGTACACAAGGGGAACTCCTGTACTTTTTTATTTTACCACATGTCTCTGGCAGCTTTAGTTATTTTGCACTCGCAGTTTGTCAAAACAAAATCTAATCCACTAATAAATGCTGATGTATTAATATGACTTCACCACCTATATTATCATCCTGTAATATAAATACATAAGATTTCTGTGTATCAGTAACTGACTCGATTTGATCAGAGAAATCACTGTGTGTGTGACACAGTGAGATCAGTGTAATGCACCTCCACGCTAACAGCAGCACGAACATGTGCATTTCTGCACATGTACAGCGACTGTTAGAGGTTGTGCTGTGAGCTACACATATTCAGACACATAGTTTTAAGCTGGAAATAAAGAAACTAACACTGAGTTAAAACCACTGTTTATGAGAATGAACCTTGCTGCCACCCGTAGTTTTTCTTCAGGTGAACAACTTCCCCTCGTCCTGCTCTAACAGCCGTGTCTCGTCCTACACGTCACGCTGTGTTAGTCCACGGTTTGATGGAGCTGAACCGGACAGCAGACGAGTTATTATCCAAACCAATAAATCAGCCTGGTCCCCTGCTTAACGAACCACAGACACACACAGACACACACACGCTGAGTTAACAGAGGTCATGGAAAGGGGCCATGTGTGTCTTGTGTGTGCACGTGGCGGTGGAGGCGTGTCAACTCGTGGAGGGTTTTCTCTCTCGGTTAGAGTGAATTAGGAAGGTGACGGACTCAGTCTGTGTTATGTGATCACGTCAGTGTTAACAGAACCACAGTCAGAAGTTCTGGACACAGAAGCTGAAGTAATGTCCACTGCACTTCCTAATTTGTCTGGTGTAACTGTTGTTTATGCTTTTATACATTTGTTTTCATGTTTTCTATTTTCACTCAATCAGTTCCTACAGTTTTGAAAAGCACATTTATTCATACTAAGTATTTTCCAGCCTCTGGTTTGATAGAAAAGCTGTATTATAGCATTTTCTGCCTCTGCTTAGTTTGCTGACGACACTGTCCTCTACATCTCACATGAATCAACCATAATGTCCACTTCATGTAGATAAACACTGGAGCCCAACGGGTTAATGTGTAGATCTTCCATAAATGATTTCAGAATGAGCTGCTACAAGGAGCTCGACCAACATGTCTGCTCGTATGAAATATGTATCATTATACTGGTTTATTGCACTTTTCTGAAATGTCTCCTTTTTCTCTTCCCTCTTCATCTCCCACCATCCCCCCTTTGCTCCCCGTCCTCTCCCATACCTTCCTCTGGCTCCTCTTCCTCTCGGCTCATCATCTTCCTCCCCCCTGCAGTCTCTGTGTTGCAGACGGTGCTGGTCAGCGCTGGTCAATGTGACTTGGTGTTTAAAGGTTTCTCAGAGTGTCTGCTTAAGTTGGGGGAGAACATGGCCAACTATCCCCAGGACATGGACGACAGGGAGAACCTGCACACAATCTGCACGTACGTTGCCCACACAAACACATTATCAACAGAAACACCTGATCAAATCATGCCAGAGGTTGTCTTACCTTTAGGAGGAGGTGGACTGAGGGAGCAACAGTCCACCTTGCTACTCTAGTCCATTTATTAGAGCATATTTTCATATAGAGATACATAGAGAAAATAATATGAGTGATTTAACTGCACTCCCTGAGGGAAAACTGAGGTTTTGGGAGGATTCATATGTGCGAGGCAGGCGTCTTGCTAGCCAGCTGACACCCACCCAACCTCCACCCTCCCTTCATCCCACCATCCAAACCGGGTGGGCACCAGATGGCACGCTGCAGCAAGAAGCCCCCCACCCCTCCATCCGCACACACATGATTTTTTAATTTGGTGACAGCTCCATCACAGCAGTGTTGAGGCGTGGCAGGAGGAGCGTGTTAATACGCCCTCACACGCACGCACACACACACACACACGCACACACACACGCACACACACACACACACGTTAATTGCTTAGAGATGTTGCATCGACACGGCTCGGTTCAGGAGGTCAACATCAATAAGAGCAGATTGGAAGATTGGATTAGATATGGTGTGTGTCTGTGTGTGTGCAGCACGCGTCACTGAGCAAGCTGGTGTCATCTTTACATTAACTGGGAGGAGGGAGGTAAAAGACGGACAGATGAGAGGTTTAAAAAAGCAAAAGAAGAAGACGACAAAGAATAAAAAGAGAGGCATAAAAATTTGAATGATCAGACAGAAAAAAGAGGAAAATGAGAAAAGAACAATTAAAAAAATAAAATATAGGGGATGATGCTTTAAAATAAAACACCAACCCAGCAGAGGACTTACAGGATGGAAGAATGAGGAAAAGAAAACAGGAAACAGAGAACTGAAAAGAGGGAAGCGTGTAATGGTTTGAGGGAAGGAAAATTACATAATGCTGAATAAATAGGAGTGAAGTTAGAAGAACAGGACAGTAGAAGAAGAATTGATCAGAAGGTAACCAGGTTTTCCAGTCTAATAAACGATGCCTTTAATTTCATCAAAGGTCTAATTACTGGAAAAGTCTGGTCACCTCCAGTTACGTTGTCGTGGCAACGAAGTGGCTCGTTTAGATTTAGGCTCGTTAACATTTTTGGATGTAGGAGTTTGACACCTGGCAACACACACACAGTTTTCAAGGGTTGAGACTAAAATTAACCATAAAAGTTAAACTGACTAGTATTTCAATATCAAATATTTCAAACTATTTCTTTGCCAAACCGACAGAAGGTGGTTATCACGATACATATGGTAATTAGTGTGACATCCAGCAGGCGTAGTAAATGGAAGAGGAGCATTAGTGGTAGTGGGTGATGTAACTTAAAAGCAACATAGTCAGTGTGTAAGGAGGAGGTCAGGGTGGATGGGTAGGCAGGAAAATACAACTTCAAAAAGAGAGACACTAGTTAATTTTTCATTTCATCCAGTTTGTCAATGTTAGACTAACCCTAAACCCAGTCAAGCCGTTTTTGAGCTTAACCTAACCACATGGTTGTTGTTCATGAAGTCTGGTTCACATAAGCCCTTGAGAGCACCTCTCCACATTCAGATGTGTCGTGGACAAAGCGCTTTTGTTGTACTGATGCCTGGTCTGTGGTGTGGTTTGTGCACTTGCCTGCCATCCTCCCAAACCACCTCTCAGCCATTCAGTCCATAAATGTAATAATAATAATGTAATATGAAAACATATCTCAGCTAGTGATCACGTTTGTCACTAAAATGTAATTGGAAAATAATTCAATAACATGTAAATAAAGTCCACTGAGGCAAATATGTGATTTGGAAATTAGACTAAATAAATGAATTTAATTTGATTTAAATTTAATTTCTAGGAGATGGGGTCGGGAGTTATTGGACAATCAGTGGAGACAAAACAGTCACTGCACCTGGACCAGGAATATCCTCCATGACCCAAACTGTCAGATTTACATTTCAGCTTACTGAAACGCCAATATACAACGCGTTAATTAGTGCACTTAGCCAGCCTCACTCTATCTGAAGGTGACAGTTTTCACCTGTTGCCTTTCTTATCCAGAATGAATTATCGCATGTGAAGAAAACAAATAAGCCTGTTTTCTTAAATGTCAAACCCCTGCATTAAATTATATTCTGCTGCCATTTACCCACTGAATAAAATCAGTTTGATTTAATACTAACGCACCAAACAGACAGGAACAGAAGGCCACATGTTAAATACTGCTCACGACCAACGAGGACTTCCACTTTAGTCACATAAACTTTATGTTTTGCACGTTGATTTGTTTTCACAAGAGGCCAGAATGCTTGAAAATACAAAGACTAACTTACACAGGCTTAGTTTGTCTCATCTGTTACTCTATGTCCTTTGAATCCTCTGGAGTATTTATTATCTGTTTTATCTATGTGAATATCTTTCCGCCACAGTCATGCAAAACAATGTGGTAATATATGTAGAGGATCCACACTCGTTTTGCTGGATGTATAAACTTCGCCGGCTGTGTTTTAATAAGATTTTTCCTTGCATGTGTTTACTGTGATGCCAGATTTTGGAATGACTTCCACTCTTGGCTCCGCGTCCTGAGTAGCTGATGCTTTCAGTTTAAAACCAGCCTCCCACTGCAGTCATAAGCTTGTGGTGTTAATGCTTGCCGTGTTTTCTCCTGCCAGTTACTGGGATAACTTCCACTCCTGTGCCACGTCAGCACTGGCCGACTGCCAGGAGGGAGCGACGGACCTCTGGGAGAAACTGAAAAAGGAGTCCCGCAACCTGGATTTCCGTGGGAGTTTGTTTGAACTCTGTGGCGGTGGCAATGGAGCTCCCCAATCTGCTGACGCCAGAGCCCTCGCCTTGGTCCTAACCACACTGCCCACCATACTGACTTGGCTGGCATTTTAACAGAAACAAGGAAAAGATAAAAACACAAAGTAATAATAAGAAAAAAAGAAAACCCCAAATGTAAAAAAGAAAATAGTATATATACTGAAAATACAACTTCAAGGACTAAGCTTGAATTCATCACCAGAAAATTACACCCAAAATGGATTTTTATTACCACATCTCTATATGGCGGCCTGGTTTGCCTACCTGGGACACCTGCAGGCCATCCTCCTGCAGTGCTCATCAAATCACACGCTGACCTGACCCAGAGGTTGATAACATTAAATATTCAACATGCCGTTGAGCTGAAATGGTGACAATGATGAAAATTTGATGGATCCTTGCCTGCTTACAATCGTGGAATTACACAGTATTAAAGTCACCCATGAATTATTGATGTTTAGTAGGCTAGGCCTAGACAGCACTATGTGACTGCTGGCTGCTGACACACTATCAGGCTATATATTAGGGTTCCCATATAGCCTAAGGCACATGTTCATGTGTAACGCGAGGCTGAGCTTCACAAAATCAATAACACAAGCGGAGGCCTAGAGCCCATTTCAGACTGGTCGCCTCATTTTCATCACGGACTGTTTTTCCTTTTTTTATTGAGCCAAGTTGACTTTGTTGAGCCTGGTAGGTTTGATGAGCTGAATGCTTGATGGTGATGTAATATTTGTATTCTATTGGCTGTTTATTGTGCTCAGGCCACGGTCACACCAGCTTTTACCATAACAGCATTTTACATCAAGGCTGTGTCTGAAATCACTCCCCATGAGCTATATAGTGCACTACATTTACGGTCCGCCACTTTAACCGAGTGTCTGAATGTTAAGCGTGTAAATATGTCCACTATATAGTGATGGATTTTGCCACAGAACAAAAAAAGTAGTGCACATGGCATGTACAGTACTTTCTGCTAACAGTCTCATAAATGCAACACTCCCCATTTTACAGCTGAGAAAATGACCAATGTGCAGCTCTACAGCTGTTGGCAATGAAGAGATGATTTATAACTGTGCAAAATCTCAATTTACTGCTCCCCATTGAGTGTACAGTATACAGGGAGTGGTGAATGAGTGACTAGGGAGTGATTTCAGACACAGCCCACGTTTAATTCATTTCAGTGGAGACATCACAGTTGGTGACAAAATCAGTTTTTCACATTAACCCCAACTTCTACAGACACATCTGAGGCATTAACAACTATTACCGCAGTAACACTGCAATGACCTTTGACCCGTGCAGCACAGCTTTCAGTTGATCATGAGGCTGTAGTAGTGCTGTAAACCTCTAGTGTTGTACTCCTGGTTGTTCAGTCTGGTAGTTTGCTACCGTACGAACCACCGCTTACACTATAGAATCAAAGCCACGTGCAGAGATGAGCTTCTGGTATGACCGTAGCCTTATTATTCCCCACCAAGCTCTGAGGTGCAGGGATGTAGTACAGAGTATAAAGCCTGCTTTTCATTACAGAACAGTTAAGACTGATGTTAACATGCATGAAGTCAATTCAGACAGTCTCAAAACATTTCAGGAAATGAGCACACAATCTGAATAGATGTTTTTTTCTGGTTTACTAAAGAATTATTTTAGTAGCAAAAGCACATTAAGTTTAACTAGCTAACAGTGTTGTAGCCAAACAGAGTAGGCTTATTTATGATGCTTATTAGTTTAAGAAGTTAAAACATAACGTGTCAGATTTAGCTAACAGTTTAGTTAAGCACCTAACAAAACAGCTGGTTTAAAGTCAGCTAACAGTTCAAAAGCTGAATCAGTTTTATAAAGGCCAGCCATTAACTTTGTTTAGCAGCTAAGTTCTAATTAATAGTTCAGTTTAGTAGCTAGCTTAAACAGACTAACAGAGGTTAGCTAAAAATAAAAAGGAGTCAGGTTAGCTAACAGTTTGATTTAGCAGCTAAACCAGATTCGGATATTAGCCTTGTTTTGTTGAAGATTAAAGTGACAAAAAGTTTTGTTAAAGGGTAAAGTTACACTGTTTGACTTTTGGCTGTCCCAGTCTTAAGATCAACAGACATGGTTATTTCTTTGGTGGTGGCTGGAAACAGTGGTCCAACATCCTACTGCACTGGAAGACGGCAACTGTCACAGTCTTGTGACAAAAGATAGCCTGGGATAAAATGATGTCAGTGTCACAAAGTTAGGGTGACCATCTCACAATGTGACTGCTGCTACGACCTACGTCTACTAAACAACAAACTGGAATGTCACATGAACGTACGCGCTGATCAACGCGACACGAGACTTCCTTTTTTACAACTGTATGCTAAAGATGTTTTACCGACTTGCGTTGTAGCCCATGATTCGGCAGGTATTACCGTCGTACAGTCTACATTCATGAAGGTTGAAGTCGTACTCAAGTTTATTAGATCCGCGTTTTCTGACGTCTCAGAAAAGTTTTTAGTGTTTAGGTGCCTTTAAACAGTCCAAGTTCGGGTTAGCTTTTAGATTAGTGTCCAGGTCATCAGACTTTAAATGACATAAATCCTGAGCTGTAGGCAAACATTTGTTTTCAGAAGTTGTACTTATTTCCTGAAGTCCCATGAGAACAAGTTATAACCCAGAATGCAAATCGCTGAAGGACATGTCATTGTTTGACATAAGAACAGAAGCACATTACATTTAAATTTAGCTCACGGTGTGGTGGTTGATTTCCCACCATGTTCCTGCCACATCCCTGCTCAGCAGAACCATGAGTTAGAAATGAACGAATCTGTGAATAAATTGAAAGAAAGAAATGTGTTTGACAAGCTGACAGCAATATGAAGACATGACTTTATGGCCAGTGTAGCTTAGAAAAAAAAAAAAAAAAAAGAACCATGGCTGAAAAGCGATATGATTGTTGTCATTAAGCACAACCCCTGTTTTCATAAGCCAGTGATTCATACTAGACAACCTTAGAGGTGATATATTTTAGGTCTGTATGTTAGATTAAAAAGATGAGTCCCAACAGTTCAGTAGCATTATAAACTACATAAATACAGTAAATAAAATTCAAGGAGGTGTTTATTTCTTTGCTGAGGCACAGATGACGTTTCTACTGCCTTCTGACAAAAAGATGTGTGTAGTTCTGTTTGTTTGTTTGTTGGCTTGTGTCTGTTTTTTTTATGGGGATGTTGCATTACAAAAAGAGTTTAAAAAAATAGACTTATTCCAAAAATCATCTAACAAGAGAATGTGTATATCAAGAGGATTTTGAGAAAATAAAAAAAGCTCTATTATAGATAGTCTATCCCAGACAGTTTTAACACAGAATTGATACTTTACAGATTGTAGGCCTACTGAGATATAAAAATAAAAGATTGCTAAAATGATAAAGAGTAATAAATAAACAGACTAATGTTTGAAATGAAGTGTGTGCTGTTGTTTTAATCATGGGGCTTTTTTTTCTTCTAGGGGGTTTGGTGTGTTGCACTGGGCTTTTCTACCACACACATGCACATATACAGTGAGGTTTGGAGTGTATTCATTATTAATGAGGGAGACTCCCTGAGCTGCCGCCCCCTCAGCACTCAGTTTATATTGATCGACAGGAAGAGGAGGAGGAGGAGGACATAGGCTGACTGTCCTGATGCAGATAATGTTTGTTCAGACTAACATGAATAATCTAAAATGACTGAAATGAATGAGTAAATCATTCACCAAATTATTTTATTTACAGTGCTGTGAAAAAGTATTTGAGCCCTTCTTTAATTTTCTTTTTCATATTTGTCACACTAAAATGATTCAAAGATAACCTGAGTAAATACAAACTTTGGTTGGTTTGCTCCCTTTTTGGCAACAATTGCAATCAAGCTTTTGTGATAACTGACAACAGTCTTTCACATCGCTTGAGTCTGAGGTGACAAACTGATGGCCGAACATTCACCTTCAGGATTTTCCAGAAGACGGCATGTTTCACAGCAGCAAAGCAGCCCCAGACCATCACACTACCACCACCATGTTTGACTGTTGGTATGATGTTCTTTTTATTAAATGCTGTGTTAGTTTTACACCAGATGTAACAGGACACAGCTTCTAAAAAGTACAACCTTTGTATCATTAGCCCACAGAATATTTGGGGATGTTGGGGATAATCAAGTACTTTTTGTGGACATTTATAAATGAGTCTAGATCTTATATTCATTAAGCAAAAGTAAAGAACTGAAATGTATTGGGAATTACAAGCAACGAGCTTGATAATTTATATTTCTTTAGGGTTGTGTTTTTTTAATTAGATTTTCTGGTATTTTATGGATTCCAATATGACCCCGTTTTTCAGGATGAAACCAAATCTTGTTTTCCATTGTAGAGCAGGAAAGTTAAACAAAAATTAACTCAAAAATTAATATCTAATGGAAAAATAACGGGCACTTTCCAATAAGGTGATTTCAAGTTGAATATTTATAAAGTGGAAAAGTTTTGTAAAGTTGATTTTACCCTGTCCTTTTTGTGGTACCCCAACATCTGCATAAAACTTTAAGAATGGAAACAGACCACACTTTCATTCTGCAGAGGGAAATATGAAGCAGCAGTGCAAAGGTGGATACTTTAAGGATTGATAATGGATAGAAACCCATCTAAGTATGTGACAAAGAAATGCAATATTCTTCTGTAGGGAAGGTAATTTGGACTTTTTATGTCTTAACAAGTGGAATATCCCATAATCCTTCAGTAAGGATGAAACAACACCACGTTTTTCATTGCTGAGAGAATATGAAACTGAATATAATAGAGAAACTGTGCTCATTAAGGAAATGTAAAATCAGAAGTACAATGGGGAGTTGATGCTCAAGGCCAGGGTTAGTCTCACGTTTCTGTTAACGACCAATATTTCCATAATCCAACTGTAAGGATGAAACTAAATCTGGTTCTGCACAGGAAGAAAAAATTATTAAACTAAAATACCAAAACAGAGAAAATGTGGGGTCAACAGGAAGAAGAACCTTTATGAATGTCATTACAAATCAAACACTGATGTTTGTCGTTCTCAAGACTGATTCGATTGGTTCTTTGTTAAAAATATCCATTTCTTCTTCTTGAGAATGTTGGTTGAGTTATGCAGGAGGACGGCAGTAAAAATCAAAACAGTGGAAAAATGGATACTGTGGGGATCTAAAATGGTATTTTTCTATCTATGCCCAGGTGGACAGAGCTCCAGGCTGTTTCTATTCCCACTTTTATTGTATTTAAAGTCCAATATCCCAAAACAATAATGTGAGGATGAAATCAGGCTTTGGACACAAGGAGAAATATGAAACAAACAACAGGTTGAAAAGGTGGTGTGAAGTAAAATGGAAGAAAACTCTCCTACAAGGCAATTCCAAGTGGAATATTTCTTTTTCCTATAATGTTCCCATAGAGAAATTTTGGCAGCTTTTATACAGACATTTGTATTTTATGGCATTTTTAATGATCCACTATTATAGAGTAACAAATACCATAAACTGAAACCAGACCTTTTGGCATTCAGAAGAAACAATAGCAAAACAATGATTATGAATGGGATCTAAGAGAAGAACTTCCAGGTGGAATATTTGTATATTTTTGGTTCTCCAAAGCCGATGTTATGCAGATGTCTTTGTGTTACTGGTGTTTTAATGACTCTGACATTTCTAGAATTCTTGTGGGAGATGGATCAAAGCCAGTTCTGTTCCAATTCTGCGGGACAAATGGGTTCAGAACTATAAACTAAACAAAGAGGGGGGAAAAACGAGGATCTGAAATATGTGAAAAGTGATGTTTAAGGCTAATTTTGTTCACTTTTTGGTCTTTAACTGTGTTTGTGTGGATCCAATATCGTTATATTCTCCAGAAAATGGGAAACAAAAATGCAAATTATTATTATTATTATTATTCTTGATGATATTTCTATACATAAATATTCCAAAAATACTTGTAAGATGAAACCAGGTCTTGTTTTTTTTCTACTGAGCCAATATTATAGGAGATTTGGGACATTTTATTTTATCATGTGTTATTTGGTATTAAAATGGCACTAATCTTTCAAAAATGACCTTTTAACATTTGAAAGTACTTATTGTATTTAAAATTTGTCTATTGATATTTCAGTTGTATGGGTGTATTCTGTAGGGATTTTCGGATATTACCAATTCATTTGGATGCAGTTTAGTGTATATATTATGCCCTTTTTTGCCCTATTGCTAGAATATTTAAACATCAGTCTATATTGACAGAAGCCTCCTTGAGTGCAGCGTCCTTGTAATATTCCTTTCATAGTCTGTAGTTTCTGTGATTTCTTTTAAGGCAGCATTTTCAGAATAGACAATGTCTGTGTAATTTTGTTAAGGTTTAATGGCGCTTATGCAGATTTACAATCAGAGCCACAGTTTGCGTGCCGCATGCTCCCGAGGGGAAACACATGCACATGCTCGTATTTCTGCATTAATATGGATGTGAAGTGAAGTGAGGGAGATGCAGACCAGACTCATCCTCCTAAGAAACTTCAAAACATATAGAAAAGGAGGAAAGGAAAAGACATTTTTTTTCCTTCATTATTATTTTATCTGTGAAAAAGCTGCAGACATGATGGCACTTGATGGAAAAATGGTAACCATGTTATATTTTAAAAAGGATGCATAGAATATAAAGGCTATATATTATTTAAGCTCAGGTGTTCAGACAACAGACAATAAATCAAATTGATCAATTATCCCACAAATAATGAAACAAAAGAGGAATAAAAATATAAATGTTTTGAAATAAAAACATCTTGTTAAAGTAGAAGCAGTAGAAAATACCTCATCTTTCCTGGAAAATGTAAAAAATAAATCCAGAGAGGTAATTATCTCCTGTAGGAAGGAACAAGAGCAGGCGAGATCTCAGGCGAGAGGCTCATTAATGATGTATGGAGGGAAGCCCGCGAGATGGAGGAGCTCCCACGGGATTTGGGCAGTCAGCATATATCACTAAAATAACAATGTGAAAAGAGAGAACGAGTCTCATTTTCCATTTGTTCCTGTGATATTATGAGTCAGATTAGATTTAAAATATTGATGTGATTGCATGTGCTTTGGTTCAGTGGGGTTCAAACTGGGGAGCGGGGACCAGCAGGGGTCATTCTGTAGGGTTAGGATTACTTAAGATTGAGCCAGCATCAGAAGTAATTTTATTTTAATTTTGGTGGATTGTTACAGATTCAGCCCACTGGCTTCTTCGATTAAATAATAATAAATGAATTAAAAAGAAAAACTGATCAGAAGACTACACTACCCAGAAGCCAGTGTGAATGTCTACATGTACTACATGTTGGTGAAGAGCCGGCTCTATTCATTTTTGTGCCCGAGGCGATATCATGGTTTGGCACCAATTACTGCACTTTGCTTAAAAAAATAAAAATAAAAAATTCACAGAACTTGTCTGAGACGATACAGATATTTTAAATTTCAGTGAGACTTCCCGAGGACATCACTGGCTCTGAAGTCCACTGTCCACCAATTAACGTCCTTCAGTCTGCTTAAAAACCACACAAAGGATCAGTTTTCATCAGTACGTTACGTTACACGCTGTACGTTAGCGTGTAACTGCAAACAGGAGCCGTCAGTGGCCAATTCTTTTAAATGGGAACCAGTGTAGTTACGCTTGCAAAAGCCCTCGGACTATGGAAGTTTCGGACAGTAGGAAGTTGGTGCTCATCCTAAAACTCTTTAACTTGTTTACAGGAGAGACGTAACAGAACCAGAGCAGAACCACGCAGAGGGAAGAAAACAGAAATGATTAAAATTATGATAATGTTGTTGATTATACTTTACAAAACAATGTGCTACCCCACAGTGATTCTAATTAAACACATAATACTTCCATTTGTTCATCTCTGAAAATCTTCAAAAAACTATTTCTAATGTCGACAGTGAGAATATTTTATTGTGTAGTTGTTCCAGAGTCCAGCAGCAGTGATCAGTTCGGGATCCTGGGCTGGGAAAAGTGACACACTTCTGAAAAATGAGACATTTAATTTCTAAAAATTAAAAAGAGGCCGACTTAAAATAACATAACATCCCGTGTCTTTGGGATTTCAACTCGTGGTGTAAATAGGGCGGATATCGGTCTGTGTTCCCTCTGGAGGAACAACGCGGCTCCAAAACAGTATTATGTGGGAATCAGAGGGGACTGGAATCGAGGTTGTGACTGTCAGGCCGTCTTAAGTGTGTCCGGAGGTTTCTCACAGCAGAGGAGGCTAAAACTGAGTGTGCTGATGTGAAAATGGGTCGCAGGCTAACAGCCTACATTTCATCTGGAGGATGCTTGGCAGAAGTGGATTAGTGGGTCGGCTGTGACAACAGCTCTGCAGCATTTCTGCTTCCACACGCAGACAGATCCATGTGAAAACGGGCCCCTGCACACAGACAGGTAAAAGGCCCCCGGTGCTGATATTCAGCACAAGACGAGACACGACGTGAAATGAGACGGTCACATCGTCTGAAGTCGTTTTGTGAGCTTGAGATCATTTTCAGCTCTGTGTTCGGATCTGTTTTTCTACATTTATTTCTGTTACACAGTAGACAACATGGGAGAAAGGATATAACATGCAACAAAGGTCTGCAACTGGACTCAAAACCGTAGCCACGTGGCGAGCACTGTAACCATTCAGGTACCAGGGTGCTGTCATGTCCGTCTTTAAATCACTGTTTATGATTGTTTTGGGTCTATATTTAATTGTTGAGTCTCATTTTGGTAATTTTTTCACAGTTTGTGTCCGTTTTTGAGCAGTTGTGTCACTTTAAGAGGATTTTTTTAAGTTTCTGGTTCAGATTTTTAGTCTTTTTGGTCATTTTTAACAGTTTGTGCTTTTATGTTCATTCTTTTGTCTCTTTGGGGTCGTTCATTTAGCTTTGTATAGTCTTGCCTAATATTTTCAGTGGAAGTGAACTCTAATTCTAGGTAGCCTGGTAGCTCAATGGGTTAAGCATCAGACTGGGATGTAGAAGGTCATAGGTTTGAAACCCAGCCCATCCCCCACCAGGTGTGTCCCTGAGCCAGATACTCAGCACTAGCTCCCTGTAGTCGCTTTGGATAAAAGCGTCTGCCAAGCAAAGTAAAGTTGTTCTACCTAGCTATAGTCTATAATTAGGTACATTATTTTAAAGCTGCTATCATGACATATGCACATAAATGTACTTTAAATGTCAAGAGAGAAGGGGGAACAAATGATTTCAGCACGTTCACTGCCTGGTCATTCACGGTTCTTCCAGGCTGCTGTTTGCCGTCCTCTGTGCACACTGAACAGACAGCGAAGGCTTCACAGCCACAGGAGATAACATTGAGTGGGATATTATAACGACTTTCCTCAAAGTCTGTCCAGAAAAGTTAGGGGACTTGGGCTCTAAATAAAATCACAGGAGCTAAATTGTCAACACTGCCCGTGTAACACAACATATTGACAGGGCCCCCCGGGCTGCTGAGTGATCCATCCATCCTCCAGAATACCACATCTCACACAAAGGCTTCACACGTTCCTCTGCAGGCTGGGTTATGTTCATGGGTGGATAAAAAACAAATAACTGACCAACCAGTGTACTTAAATTCCAGGTTTTATCTGAATTTTGTCTACTTGACTCATCTCAACACTGGCGTGACAGTGTTTATTAGAACTGTTGGATTCCAGATGTTGGGAGCTGACGTCCGTCTTTATGTCAACTGCCACTCGAGTAGGAAGTCTTGGCAGGACATAGTTGGCCAGAGTGACCCAACAGTTTGAAACTCTGCTGGTGATGAACTCCCGAGCTTGTATTTAAGATTTCAGATTCAGCTACTCCTACGATGACTCCTCTTCATTTGGTGCAGCTCCCTTCTCCTCCTACAACAACAGCACTGAGAACCTGATTCTCTGGGCATCGGTCCGACCGAGTTGCTGATCAAAAACAAACTTTGTTCTCACAAATCTCTACTTTTCCGAGAGAAGTGGTGTACGCGCCCCTGCTCCTCAGGAAGCTTCACCTTGTTTGGCATCAATTCACATGACTTCGGAGTCATTAAGTCACCTCTTGGAGCCACCAACAAGATGATTCATGTACAAGCAGCATAATACGACTAAATCTCTCAGTCAGACTATAAACAGAGGAGCTTGATCTGGTTTCATTTTTCAGAAACCATGCTGCAGAAACCAGCACTCACCCCTGCCAGCTCCCTTTAGAACTGGGTCATTACTAAATATATTACAGCTCCTGCCCTCTCTGCACCAGCTTGGAGGCAGCGCGGTGGCAGTCTGAACACTGAGGGGAAAACCGCTTCATCCTCGCAGGAGCCACACATGCCCGTCATGTGATGGTCTATTGATAGCACTGCAGAGAGGAAAAAATAAACTGGCAAGGAAAAACAGACGAAGACGACGTCCAAAAAACCAGAGGGAGGGTTGGCAGGAGGGAGAGGAAGCCGCTCCGCTCTGTTTCCCCACAGAAAACAAGTCAACACGCTCAGGCTTTCCCAAAAGTTCCGCTTGATTCACATTGTGAGATTTCTGCTTTATTACGCACCAGATTAAACCCAGGAGACGACAGACTACTACTACCACACCCGTGCTGCTACCATGACGCCTATTTTCATTTCCCATTAATACTTTAATGACAAGCCCCTCGGTCGTCTGTTCAAGCTACTGATTCAATCATAACACAGGTTTAGAGTTTCACTAATCAACCACAGCACCTGGGTGGAGGTGACTGTAGACCAGCGCTGGGTCCAGAGACTGGAACAGTTTGAACATGTAGTTAAATATTCTGATATGAAATAATGTAAATGTTCTAAACAGCAGTGACAACAGACAGAATCCAGTCAGCGAGCCTTCAGCCCTCCTATACGAGCACACGCCTTTGAGTCTGTCTCTTTATGGTTTCTTTGGGTTTGTTCGCAGTATTTCTTTGTCGCTTTGTGGGAATTGTATGTATGCCTCTGATGTTTTGAGTTTTCGCAGTTGTTTTGCATCTCTTCGCAGTTGCTTTGTGACTCTTTGTGGTCGTTTTGCATCCGTCTAGTTTAACTGCACGAACGTCTGCGTTAACGTTAAGACGTTAAGTTGAGTTAAGTCTTCGTGGTCAGTTTTGACCATCACCAGGTTTTTTCCTGGTTGTTCATCATTTCTCTGAATTAATTTGTGTATTAAGATAATTTTATAGACATATAGAAACATTTGAGCAGTTTCGCTCCCAGATCTTCTCCTAACAGGAGCTGCCCTTTGACTCAGGTGCTGGCAACTCTTTTCCAGCTGAGTTCAGTTAAACGAAGCAGGTGGATGGAGAGATGCGACCAACTTAGCCCGGAGAGAAGAAAACTGTCAGAGAGACGGAGACGGACAGGTTGTGATACACACACACACACACAGCTCTCAGATGATAAATGAAGCAATCAATCACAGGGGGAACATCTGTGGAGAACGTCTGTAATCGCACAACAGCTTCATCAGCACTTCAACACGATGATGAGGAAGAGATGGTGTTTGGAGAGGAAGCACACGTGCAGGCGATCATTAGATTTAGGAGGAGGAGGAGGAGCGCGTATAGAGGAAGAGAGTTACGAGAGAAGGTAACACAATGATCACATTAGAGTGTGGAGATGGAGAGGAGGGGGTGAAGAGGGTGAACAGAGAGTGAGGACATGTAAATAAAACGACATACGTAGATAGGTAAACTAGTAAATTATAGCTCGCTAACTACATAGTAATTACACAGCAATTGTTCCACAGTTTATATTAAATTGGAAACAATTATTTCCAGAGTTACTGTGGAAAACAAAGGTTGTCTATAACGTCTGTGTAAGAAAGCAAGCACTGTTACTAATAATTAGCCATAATTTTCATAACATACCTTGTTCATTGAAATTTTCTTTTGTGAAGTTATCATCATTAACATACGACAAAGTGGGAAATTTACTTTAAATCAATAAAACATTTTTCCATCACAGTAACTATGTGAAATAATGTAATAGAGCACCAGATACTTTTGGTAGTTTTGTGTCTTTTTAGGGATTAAAACACAACTCATGAGTGTGTGTAATGACATGAGAGTCAGAAATCCACCACAGCTGCATGTTTTTCACAGTTTAAGAGAGGAGGAGGAGGAGGAGGGCACGAGGAAGAGTTAGGGAGGGAAGCAACATCTGTGGAACATTTTAATCACACAAAAGCTTCATCAGCACCCGATGAGGCGAGGAAGATGAGGAGGAGTAGTAATATTAGCTGATATTCTCTGCAGTGCTATAAAGTTCTGCACATAAGTCATTAGCACTCTAACACATGATGAAGAGGAAGAGGCAACATCTGTGCAAGACCTTCTAAATCCCTCAATGAGGAGGAGGAGGAGGAGAAAGTGCAATAGGCACATTATGTAAGAACTGCTGCTTGAAGCACGAGAGAAAGAGGCAAAAACTGAAGGGGTAAAGAGAAAGAAGATGAAGACGCGAAATATTTTGTTGTGGATTGTGTGCATTAACATGTTAATGATGACCTTCAAACGCTGCACTGGAGGAGAAACTGGCAGCTACAACGTGCAACCACTCTGACAAAGGCAACTGAAGGAGGTGGTCCAGCGGTGGTCCACGATCCAGTTCACTACTATTTAATCCTCCAACTAAAGGTGAACTCCACAAGTTCCACCTGGCTTTGAGACATATATGATATTTCCCTGTTCACTCATTTGTTAGATGGATGCCACCATCACAACATGCGGTCCACATCCTCATCCCGTGTTATTAGATTACAGCTGTGATAACAGAGTTAGGGGCTGTCTATAAGGTGCGCACGTCCCTCAGGCTGCAGTAAACTGTGTTAGGGAGCATTTTGTGTGCAGTTACGGAGTGTTTCTGCTCTTATGTACACATTAGTGAAGAGATGAACAAGTAAAAGATTTCTTAGCACAGAGCGTCCACAGTCCTCAGTAACAAATTACTGAGAAGTCCAAGACATGTCAGACCACCAGAAACTAGGCAAATGAGTTCCCCTGTTTAATGACCACTTCATTGGCTACATGCCTCTGTCAAACAGTGAAATTGCAGTTTACCTGCATGTCTGTCCAGACTCATATTGTAATAAGTTTATCATAGAGTCCAAGTGAACGTTTGTTCCAAGTCTTAAGAAAATTCCATTAAGGTGTTGTTAAAGAATCTCATTCAGAAGAACTGAATGAACAGACGACTTAAAATAAAGCCTCTGGGCACAAAAAGGCATAAAAATAGATCCAAAGAAACTATAAACAGACAAAATGAGCAAAAATAGATGCAAAATGCACAAATAAAAATTTAATCAAATTATTATGAATTATAGAATCACACGAAACAGGAACAAAGAGAAGCGAAACAACCATAGATGCGCAGAATGATATAGAAATAAATGCAAAATCAACATCTAAGAGATGTAAAATGACTAAACAAAAAAGTAAAAATGACTCGTGTCTCTGTGCCGACTGACCTGCCTACTGCACCACTGCTGTCCACGTGGATGAGCAGTGGGTCTCGTACATGTGTGCTTAGGGGCCCATTGTCTCATAATCTCTAATGCGCGTCTGGTTAATTTTAGGTGATGAGGTTAAACACTGTGTTCGGTGCCTCCAGTATAAATATTACTGAATGCACCTGTGTGGCCGCACTTCATTTAACAGAAGAGACGAAGCCGCTCCTCTGCACAACAGACACAGTATCACGCAGATGGTTTGTGACAGGGTGAAATGTTGGTGCTTCTTAAAACTAAAACGCTGCCGTTTGTAAAAATGCTCCTGTGACATTTTGGAGCAGAGGCTGTGCTTTGACTCAGACATTACTTTCCCCCCCAGTGCCTCAGTTCATCCAGACAATTGCATTAGATCATTTCCCATTCACATCAGCGTCTAACATTTACACATTATCAGCTGCAAGCTTTTAACATTTCCAGCTGACATTTAGGCCTTCAGCTGACATGCTCACAGACAACAGAGGAAACTTCAGCTGATGATTATACGCCACGAGGTGAGAGGTTAAAGGGCACAGAGGAAACTGACCTGAGCAGAGCTGAACCAATTAATCCAGTGACCTGACGGGGAATAAACAACCAAGAGGACAGAGATTTCAGCCCGTTTCAGATGTTGAACTCGAGGGGCGGCTGAAGGACAAACACTCTCCTTCTTCAGATAGAACCTGGAGGAACAATAAATAATAAAAAAAGATAAAGATATAAATAAAGTGTCCCATGTTCAGGAGCGCTGGGTGTCTGAGGGCGCTCTGACCTCAGACACAAAAACAAACCTCTCCCCTGTCTCTCAGGTAAAGTGTAACCTGGAGCACTTTGTCTGAGCAGAGGCAGAAAGTGGATCACGCACCTCGTTACCATGACGACAGAGTGCTCGTTTCAGCTCACCTGTCGTGTCTAAAATCCGATCCACAGGTAGCTTGTTCTGACCCGACAGGCGGAGAGAGACTGGGAGTCAAACAAACAAAGACTGGACCACTGATGTAGAAGTCTGTAATCCAGCCTCCTCTGCGAGACCAGTTTAGCATAGCATGCGGTTCTCCTGCATAATATACTGTTTATTCCATTCTGGACAACTTCACCTGAACGACTGAGCGTCTTCACAGACAAATGTTGGGCATGTACTGCTATTCGGGTTATCTGAAGAGTCACTGTAGCTTGAATGTATCCCCTGGTTTTGGACGGCTCGCTGTCAGCACGTCATTGTTCGTATCTGAATCATCCAGTTTATAATATAATTACTGATGATTTAAGTCTGGATGTTTTTGTTCTTTGAAGCCAGTTTCATGATAATTGGATCTGTCTTAAAGATGGATTTTATTTAATCAAACATATTGTATTAGACTGCATTATGAGTCTATTTTCACTGACCATTGTGGTTTAACACCAAAAAGTCCCACCTGCACTGCCCACCTGTACTGAACATGTCTCTGTTCCAGTTCTTTAAAATAGGCTTAAATTCAGATAGAAGAGAAAGGAAGCAGAAGGTGTAGGAGAGAAAACGTGGCTTGGTGAAGATGAAAAGATTGAGGATTAGAAATGACCTATGGCTTTTGACTGAAAAAGAAAAGGAGGGGTGAGAGCAGGGAGTGATGAAGACGTAGACGGAGTGATGAAAGCGAAGAAGAGGATCAGAAAGTGAGAGAGATGAAGACATTTCTCTGCCTGTCTCAGTGTTGAACTCAAAAGCTTTCAGCGCTGCACTGCCTCTGCACGAACAAAGATCTAAAAACACCCTAAAGTCTGAGACTTTGTTTCAAGATCGCTTCTGTGAGTGAAGAAGCTGCAGCTGAGGTGAGATGAATGACAACACACAACTGCTGCTTGATTCACAATGTGCAGCTGAGAACATTAACCCATTCAGAAACTGACTGTTATGTCAAATGCAGCTTCCTAATGTGAATATCAATAACTGTTGATATTTTTCAGTGTGATTTAATGGGACATGTATGTAATGTGGAATGTGCAAAAAAGCAATCGCCTAGAAAAACCTGGAAACGGCCACTCCAACCACAGTTTACTAATGTCACCACAACCCAGCACGGATGAGCAAGCATTCAGCAAACCGTTAACAAATAAGGACACCACAGAAGTGCCCAAAAACATTTTGTCTGTGTTTTTACGTGGTCATGAAACACTTATCACGTAGGCACCGGAACACCTGGAATGGTGTTTACATGAACACCTGCTGAAAACACAAATCTGGATCTCAGAAGATAATTAAAAAATTATAAAGGGAGACTGATCCCAAATAGTGGTTTGTAAGAGAACAACAACATCATATGTATTATCACATTATCACTGATTTGAGAGTAAAATGCTTGGTGTGTGAGTGTGTGCTGTTAAAAATCATAACGTATTTCCTAAACGCAGCCAGAGAAGCAGCTCTGGGTGCATTTAAGTGACAGATGTGCTTGTGTGGGCAGCTGGCGATTTACATTTTTCTAACAACAGATTTGCTTCTGTTGTCATTGTCAGTTTGTTTGTGGAAGTTTATTTTGAAGGCACATGGATGTCTACAAAATCATCATTAAAAGTTGAAAACACTTATAGTATGTGGACTACCTGAACGTCATTTTAAAGATGATTAATTATTGATCATCAGGTTATTATCAGTTCTCAGAGATAAAGATAGGGGAGTGGTTGATGGGGAAAAAACATCCTCATATTCTTTATCTTTAAGTCATGGAAATGAACTCAGGTCGATGTTTGGATGAATACAATAAAGAATTATTACTGGGTTTGTGCTCTTGAATCAACAGCACAGCAGCAATAGTGCTGACAATGTTTTTTGACAGAAATTTTCATTCACATTTCAATCAACTGTATTCTCGCCTATTTGGTCTGAAAGTCAGACAGTCTGAAGTATTAGTAGCAGCAGTAGACACTGTCACAGTGTGTAGTTGTAGTACTAATGGGTGGAGCAGTTGTAGAACTCGTATTTATTATTACAATAGTATGCAACACTATTAGCTGTAGTTATAGTCACAGCTCTACAAGCCTTTTCGCTTTAGACAACAGACTAGCCTCTATATGTTATGTGATTATGCTGCCACCTCACCTTTACCTGATGGAGCTGTCTGAGTTTGGCTGTGAACCAGGTGGAGGTGAACTTAGTTATTAGATCCTCAGAAAAGCTGGTGTAAACTGTCAGTAGCGTCAAAGCTAGCCTGTTGTTACATCTCTTCACAGTCTTAACCACAGTTTTTTTCTGATTTTGATTTCTGCCTGTAGGTCTAGTGAAGATGAAGCATACCGTGATCAGAGGCTTCTGGGCTTTGTAGGGGACAGAACAATATCCATCATTTAATATTATGTAGCAGTGGTCTAGTGTGTTTTAGCATGACGCAAGCTAGGCAACTTTAGCACGAGGTAAAGTAAGTAGCTTTAGAATGAGGCAGGGTAGGTACTCTTAACATGAAGCATGGTATTTTCTAGTAACAGGATCCATAAGACACCAGACAACAAGAGCAAGAAGTAAAGGTAAGTATGCAGTAAGTGTCAGGGTTCATGAGCAGCAGGCAAAACACATGAGGGCAAACAACTAACCTGTCACCAGGGGCAAAGTCCAAAGACAAGGAGCAGCAAACAAGACAAAGTCCAGGAAGACGCTACGACAAGCTTTGCATGAAACTCTTGACAGTTCCACTGAGTAGCATCCTGCTAACAACCTGCCAAAGTGTGAGTGTGAGTTGGTTTTCTGGGTTATATACTGATTGCAGGGGAGGAGCTGCAGGTGAGTGAGTAGGCAGAGGGGGTGGAGTCAGGTAGAATTGGAGGGAAAAGTGGAACAAAGGAATGGGAGGGGCCGGATGGCTGACTAGGCATGAGAAAATGAGGAGACTGAGGAGGCAAGAGAAAAACAGAGGCAGCGGATAAACAAATGACCGACCAAGCTACATCTATGAAAACAGATGAAACAAATCAGTAAGTCAAACAAGGAGGAACCTTGAGTTCGCAATTTGATTTCAAACAATTCCCCATGAAGATCAATATAGTATATAAAAAAAAGAAATTAGTTCATGCTTTTGTTACTTCTAGACTGGACTACTGTAATTCGTTACTGATAGGATGTCCCAATAGCTCACTCAAAAGCCTCCAGCT
>JAUYWH010000012.1:12669185-12679617 GCA_034779795.1 Ctenopoma multispine | reverse complement strand
TTTTGAGACAGGATGCTCCTAATTTTAGAAATATTCCTCAGGTGAAAGAAGACAGTTCTACATATTTCTTTTATATAACGGTTAGAGACCATATCTTTAGTGGTTTGTTTCAGCGTAGAGGGTTGAGGTGGCTTCATGGCCATGGTGGCAGCACCCAGTTTAACACACTCTTCGTACTGCATCTCAGGGCGCTGTTGTAAATGCAGAAAAATATTTGATGTGCTTGAAGCTTTCATTGGAACTTGTTTGAACTGCATTCTCTACAAAACACAGGAATGAAAGTCAGTAGAAGTAAGACAGAAAACATGTGTGTGAATGAGAGGGAGACAGGTGGAGGGGTGAACATGCCTTCTACAATTTTTTTGTTGGTTAACAGGACTGTACAAAAGTCTTAGGCCACTATTGAATTAGTTTTTCAGCAATGCTATGATGTCCATATACAGTATATTTATGTCTGTTTTTACAGTAGAACTAGAAACACAAAAACAGTTTCTTGGCTGCTATCTTTTAACTATTACTGATCATAGTTTTTTTCGGGCTATGAAAGGATCAACTGGGTATTCAGTCAAAGCTGTCTGATGCTGAATCAGGTCCTTGCTGGATGTCTTCTGGTGTCTTTCATTCCTTGTTTTGTCCTTGAGTTCTCCATATTCCCCTACAAAGTTAACCCACTCTTTGTCAATTTAGCTGCACATATTTCCTGTATCTTCTTGTTGCATTATAGTACACTAATAAATAAATATATATATGGTCATAATGGCACTACAACAACATATCTAATGGTGGCTTAAGACTTTAGCACAGTGCTGTATGTTCTTAACATTTCACTATTATTGGATGTGCCTTCAGTAAATTGCATTCAAAACTACTTTATGCACATTTGTGGTACTTTTTGGGCTATAAAAATAATATGCCAAAAATATTATTATTTCGTACGTTTTTAATGGAGACGTTGTGTGTGTGAAGCGACTGTGTGACGTGACATTTTTATCCATTAACCGGTCCCCAGTCTTTCACTCACAGTAACCTACTGCTGTAATTCTGGATCCCAATATCACTACACTCACATTTTTTAAGTGGACAAAAATACATTGTCTGTGAGCATTTCATTGTCATTCACACCAACTGTGGACATAATGAACATTACGTTAACAGAAAATGTAATTGTGTCGCAAATGCTTTCTCCATAAAAACATAATCGGGATTGCAGTTTCATGAACATAAATTTTAGGCAACAGGTTTGTTTATTTCACATATTTAGTGACGATGGATCATTTTTGACCCTGAGGACAAGGGGTGTAAAGGCAAACCACCAACCTTGGGGTTCATAGACAATTAACAATTGCTGACTGCTATTCTGATTCTCTGACTCTCTTTTCATCATTTCATAAAGAAAACTAGAACAGTAAATATATTTATTGAATCATAACTCATTCATGTATCATTTACAATTGGGTTTTTTTCAGGCTGACAAAAAAATAGAGGTGTGCAAACGCCTTGAAAAAAAGCTTATTGAACTTGAGAAAGTCAAAACATCCATGGATGAAGTTTGTGAGACTTTTGAAAAATGCCTCAGTTAGGGGGTTAAAAAATCAGAAGATTCATTGGAAAATCTCCTGAGCTCCTCCTTACAGCCTGTATGTATTTGAACAATATATTATTACTTGAACAGTTGATTTTGTTCCTAATGTGAAAATGCCATGAATATTGTCTAAAGATGACTAAGAATCTTCACAGACATGCCATGAATATTATTTTTTCATTTTGTTTCAGATAAATCATTACAAAACATTGAAGTGTGTAGTTAAAAATGGAGGTGTCTTCAAACCAAAAGACAAGAAACAAATAGACCTCAACATGTTGTTAGCTTCGTGCCTGACTGACATTGATGAGCATTGATGAGAAATTCAGAAAGACGTTCCCGTAAGTAATTAACGAGGAAAACGTTGTTGTCTTATATCACATCTACAGTTTTCATTTCACTGTAAAGACAAATATATACAATAGTTCATGTGTAAATCACATTTTTAAACACACATTTGTTAGTCCCACCTTAACTTGTTAACATTTCAGGAATGACAGGAAAGACGGACCCTTCAACGGAGTCATCAATGGAAAGTACAAAGATGTAGAACTGCTGCTGGTGTTTCTCAAGACAGAGGTAAAAGAAGCAGATAGAACAATGGCAAATTATTATAATTATAAATAAAATGTATCTTGTCTTTATCATTTAAAGCATCACTTTTAGATCCTTAAACCATTTCACAATGTTATAAATGCAGCTGATTATATGTTGTATACGAAAAATAAATCCACTAACTGTTGCCAGAGAAAAATAAATATAATTTGTATTACCATTATTTTATGATAAAATATGTTTACCCTGCTTTACTTTTTCTGTAAGGAAGAAGAAATTAAAACAGAACTCAACCAAATGATCCGGGATCGTAAGAAAAAAATCTACAGCAGTTTGACGGAGACGATCGAGGACAACATGCAAGAATGTTATGAACGTACGAAAGACTGTGACAGAAACAGTCTGTCACTATAATAATACACATTCACATTATTCAGTTGATTAATGGTTGGTTTATTGGTTTGTAACACATTTCTCTTTTATTGTAGAAGCAGCAGGAATTACAGGACCGGACACTTTGAAAAACATGAGGAAGACGATTGACAAGCATGTCTGTGATTCTAAGGACATGTTTGAGCAGGCTAAAGAAGAGATGTTGGAGCAGCTTAGAGATTTGACGGTTTGTCACAGAAGACAAAATACAATGTTGATTATACTGTATATTAGACTTAAAGGTACCTGTGCAATAAGGAACCCTGTTATCAGCAGCATCAATACTGATTTGAGTATAAATGTATGATTCATGGAACATTAAGTGATAAACCGGTTGAGGCAGATGACCACCCACCCTGAGCTTGGTTCTGCTGCAGGTTTCTTCCATTAAAAGTAGTTTTTCCTCTGTTAAATTAGGAGGAAATCATAAAAAAAATGGAGAAAACCCTGAGACAGTCAATTTATCTGTCACTCAAGACAGATGATTACCCCATCCCAGGTAAGAGAAAATATTAAAATAAAGTATCCCAGAGAATTCAGGAAATATATAATTACATTTAATAAATCAAACTTTTTTTTTTAGATGTTTCAGCTGACCTTAGGAAGGTGAAGTCATGCTACAATCAACTGAAGGGCAGTCCTGATCAAGAAATATCTATGTAAGAGCCATGTTGGGTTTTAATTATTAATATTAATTTGGTGTTTTTACTATTGGGTCCACAAGGTCAGTAAACATAATTGTGTTCATTCAGTATAGGTAGGAACCACTAAGCAGGTGGCAGGTGTTGACAGATTTGCTTCGTATGGCTTCACTTTGCTTCATTCTGCCACTTCTTTTTTTGTTATTTGTAAGTTTAGGATTTATGGAAAGTATACAGATATTTAAATATTCTTACTCTGACTGGACACTGGAAACTAAACCCAAACCAATTTACTGGAGTGAAGAGACTAAAGGAATGGCTGGCTGAAGACCAGGTGACTGGCATGAAAACAGGTGGCATGGCTGAATGAACTGACAAAGGGAAAGCAGGAAGTGCAGAGGTTTAAATAGTGAGTGGCTGATGGGAAATGAAGTGCAGCTGAGGGCAATCAGGGAGTGAGGGTGGAGAGAGGGCGTGGCTAAGGTGAGGGAGAAAGACGTGGAAAAATGACACACCAAGGCAAGGGGAGCACATGACACTGACACACCAACCCTGTTGGTTAGTTTCAACACTATGTTTAATGATGAGAAGATGATCAGGAGAAAAAAGGGTTTCTTGTTCTCAGTGCGGTGCATTTGAAGGTGTTCAAGTTGATTCATGTTGACTATATTAATCCAAAAGAAATGATTTTGAATGTTGTTTGTTCAAGCAGTGAAAAATCTAGCACTACATCTTCTACAAGGATCAATAATAATAATTGATACTTTATTGATCCTCTTGGGGAAATTGTTGTTTGGGCAGCTGCTAGACCTGTGTCAGCACTAATACAGGGTTTTGGTGACTTGTCCAAGGACAAATGTAGCTTGCTGGGACTGAGAATCCAACTGCTCACTCGCTCACTGGGAAGATGACTGCTCTACTCACTGAGCTATCATGCTTCCCAAACGCAGGCAGACAGATATCGAAAGCCAGAAAGGTCCTAATTCGTACGTTTTTTTCCTGTAATTTCCCCAGACAGCGATTTTAAACGCCAACGTAAACGTCACTCAGCGTTTATGGACACTGCTCCATGCGCCACAACACATGTCACAGTACAGAGCATAGTGGCAATTTTACACAGACAATATTAAATAACTTGTCGAACAACAACACTTATTACCATCAACTGCAAGCGACATTCCTGTTTTCAGGTCGTTCCAGTACTGGTTTTTCATCAAGGCATTTGAACAAAGAGTGAAAGACAAATCCAGCAGGTGATTGTTTATGACTGGTGACTGGAACGGTTCACAACAGATCAGCCTGGGGCATTAGTGCACAGTTACCAGCATATAAATTTTAACTATGGCTCAGCTCAAGTGAGAAAGCTGCTGAAAGAGGACTTTGGCAGTCAGTATAAAGTCACTTCTTTATACATGGTCATCAACAAAATCTGAGGATGTCAGTGCATTGTAAACATACTTTTTCTGAATGGATGTTAAACTGCTATTCAAGCTGAGAGAACCATGGAGAGAAACAGTAGATGATATACTGGAAACATTTAATACATCTAATAACAGAGCTGTAGAATCATATCAGGCTGGGGTTAGCAACTGGGGTTATTTCTATTAGGTTTAATAAATCCAACTCCAGCTAAATCTTATTATTTTCCACTCACTGTGTAATTGTTGTGTTTTTTCCAACAGGGAGAACAACAGGTTGATCACTGCTCCCAGAGACAAAACACGTGAGTACTGTAACTAAATATAGAGAGGTAATATAAAAACAAAGGCGTCCAAAGTAAAGACAAATACAGATTTTAAATGCTATTTTATTCAAAGATAGTAATTCATCTGACAGCTACAGCTATATCTACTGGTTTATATCTACTGATAATAAACCTATAGTAATAATATAAAAATTGTCATGTAAAAAAAAAGTTAGTCACATGTGGGTAAATGATCACAAATAGCAGTAACAGTTTACTACTTAATACACGTCTGTGCACAGTGTAACAGATACAGGGAAACAGCACTGAAGAACACGGGCTGGACATAGTCCAGAGGGTTTCTGGTCAAACTGAGTAACTGGGAAACAAGGTCACACTAAGACTGCTTCAGAAGTCCCTGTAGGACAGGAGGAGGAAACCAATAAATATAAAACCAGGGATTTCTGATTCTGCTGCATGGAGATGTTAGTGTGTCTGACTCTGTTAGTGTAACATGTGAGTGGACGGAAAAAAAGGACAAAACATTTGAAGAGATTTTATTAATTAATTTTACTTAAATGCAACATAGTAAGACGGGGCAGGTGAACAACAATGGTCTTTGAAAGCCACAGTCCTGCTTGTCAGGTGTGCTCAGCCAATCAAAACTGTAACTACAGGATGGTTGGAGAACAAGCAAGGCCGAGGCTCTCAAGGACCAGTGTGGGCTCCTGCAGTAAGGTCTGACTGCATAAAGTAACTAGTAATAATATTATCAGACTGACTTACTGGTGAGGTGACTGTAACTTCACCTGACAATTACTAATTTATTTGAACATGACTACTTTTCTTGTTCATCTTCCAGATCCTGATCCAGCAGGGATTCCTGGAGTCTCAGCAGACAAGAAGCTGTTCTCTGTTCGGACTCAGTTTGCCAACAGGGTGTCTGAATGGGTTCTCAAACAACTGTTGGATAAACTCCTGGAGTGTCAGGTGATAACTCATCAGGAAATGGAGGGTATTGCTGCACAACCAAACAGGGCAGATAAAGCCCGAACAATGATTGATACAGTGCAAAGAAAAGGACGAAAACCGAGTTCAGCTCTGATTGCTGCTCTCCGTGACGTGGATCCATGTCTTTCTAAACAACTGAATTAGTGTGAAACAAACACTGGACCAGGGTGATCGTTTTTTTATACCTATACATATTTAATTCGTAGTAGTTTTAGTAGTAGTAGTAGTTTTACTTTAAAAATAATTCTGTATTGTTGGTCTGTCTTGGCTGACACACTTGCCAGACTGGGGTGATGGTTCCCATATTTTAAGACTGGACCAGAGGGTGTACTCTGTCTTTCTATGAATGCTGTGTCAAGGTGCTAGAAAAGAGAAGACGGAGGAATGCAAGCTCTCTTGTTTTTTTACTGTGAAATCAAAACATTTGGAGAGTTTGTTTTTTGAAGTGAAAGACTTTCTGAGAAAAGGGACTGAAGTGTAAATACACCTGGGAGGTCCAATCACTGAGTGACAGTGGAAGAACTGTGGAACCCGCTCTGTGGTCAGTGTCGTAGTCCTTCCATCTCCTAATGATGGATTAACTAGAAATATTTAGTGACTTCAGAATCTTCTTTTATCCGTCCCCTGATTTGGTCCCCATTGGTCTTCATGCTGTAGTTTTTGACCAGGACACTGATTATTCAGTAGCTGGGCCTAAACACCCAGGTGTATTTATTTACTTTACTTTACTTCGCAGACGCTTTTTATCCAAAGCGACTTACACGGAGCTAGTGATGAGTGTCTGGCTCAGGGACACACCTGGTAGGGTACGGGCTAGTACTGACTAGGAGTCAGGCTGGGATTTGAACCTGCGACCTTCTGCATTCCAGTCTGACCCTTAACCCATTGAGCTACCGGGCCAATACACAGTGTATACTACAGTTCTAGAATCACATTCACTGCACTCAAGTGATCTCCGTTTAACTAATTATGTGACGTCTTTAAATAACTGGCTGCAAAGGTGACATTTATTTTCTATGAACTAGAACTTTGTATAATCTGTTTTCACTTTGACCTGAGTTTGTATTGATTCAGTTGTCACAAAGTTGTCACAGACCCCAGCGAGAAAAGCCAATAGTTAAGCTGAAGGTGTAGCTTACACCAAGCTACAAGCATTCAGTGCAACGGCGGAGCCTGGTTTAACAATGTTCACTACACTGAACACGTTCTTTAGACAAACAACTGAGCCCCTCATCACATACACGAGCTTCCTGTTTGATACACTGATAATGTAATAATCTGCTAATAATGTAATAAAAATGTGAGCACATAACTTTGTCCACATCATTTAAGTAAGTTATTACATTCTGTCTGTATTCTCCAGTATCTCTCTTCAGTTGACGTTTACTTGTGGTTCATTCTCCGGGGTCCAAATCAATCCAAAACCCAGACACTCACTGTTTCTTATGATACAGCACCATCCATCCATCCATCCATTATCTACTGCTTTATCCGAGATCGGGTCGCGGGGGGTGCTGGAGCCTATCCCAGCTGTCATCGTAACGTAACACAGCACCAGTTTAGCTAAAATAAGAAATCATCAACTCACGGTAAAGAGAAACTGAAGCTGGATATTTGGTTTAGTGACAATTTCCATTTAACATTATGATCACAACAGGTATCTCTGGCACTTACTCTCACGTCTCCAGGGCAACACAGGAAAGCGAAAGCTTTCTGCTTACAGTTACAGATTTATTTTTAACATTTACTACAGTATAAAATCCACTACTCCCCTGCCCTCTGTATTTTCTCTCTTCTTCCTGAAGCTTAATCATTAAAGTTTCGCAATAAACTGGACTCTTGCCGACGCATTTGTGTTCTCCTTGTGTTTGACTTCATATCCTCACATGTAAGGTAAGTTTCATATATCACAACACAAGTTTAGACTTGTAACCAGGTCATTGTTTCTGAATCCGCTGGACAACCTGTGGTACCTGAGGGTGTGAATTACAGATTTAATTATACCAGTCAGACAAACATGATTAGGTCGGGTCCTTCTGATTTACAAACACATACAGTAACTACTAAGCAGGGGAAATGATTTATCACATCATGGGAGCCAGTTAAGCAAAACATCTCTCATCACATCTGATTTCACATCCTGTTAAATGTAAGCTTGGTTTAGTTACGTTGACTGTTAGCAAACTCAACCCAAACTAATCTTCAAACTAAAACCTCAAACTATACACCTGTGCTGACAGTGAGGAACTCTTTTCTTACTTTAATCTCTGCTCAGTCCCATCAATTCCATGTTGTTCTTACGTCGTAGCATTGACAGTCGACATAAGGAGATCCAGAAGAGATAAATAAGAAAGTGAGTGAGTGAGAGGTCAAGCAGGATATGGTCTTTAACTGTCAGATCTATTACTCATCAGTTGTACTTACTACAGGTTTATCATGAAAGAGAACTTTAGTTATGGACTATCTAGAAATTTAGACTACTTCCTATTAAATCACATTTACTTTGCACCTTGTTTTTTAGCTGTAATAATCGCACCTGTATTCCTGGTTTTATTTTGAAAATGAATGTAAATAGGTCATTTGCGGTTATCTGTTGCCTAACCTAAAGGACAGGAGTTGTACAGGTTGACGGCCATGGCCTCGCCATCTTCTCACCCACCTACCAGTGAGATCTCGCTCCACACATTTACCTGTTGAGATTTTTGTCTCTTGGCCTCCTTCTCAGCACTCTGCTCTGCAGACCTGGCAGTAGCGCCACCTGCTGTCCATGATGCTCCACGACCAGAAGACTTCATCACTATGTTCTGCTCCCAGCTGCTAAACTTACCTTTATGTGTCCAGCAATTCTTGGGTCCAAAATCACACAGCACTGTAAATAATACAATAATGTTGAAAAATAATGTTTTCATGTGTTCCAGGTAACCCTGTGTCAAACCTGTTCCAGGCAGCAGTGGAATGTCTTTCTTTAATTTGTGGTTAGATGGTGTCACATTGAGTACTTTACTTTACCACTACTTCATGGATGCTTCCCTCAACAGCGGTTCCAGGAGGCGGAGAGACCGCAAACGGAAGTGAGTGTGTAGAGTTCGAGTGCTTGAAAAAAAAAAAGAGCCTTGTTCTGGCATGAGAACTGATTTGCAATGGGTTGCACAAAGGTTTGTGTAAAGTGAGCGGAGTGAGAAGGATTCCAAGATGTCACAAGTTCATGGGAAAGAACAGAGGGGGAACTGAAAATGACCATTTGACAGAGAGTTCAGACTGTTTAGAGTGAACAGAGCAGAACACAGAGCTGAAGCTGTGGTAGGGGAGTTTCTTATTACTGTTTTACTGTCAAAGTCTCAGAGTTTTCTACTCTGTGCACTGTAGCGAGGAAAAAGAAACAGAATCTGCTTCTGTTCATACAAATAGAGACCGGGATAAAACGGAGAGATGCATCTTTGTGTGTAATCTTTTCTCTTTCTTTAGTTTTTAATGTGACTGATAAACAGATTTGAGTCACAGCTGGTGTTGACGGTTTCCCTCTGACCGTCCACAACATGAGTGTTTGTGTGGAGGAAGAAGAGGACAGAGCAGAGTCTCAAGGAGCCAACTGTGGATCTGTAATAAGTTACTGCTCCAAAGAAGAACCTCTAGGCTTCAGTAATGAACCAGCACCCTCAGATGCAAAGTAAGATACTGTTATGTTTTATTTCAAAATGCTGACGTCAATGCCATCGCAGTCAGAGAAGCTAGATCCATGTTTGATTTCACAGCCCAGAATTCATGCCTGTAAAACATTTTCATTTTAAGAAATCATAAGCAAAAAAGTTACCTGTTAGGATTTCTACAAATGTGTGTGTCTATGAATTTGTCTATGAAAAGGGAAATGAAAATGAAAAAAGCACCTCCTCCAAAAACATTAAATTTAGGAGGAGTTGATGTCTGATAGTTGGTACAGAGAAAATGTAAATATTTACCGGGCACACCATTGTATGTACAAACTTGGCTAATCTGAATATGTGTTTTCATGTCTACAGAAAGAGGAGGAGGAGTCATGTTTGTCTAGAGGAGCCTCTGTCTAGTTGTGCTTTGTGTCAGGACGTCCTGAAGGATCCAGTCTCTACTAGCTGTGGACACTGGTTATGCAGACAGTGCATCAATACATGGAGTCTCCTGATGAACTCTGGTTCATCAGGAGACTCCTCCTGTCCTCAGTGTGGAAAAAGATCCAGAACCAGACCTGGACCACAGACACACAGTCAGACCAGGACTGTACAAAGTAAGACTAAGAATAGTAATAGTAAGTAAGAATATCTGCTTCTTGATGTCATCATTTCTGAAAACAGAGATATTATTAAATTATATTGCAAGATTTTTAAATATAGTATGTAACTTTTTCTTTATCTGTTTCGTCGACACAGAAAGTGATGAAAATAATCACCAGACCCTCAGATTCTCACAGAGTTTGTTCTCTCTCAGCAGATGTTGGTCTGCAGGAGGTTTTAGATGAACATAAGATCAGTCTGAGGAGGAGATGTGAACGTGTGA
>JAUYWH010000012.1:12629756-12644237 GCA_034779795.1 Ctenopoma multispine | reverse complement strand
TGATGTAGAGATCAGTGTAGATCCTGTTGAGGAGGGTTCCACTTCCTGGTTCATCACTTCCTTCAGTCACACATTCAAATCTCCTCCTCAGACTGATCTTATGTTCATCTAAAACCTCCTGCAGATTTACTGAAAGACAAAAAAAACTATGTGAGATTGGAAAGAAAAACCCTGACAAAAAAACACTGACAAAGAAAATACATTGAGTGCAAATAGAAAAATTAATATAGAAAAAAACATTTAAATGTGAGTTAAGTAAAATAACATCCAGAAATCAGAAGACAGCTGTTCAGTCTTACTTTGTACAGTGCTTGTACTGTCTGTCTGTGGTCCAGATCCTGTTCTTGATCTTTTTCCACACTGAGGACAGGAGTCTCCCAATGAACCAGACTGGTCCCAACATGAAGTGATGCACTGTCTGCAGAACCAGTGTCCACACCTGGTAGAGACTGGATCCTTCATGACTTTCTGACACAAAGTACAGTTGGACTGCTGCTCCTTCACAGAAATATTACTCCTCTTCCTGTTTCTCCTGACATTAACACATGAACACAAACATTTGTACCTTACCAGCAAATTCAGAATGCTATATTACTTTTTTATAGGTAAAACTGTGTCAAGCCTACTTTCTAATGTCTCTGGTTTCACTGTAATCAGTGTTATTAGGGTGTGTGATATTGACAGAAGACCGCTTGATACTTTCTTGAATTTTGTTGATAGTAATCACTGCGTTTACATGCACTTAAGTACCCAGGCTACTGGAAATAAATGTATAGATGCAGCAAATATGCAACCAGATTTATCCTCTAAATGGGCTCATTTTTGAAGCATGGTTTACAGATTTAAACTATAGAGAAACTAACTTATTATTCTCTAATGCTCCCAACACATGCTCTAATGCATGTGTTGATAGCACTGTGAAAGAGACAGACAGACAGACTGGTTACAGCACAGAATCAAAGGTTCACCACTGCTTCAAGTTTTCTCCAGTTGTGGATAATGGCTGTCATTGTGGTTCACTGAAGTCCCAGAGCTTGACATGACATGTGGCTTAGCTGTCCAAAAAATGTGATTAACCACAGTTACTTTATTATTTAACAAGGGGAGTAATTACTTTTTCCACATAGGGCTATGTAGGTTTAGATTGTATTTATTAAGGAAGAAAAATTATCATGACTTAAAAACTGCATTTTGCCCTTGAAAGTTGATTCTGTTCATCTGGACAAAGTTTTTCTGTGGGAAATACATTTCAAAACTCATCTGAGTCTCAACCTCAGTTTCAGCTTCTCCAACCTTATAAACAACCCTTTGCATAATGCCTGAAACTAGCACCAATTACTAACAATGGGTTGTGTGATCAATGATATGCAAATTGTCCACTGTTCAATGTTAGAGTGTACCATTCACAGAGAGTTGGGGAATGGCTGCAATCACAACATTGTAAGATGGTGAAAGATGTACCGTTAAGCCCCCTCATCAGTTCAGTGATGGTCATTCCTTTTTCACGTAAATGACCTTCTTGACTCCTATCTCAAATCAGTATTCTAGGATTTCCTTAACTGGATTGTTGAGCATGCACTGAGAAACACATTTTGTGTTTACTTGGGTTATCTCTGTCTAATATTTAAACTTGTTTGATGATCTGAATCATTTAGGTGTGACAAATATGTTAAAAAAAATGTAAAAAAACAGGAAGGGGGCAAATACCTTTTCAAAACACCTGGTGAAATCAGATTTCTATAATTACAGAAACTATGTTTTCCACGACATTTCCAAGTCATCTTACTTGAGAAAGCAGACCATAACCTTGTTACTAAAGTACACGCATTTTAGAAAAAATAAAATTAAATAAATAAAAGTGATGGGAGATTAAATAAAAACCCATCAAACAAACGATCTAAATTAAAATATATAAAAGGAAAGAAAATATTCTACATATGCAATGTATAATACTAATGCTAACCATACGTTAATACATGTAAAAAGACACAGGATATTCAGCATTACATGTAAAATCTCTGGAAGCCAATAAGCTATGAAAACCCCCCGCCATTAGTGTTAAAAATAACTATAGTGGAACATGGTGAGAATTCCTGGGAAATTCCTCTCAGTCACAGCTACACTGAAACTATTCAGACAGCACAAATATAAAAACCAAACTATTAAAATGGGATAAGAAGTAGACTGAATCATTTACCATGAATCCTCACCACTAAACACTTCCAGTGTGTTGTGCAGACAATAAAAAGACAATTTCTTACTTTCGGCCGGAGCGTCGAGGTTTATTTCTGAGGTGCTGAAGATTTCCATTCCCTAAATGGCTCATCTTCAGTCAGTATGATGGGAAAAGCAGAAACACTGAAAACATGCACACAATAACACAGTTAATGTTGGATAGGAATTCTGTTCTGTGAGCATGGTTTACGTTGAAAGGCAGGTGGTCTGTTCCTGTAATCAACTAAACATGGATATATTTTGTTAACTCCACAAAAATAAAAAGGGACAAAGGGAACTGGTTTCTGGCAGGGAGTCCTGAGAACTGAGTTTGAGGACCACCGGTCTAATGCTTCACAAAAACAAAGATGGTGGGCGGAAATGACGTCGTCTCGGTCTGGTTACTGATCGTGTCTTTGTCTCTTTC
The DNA here is from genome assembly GCA_034779795.1 of Ctenopoma multispine. NCBI lineage: Eukaryota > Metazoa > Chordata > Actinopteri > Anabantiformes > Anabantidae > Ctenopoma > Ctenopoma multispine. The sequence goes on along the minus strand of JAUYWH010000012.1, from coordinate 12,641,596 downwards.
TTAAATAAAAAAGGACAAAACTGAACGACTGATGATGGTTTGTGTGATTTGACTACTTTAAAAATCACAGATAAACATAAAGACAAATGTAAATTACAAAAAAAACTTTCATTTCACGAATGACGACGTCATTTCCTGGTGCCGTCCTCGTTTTTGTATTTTCCACGATAAATTGACATAAATATACTTTTCTACAAGAGAACCGGGTTGTTTTTAACTCCATTCACGTAGAATAGTCTATGTGGATTCAGGGAAAGTCTTCAGAGTCTGGCCGAGGGTTGAAAAACGATTATACTGAGTTAAAAACAGTCTTCAAGCACTGATTTCTAAGGAACATGGAGTTTGGAATCGCTGACACTATCTTCTAACTATCCACCTTCTCATAACCTTCAAGCAGTAAAAGATAACACAGAAACAAGTCAGCAGCTTCTAATTACCGGACAGACCTTTAAATCTCTTCTGGCTGCTCCGTCGCCTCGATGAATCCAGCGACACGTCCGTGAACGAGGCCGTTTCTCCGGTTAAAACGACGTTTCCACAAACGTTGTTGGGGTCGGTTTGACTCAGGTTTACATACGAGGAAGGAAAAAACAACAGATCCCATCACCTGGATTAGCAGTTAGTTTGTAGTCAGCCGTCCTTAAACCGGTGCTGTGTGCTACCGCTTGTTCTTTGTCATCTTCCGCATCTTCTTCTTCTTTGCTGGGTTTTAATGACGAATGGAAACTTATAGCCGCGTTACCGCCACCTACTGGTAAAACGTATTATTAGACCTCGGTACAGTAGGACGTGTAGGACAATATTCTTAATCCCCTCTCAGTCAAGGTAGTACAAAAACTTCTGAACAGACTTTCCCCAAATATATGTAAGATAAATATTAAATTACAATACTAATCACATTCCCTGAACCTTTCCTACTAGATTCTCTGCACGTTTAGTTCCTTATGTTTGACTACATTGTGTAGCCTACATAGTCTAGTTGGGTCTGACCGGGGCCTGTGTGTCCTATCTTTCTTTGAACTTTGAACCATTTTTAGTAATGTGTCAAACAAATATATGTGTCTGAACTTTCCTTTTGTCTCAAGAAGGCCTGTCTGGATCGAATAGGTCCACACTGACTAAGATGTACAAAGTATTTCATGATAATTGCAGATTTAGTTTGAAGCAAGAAGGGAAAGGCGTGGCATGGACGGCCTGTTGAGACACAGGGAAGGCAGGGTAGGTAGGGGTCAATCTGGGGATGTGGAAAAGTACTGGGACCCCCAAGATGGCAAAAGGGGCAAAAATGGCTGAGCCACAGGTGTTGTCCCAAGAAGGTATTAAAGGTGATTTTAAACAAAGAGATTGGTGGCTCACTAGATTTATCCGTCAATTTTGTACAAAAATAAATCTCTTACACTTGGACTCTTGTCTGACTCTGCTTGCCTTTTTAAAGAATATGTTTTCAAGGATTTTTGCACAAAGATTATTCTACAACAATGAAAACGTTTATTTTAACATTTGTATCATAGTATTAAGCTGATACTTAGCCCAGTTATAGGTAAAGAAATATGTAATAAAAAACAGGGTTAAAGGAGATTAGATGTGTTTATGGAACTGTATGAATGTATTTAAAGGCAGGATTGTTTGACAAGATGTGTTGCGACAGTTTTAAATATTGTGGAAATAAAACTGTACCCTCAGCTGTAGAATGTATGACCACCTGACACATTCATATTAATATGAATGGAAAAAAAGACAAATCTATGTTTATTTGTCTTCTAAATTATTTAATGATGAAATTAAAGCAACCAAATTATAAAAATACTTTATAGTCAGAATGAAGTAACCCCATAAAACCACCTCTTTATGAACACGGCTTCCAACAGGATGCAGCGTGCTGTCAAACCATTTGATCGGCATCTTTTCCTGCAGGTGCACCTAAATTTGGTCGAGGTAGATGTGATAAAGTCATTTTTGCGACAGTTCTTCTGTGTATACGTAGATTTGGTTTTAGATTAGGTTTTGTAACCAAAGGCTGATGTAACTTTTACCAGACCACACAAATCAGTGACACACATTTATACCGGATGACATGTTCCTTCATTATTTATCCTTCACTGTCATTTCTTTAAGGCATCATAAGTCGTGATCACGTCTTCATCAAGCTGGAGGAGTTAATCCTTCATGTGCTCAGAACAACAATCAGATATTTATGCTTTGGTGCCACCGATCCACTCTTTGCTCACCCCTGCATCTGAGGAACTCCTTTCCACGCTGTCCATGTTCTTCCACCTAACCTCCTCACTGTCCCTCTCATAGAGAGCTCCGACAAAAGAGGCTGGATCTGAGAGGGAAGCTGGAACAGAGGGAGTCCCTGGAGCAGTTCTGGTAGACCTCTGTCACCGACTGGATGAGAAGATAATTTCACCAGGAGAAAACGTTCAGCGGCCCTGCCCTGCTGCTTCTGCGCTTCAATAAGGCTGAGGCAGGCCGTGAACACGTCAGAGTACGGGGACCATGTCTGAGGAAGACCACTGTCTGATGGGTGCTGATGAGTCCATTCTGCTGTTCTCACCAAGGCTTTGCGAGTCAAAACGAGCACAACTCGCCCCCCCCGACTGTTCAGCTCCAGCAGCTGCGAATGCAGCCACGGCAGAGGGCCCAGAGTGCACTGCTCCTTCCTGCACCACTGATCCACAGACACACTGAAGCCGCTGTTACACAGCAGAGAGCCCAGCCGACAGACTGACTCTGAAACTCCATCGTCCACGTCTGGGGGGCTCAGCAGCACCACGTGACCCTCCCTGCCAACTTCAGACAAAAGAAACAACAGGATGAAATAAAAGGAGAGTTTGTTTATTCATCATGACTTTTTGTATTTTTTAAAAGAAGAAGAACAAGAAACTCACTCTTCACAAATCCACCACGACGACAGCTCCTCACCCATTCTATACAAATAAAAGACAGTGAAGCACTGTTGAGTGTCTTTACAGGCACCATCTGAATAAAATGGATTATTAATAATGTTGTTGTTGTTAAAAGTTTGTAAGGCTTAAAAAATACTTTTAATGGTTCAGTGCCACAAGTTGTTGATTCCTCAAATGGTTTGTGGATAGAATTCAAACCCAGTATCAGAGTGTACATTATTCAACATTCTCACTGCAAAGGGGGAAAAAAACTTACTCTTGACAAAGTCATTAAGGAAGTAAAATATGAGCAGTGTGAAGCAAACCAGCAGCATAAACCCGACAAGCAGGAGACTCCAGCGCCACCTGCCAGCTGCAGGAAACACGAAACCAAACAGTTCTTATCAAAAACTCAAACTGAACTACAGCTGGAAACAGTCAGTGAATCAGACTCACTGTTGATCAGACAGAAAGGACCCAGCTCATGTTTCATTCCCTTCACTTGTACCTGCAGGAAAAACACACAGTTACTCAGCTCCTGTTATTAATACTAATTTAAAGCTGTCTGGCTGAGGACTGAGAGAATACTTTACCATGACGCATGATGAGAGCTGCAGGCTCACGTTTTCAAAGACGCCTCGTTTCTCCTGACAAGAACATAGTTAAACGTGATGTGAAGCCACACACTGCTCAAACACGTCCACATTTATTGTTAATAGTGGAAGTTTCCAGTCATGTTGGCATGAAATCTGGGTAAATATCTACAGAATGTACAATATTTTACTTAAACACAGTTGATTTAGTGTAGATTAAGGTTTCAAACTAAAACTGAGGTGTACAAGCATCACTACATTACCCAGAGTCCTTTGCTGTTTTGTTTCCAAATGCTGTTTTCCAGCCGTTGTCTGAAGCCCATCTCCTCCCTGCAGCTGTTCTCTTGGTGACAGAGCCACACTTCACCCTCCAGCCTGCAGGGGGCGGACAGGTTCCACCACAGCATCGTGCCGTGTTTGTTCACAGACACAGACACAGACACGTTCTGCCACACGTTCCTCTGGATCAGCTCACGCACATTTACAGCGACCGCTATGGACAAAAAGCCCGCAACAGAGAAAACATAAACATCCATCCATCCATCCATCCATCCATCCATCCATCCATCCATCCATCCATCCATCCATCCATCCATCCATCCATCCATCATCAACCGCTTCTCTGAGATTGGAAAAACATGAACATTAAGGGAAAGTCCAGCAACACTAGAGTCAAGTGTTCACCCTGAAAGTGAGACCAGAAAAAAAGTGAGACAACTAACCTTTGTTTTTGAAGGGGCAGCTAAGACGATGCCAAGACGATTTGTCCTCATCCCACACCTGAAACACATCAGATGTAAAAACCTGTGGGAGAATTTACTGAGACAGACGTGAAGTGATTAAAAGTCAGTGAACGTGAAGTTACCTGGAGACACGTGCAGGGGGTCACAGCGTAGAGCGGGACAGTCGTCCTGTTCCATGTCTGTGAAGTAACATTTAAGACATCATCAGAAACCCTCAGTGGAAAGTACCTAAGTCCTTTTTACTTTATCTGGCAGCTGCAGTAACTAGTTACTTTGCAAATGTGCAGCATTATGTGAAAAGTCGTGTAACAACGCTCCAGACTACTTCTTGGCTGGACTAATGTCTTACAGAGTCTGCTGGATGCCTTACTGATCATAGCCAAGACATAGTGAGACACACAACGTCCTGTAAAACATGGAGGCTCAGCTTGTTGTTTCACAGATCACAATACTATTTAAATGGTAAAAGACACGAGTTGTGCAAAGAGAAGAACAGATAAGAATGTTTACTTTGGCTTCTTATGCTAAAGTACAGGATTCAAATACTTCTTCCAAACACCAACGTGTAACCGACACCAACTGTTGCTGTTCCCACAAACCTGACAGGCTCCGTTCTTCTCATATTGGAAGCACAGAGATGGGACCGTCTGATTCCTGGCAGTAAACTGCAGCTCCACCCAGTTCAGCCCCCTGTAATCAACACCTGTGAGTGTGGGGATTTCTCTTCTATCTTGACATTCCTCTACTCGCTCCTCCTCCTGGCCGCACACTGCAGACCCACAGCATCACAGTTAATGTCAAGCAGCCAGTAGTTACATCATGTTCTGAAGTGAAAAACCGTAAACGTCACCTTCATCTTCAGAAGGAGCAACAGCTTGTTGACTCAGCTCTAATGATTTGGGTGGATAAACACTAATCTCACTACTGAAGAAAACTCCAGCCGGCTTGATAATCACCATGGACATCTACAGAAACACGAGAGTTATTAAGATGAGCGAGCTTGGATGATTCATTACTGACACAGCAGACATGATACTGCAGTGCACATACTCCACGGTACCTCTGCTGGGTTCTGATGAGTAAACGCTCCATGATTCACCATGAACTTCACTTTCTTGCATGTGGGAAAGTTAGATGGTGATTTGTAACACACTGTCACAAAAGCTGTCACAACAGAGAAACACAGCAGAGGTAATAACAGAAAAATGTAACTGTGAAGACTAAAAATGACTTTACACCATATATTTGACAAATCACGTTTTTCACAGCAGCTTTCTGTGGTTAATGCATTTAAACCTACAAAACAACTGTATAACCTCAGTTCACACCTCTTGTAATCCTCATCTCATCCCGGTGATCCTCCTCATCAGGTCCAGAGCCGTCATCCTCCTCCTCTTTATCCAGACGGACGTGGAGCTCAGCGTCTATCACCAGGCACAATGTGCACACCGCTTTGTCTTTGCAGCAGAGTTTGAAGTGTGGCGTCAGTTTCTGAACATCCACAGCGTCATCGTCCCGTACAGCAAAAGACATCTGGTCCTTCATGGTGCATCGAGACAGCCCCTAAAAAAGGGAAAAACAAAGACAGAGGATACGAGCTTGCACACAATGCTATGTGACATTTAATTTAACATTTTGAGACGGGATTTAATTTTAAATGTGGAAAATAAAACACTGAGAAAGAAAAAACAGATCAAAATGTTGCAGCAGGTCACTAACAGTAAAATACTTCAGCTCAGGGAGCGTCAGTTACGTGTGTCCGAGCAGTGTTCTCTGTCATCACCTGTGAGCAAATCACTTGATCTTTGTAACTTCTAGAAATCTCCAAAGCAGAGCCGGACGTCAGGAGAGTCAGTGAAACCCACCAGAAGGACCAAGGGGGAAGAAACATTTTGCCTTTGGACGCTCAGGAAAGTTTGAGTCCTACTGCGAAGCTCTCCACACGTCTCTCTCCAACAGTGACATGTTTAACAAAGTGCTGGATGTTAACTGTCTGAGAAAGAAGAGAAATGAAAGAAAAACAAACTGACAAATGTGTTTTCCTCTGCCTCGTCGCTTCTTAAAGCATAAAAGTCTACGTGTTACTTACTGTGTTTGTTGAGCCACTCTGAAGTGTGTACTTATTTCCACAGGGTTTTCAGCTCTACCTTGTTAATGCAGTCTAGAAGTCCCTCCCTCCCCCAGTCTGTCTGTTCCTGATTTGGTCTCCGGACTGTCCCTTACTCCCTTATGCACATATTCCTGAAACTTCCTGCTCAAATTCCTCATTACACTGTAACTCAGCCACAGGTCAAAGTCCACAGCTTGTTTTTAGTCAGAGCTGCTCTCACCCTTTAACATTAAAATACTTTTATTCACTGAGCTGGATTTTAAACACATTCTGGCTCATTAGTTTCTGTCCTTTTACGTGAGTTTGGCCACGATTCCTTCGTCTGCAGAAGGAATCATTGTGCCTGACTAACAACTTTATCACGTCATCTCAAAAGAATCTTTTTACCTGAAAACAAAGAGGCAACAAAATGACACATCAAACAGCAGCTCAACTGGTTTGACCACATGCTGAATCAAATCCCAAACCACTGTCTCTCTGTTGCTCTTGAAGAATTGTGTTGAAACTAGAGTTTGAACTTGTGTATTTACTTCATCTACATTTACCTGAAACTGCTGCTGTAGGGTTGTGACACAGCACAGAAGTGGAGGTGACTGTTGCTCAGGTCACCTTCATCTGGGCCTGAAAGCAGAAAAGTAGGAAATAACTCTCTACACCAGCAGGTGGCAGTAGTCTGTATTTGTCATTCAAAAAGAGACGGGGCACTTGCACTGTAAAGTGCCCTGAGATGACTTAGATTGTGAATTGGTGCTATATAAATAAAGCTGAATTGAATTGAAGATTTTAAATACCTTTTCAACAACTCAGCTGCTTTTTTTCTTTTATTTTTGTTGTTGTTATTTTTTTTATATCTTTCAAACAACATTTGAATCAATTATGATTATATAATTATTCAGAGCTCACAGGTGTGAAGAAATGTCTTTAAGTTGTTCATGTAATATAGATTTTATAAGAGTAGAGTTTAGTGTTGTGTATTGTGTTTGGAAGAACAGATGGACAGACAGTGACTTTGGCTTGAGTTACGATTAACTAACTAATCTAATGTGACAGTTTTGAAACATTTAAAATTGAACATGAAATTTCCTCATATTTGGCAAAAGTCCATTTTGGCTCAAGGACGAACCTATTACATTTGGTGGTCAAATCTCAGGGTCTCTGCAACCTGACATTACAGGAACATATTGACGGAGGAAAATTCTAGACTTCATGCTTCCAATTCTTCGAATGAGTCTGGAAACAACCACAATGCACAAAAGCTAATGTGCTGATCTCACATGTGCTTTTTCATGTAGCTCTGAACAGGATCAGGACAAGTTGATCAGAAATATTTCTGTACACACATGAACACTTCATTGCTGCATGGAGTATTTTTACCCCACATTGTATCTATAATCTCTTGTTCAACATCATTTTGCATTAATCAAGGATATTTTTTGTCTGCTCACATATTAATCATGCAGGAAATGAATTCCAATCTTCTATTCCCATAATGTAAGATAATCTAATGTTAATTAGCAACAGAGGAAATCCAAGTATCAAATGTGTGAATGAAAACTTCACTATTTCCAAGAACAAGAGAAAAGGAGTGGCATTTTCCTCCTTTCTCTTACAGTTGTAAATCTGTAAATCTGTGTTTTTCTGAAGGGTGTATTTGTTACCACGTGTTGATACTGAATTCGCTGCTCTACATGTGATGAAATATGAATGAATATCAAGAGTTTCATCAGTGACGTTGGCTGATTAAACCACAGGCAGCTTTAATGTTTTGTAGCTGTCTGTCAGGGCCTTTTCTGTATTCTTCGTGCCACTGATGTCTGCTGCACATATTTAACACATTAAACTGCATTTGATGACTTTGATTGTTTTTAATGACAGATCATTGAAAAGTGTGAATGAGGTCATAGAAATGACTGCAGTTACAATGTGAGAGTAAAACACTGACAGGACGTGACAGGGAAAATATGTGAACTTCTTCTTTCTAGTTCAGCTACAGCAACTAAACAGTGAAGATGACATTAATTTCACTTAAAGTGATTTGGACTATAGTCGGTAACAAGGAGAGGGAAGGTTATGGTCAGCAGGGAGTCAGGGCAGGCAGAGATCAAAACCAGCAGCATCTTCTGAAGACACCAAACAGAGCAGGAAAGCTGTGATCAGGTAAGGGGAGCAGACAATCTCGCTGCTTAAAAAGGGAGAGGCACAAGTGAAACTGATTAGTTGATTACCAGACAAGTTAGACAAGGTAACTGGAAACGACAAGAATTTCAATATAAAACCGGAAGTACAGATCATGATCATGACAGGATTTAGGTCTTGCAAAAGATGGGTTAGGAGGGTTAAAATCCGAACGTGCCCAGCCCACGGCACGTTAGTGCGTTAAAGCAGTTTTATTATTATGATGATGATGAAAGTCCGTCGCTCGCTGGGTCTGAATACAAACACAGACAAATCATGGGTCACAGGAGGAGTGGGATGTTGATCAGTACTGGCTTTGGATTGGCATCGTCGTGCATCACAACTAAGAAGAGCATTTGGGGGTGGGCCTCAAATGGGAGCCCACCATCACCTCCGTCATAAAAAAGCCCCAGCAGAGGATGTACTTCCTAAGGCAGCTGAAGAAATTCAACATGTCAGCACAGTCGATGAGGCAGTTCTACACTGCAATCCTCGAGTCCAGCCTTCAGTCACCGTGTGGTATGCTGGAGCCACCAACAGGGACAAGAAGAGGCTGCAGCGTGCCGTGCGCTCTGCTGAAAAGGTCATCGGCTGCAAACTTCCCCCCCATACAGGACCTGTACACCTCCAGGACATTGAGGCGTGCAGGTCGGATCACAGCTGACCCGTGTCACCCTGGACATGGCTTTTCGACTCGCTCCCATCTGGTAGGAGGCTCCGATCCATTCGGACCAGAACCTCTCGCCACAAGAACAGTTTCTTCCCCTCTGCAGTTAGACTCATAAATGACAATCATAGGACTGCCCACTCCAGTCGCTTTGCTTTAGTCACTTGACCCTGTGTTGTGTTTGCACCTAAACTGATCCGCTCTGACCAGTATCTACGCTGTCTTGTATATAGTAGCTGTTTATCTATTTATTACCCCCCTATACTAATATTATGCTATTGTGCCGTTTCTTATTTTGTATTTTTGGTTTATCATTTATTTCTTTTTCTTTTTGCACCAAGTACCGAAGCAGTTTCCTAATGTTGTGATTTCTCACACATATGGAAATAAAATCCTTCTGATTCTGAAATACCTGGAGGTACGGAACTTTTACAAGGACATTCTAATTTTAAATATCTTCCACACAGCGGAGTTGACAGAACCACAGTTATTTGTAACCACTAGAAAAGAAGAGAACTTGGAGTCTGGCGTATCATTTAAATACTATACACACGTTCATGCAGCAAATCACCCAAACAATGGACACACACAATTAAAGGAATAATGACATTCATGTCTTTGTTTAATGACAGCAGTCAAATTACCAGCTGTGTTTAAAAAATGCTTTTCAGGTGGTTGATGTGACAAATTTTGCGACGTGGGCACGCATCAGAGCGCAGCTCCACCATGACACAGAGATCAGAGGAGAATAAGGGGTGGAGTGTGGTGGGGGCGGGGGTGCTCTGGATAACTTTTTAATATGTAATTGAATTTCACTTTCTCCGGCCTCTATCCTAAGACCTATCCAACTTAGGTGTCCCACCTGGTGGAGCTCTTAGGGTCACTGAGGCAAGAAAACCCCCTGCCCACGATAATGTGGGAAAAAACAACAATCAACAAAATGAAATCTTCCTCATCAGATTACAACAACTAAAAACTTGACATTTACCTTACTTGGATGGCCGATATCAAATATATTCAAACCCAACAATAACACTTGTCACTATTGCCAATATTAACAAAACTGAAAAAGTTAGGCCAAAAAATCAATTCACAAAGTCCTGAAAAATAAAACTAGAAAAAAACTAGAATAAATAAAATAAAATAAAATATCCCTCTAGGTCTTTATAACCAGCAACATAAAATGTATCTTAATTGGATTCTCAAATAAATTAGCAAAATAAAGTAAGAATGAAATAAGACCTCTCACTATAAACTAAAAAGGTTTATTTTAGGGATGCTCCAATCAGGGTTTTTGCTACTGATTCCGATGCCGATCACATTGATTTGGTGTAAATCTTTCACTTAATTACAGGTAATAGATTGGTGTGTTATGTCAGGTATTAAATTATAATGCTCAAGAACGAGACATAGCTTAATGACATATCTATCTTTGTTACTTAAAACTACTGTGGATCTAAATGTGTCACTGATGATTGCTGCTGATAATTACACTGATTATTTCTGGCCTGGTCCTTCTTTCTGATTGTATGACAAGAACACACACATGCATGGGATGTGGTCTGGACCGATAGAGCTTAAGAAAAAGAAACTACTACTAATTTATCTGCAGTTTACTCGTTGTGTTGAAGCGTTTTAACGAGCTTTTCCCCACGAGGTATTTTTTCGTTCACTAGAGTCATGTGTTGCAGGATGCAAACTTCATCACTACATCAGTCTCACAGACGGTGGAAAAGTTCCACACGGCATGTTTGTCCATCATCGCGCGTCTGCGCCAGCAATGAAAGGCATTAATCGCCGATCACGTACTTTTCATGGAAATCGGTCAATACTGATCTGTGGCCGAATGATACTAAGATCGCAGTGATTACATCAGTATATGAAACGAGAACACTGTTGAGTGCAGAGTATAAATGTCAAATATTATTGACATTTTGTTCATACAGCAGTACTTTAGTAAAGTAAAAGTAAAAAAAACAACTTTTGAATTATTATTATATTTTGCCCATAACAGTGCGACTATTTGCAGAAAAATCATGTGATTTATCACAATAGAAAATTAAAATCGCTGCCCAGAACTAATATATATACAGAATTATAAGAAAAAAAAATTTGCAAGCATGAAGAGGATTCTGTTTTCCAGACCCTGCAGAGCAAAGCACAGCAGAGCAAAATGAACCTGCTCCTCGCCAAGTGAGACAGAAACTTGATTATAATTTAATATTAATGTTGATATGTGTCTGCTGGATGTGTCAGTGGGTAATTTGTTTGCTAATGATGGATGATGAGTGATGACAGATCATTAAAGAAATGCTGAAAAACTAAAAAGATAGTGAACATGATATAAACAGTCGTATTGTGGCTGTAAGTGTGGTGAGCTCCTGTAACATGTGACAAAGTTCTTCAAAGTGCGTCTGCTCCACAGGTTGGATGTCAGGTAGAAGAGAAAGAGGAGTTCTGGAGTAAGTTAGATGAAGCGGTAGAGAGTGTTTCTAGGATGGAGAGACTGGTGATAGGAGTAGATTTTAGGAACTCTCTGACTTGGTTGCAGCGTCTGGTGTCTGCCCCCTGCTGCATCAAAACCACAAAAACACAAAAGTAAAAACTTGTTTAACTGTGTCGATGACTGCAGCAGAAGTCATTAGAATGTGTGACTTATTCATT
>JAUYWH010000012.1:12606108-12620118 GCA_034779795.1 Ctenopoma multispine | reverse complement strand
AGAAAGAAGTCCAGTTGCCATGACTCAATCTTCAGACAACTTTACCTGGATGACTGAGAATCTTCACAGACACGTTAATTAACTAACTTAACATTAACAGTGTTAATGCGTAAACCAGCAAAATAAATTATTAATCCACCTGATAAACTGCAGCACCCCCAGTACTGTAATTTAAACTGATGTCAAATTTGCATGCAGACACTCGACCAAACAGTCCAGTGTGGAGCAGGCAGAAAGGAAAGTGATGTCAAACACTAAGAATACTCAGTGAATGATGGTGACATTAAAGTTCTAACAAGAGTTGTACAGTAAGAGCTGTAATCCTGAATGTTATCTGCCAAAGTACTTTGGTTGGATGCACAACTGAAGCAGTTATATTTTTTAAACCTTTCATCAACAGCTCGCACTGTTCCTTTACTGAAGGTGAACAAAGCGACGTGAAAATGGGAGTGGTTACTTTGAAATGTTTCCTATCAGGCAACAGGAGAAGGGGGGGCTCCTGAAAACTTCAGAAAAGTAGCTGCAATTCTGAGCTGCTACATTTGAACTCACACCGTCTCCGTTTTATTCAGGTCAAGTGAAAAGTGAAACCACCCTGGAGGATACAGTCGTCTTACTTTGTACAGCGCTGTTCTGTCTAGTTGAGTGGAGTCTGGGTCTTCTATGCTTTTTACCACACTGAGGACAGGAGGAGTCTCCTGATGAACCTGACTGGTCCCAGTATGAGGTGATGCACTGTCTGCAGAACCAGTGTCCACAGCTGGTAGAGACTGGATCCTTCAGGACGTCCTGACATAAAGCACAGCAGGACAGATGCTCATCCACACAAACATGACTTCTCTTCTTCTCTCTGTGGAGAACAATGTTGTTGTATGTAGGTGCAACCAGAACATTCAGATCAAGGACCAACATCATTAGCATTTTATCAGGCATAACATTTCATATCCCTGCAGCGGACAGTCAAGGATGATAAATATGATTCACCAGGGTCTGAAACAACTTAATTCCCATGTTTGTCCCGTTGAACATTTCATTTTTAGCAATACTGTGCAGAAATGTTTGTGACTTTTTCAGGAACCTACCGTTACTTTTGTTTTACAGTTCAGCTGATCGACTTACAGTAGAAACTGTCTCCTGTGAGTCTTCGCGTGTGAAGGTTCAGGTTCCACGCTGAAGTATGGAGGTGAATCTTTGGACCAGTCACTCCTCATAGACACACCGGTGGATACTGGAGGCCTCACTCTCTGTCTGTGGACACAAACATTGTATCAGCAGCTGCAAAATGAGTGAAGAGTTTCTAACTACTGTTCATATAGTTTAGATTTATTGAGCTCTAATTATTTCTCTAAAATCCTTAAATAATGAAATCAGTTCTCAGCCAACAAAAAGATCAGTGACCGAATAAACTCTTCAGTCTCTTACTTTGTGCTTGATGCTCCACGTTCATCACTGAAGTTCAGAGGGTGACGTTTGTCACTCTTCATAGACAGACAGCTGGACACTGGAGACTCTGCTCTGTCCTCCTCTCCCTCCAGACGACTCATCTTCTCCTGTCTCAGATGATCAGGTAACACTGGAGACAGAATCAGTTCTGAAGTCAACTTTAAGCTTTGTTTAATGAAACTTTGTGTATTTTCTACACACCCATTTAAATACCAACCCAGCAGACAGCATGTTTTTAATATGTTTAAAATAGAGTCTGAACAGAGTTCATACTTTCACTTTCACTATCTCCTCTGTTCGGAGGGGTGTGTGTGTGTGTGTGTGTGTGTGTGTGCTGACTGAAAGGAAGGAAATCTACACACCACATCAGATACAGCAGACCTCATTTCATTACGGTAGTTCGAAGTCTTTATGCACGTGTTCTGAAAATTATTCGCTGGTTTGTTCGCTGACGAACATCCAAACAAACCACACCCACTGTTTTTATGGCGATTCAAACCTTTAACTCTTTTACTTACACACTCTTCCACTTCATCTGCTCCTCTGTCTGGAGCTGGAGGTGACACAAAAAAACACTGGACACAACGAATTTTCTCTCAGCTTTAAAAGTTCGACCAATTCAACCTGCGCGACTTCGTCTCTGTTCGTGCTTTCTGAATCGAAGCAGCGTGTTCGCCTCAGGGTTTTTCTGTTGACGTTCCGAAGTTCGCCTTTAGTGACCGCTCACGGTTCGCTGACAGTTCGCTCACGGTATTGAAAGCACAGCAAACTGAATTAAACTGAATTAAAAAAAGAAACAATAACAGCAACGATGTAAAACTTACATGATGTTCATCCACCAACACACTCCCTAAAATATTAGAAAAAAACGTTTCCTGTCGAATTCCTTCAGAATAAAAGTGTTACATTCAAGAATTTGATATTTCAATAATCATCAATATGTCACTATTCTTATACACTGATGTAATTTTTATTTCTACCAGTAGTAATATGATTAGGCTACAGATGACAAATCCCCTCGGTCTTAGAAAAAATGTCTGACTTTCCATTACTAACGTTATTATAGGAAACTACTTTATTGGCCCGTATAAAAATGACATTTGCAGCAGTGTCAAATGCAGCATGTTGTTGCTTTGGCTCCTCACTCGTAAACACTACAGTCTACTTTGGGAAAATAAGGATATAATTACACTGGATGGGAAATATTTATGAAGTTGGCTTTACTGAAGCTCGTCTAAATCAAATACCTGTTTTTGGCTTCTGATGCCTTAAAACAACCATCAGTTACTGTCACCAGTGTAACCAAAGACTTTTCTTTATGTTAAAGACTAAAATTAAAAGATCTGAGAGAAAAGATTCTGCTTCCTTCGCATCCTGATAAACTTCATATTTCTGTTTCTTGACCTTCAAACTGAGCAGCTGCTCTAAAGCCTGTTTGTACCGAGGCCACACAAAACAACACACACACAAAGTGTTTGATAAAAAAACCTGTTCTCTTATTCTAGTCTCGGTTTATTTATTGTACATGATTACAGCGGTGGTAGAAGTCATAAGACATGGAGTTAGAGGATGAGTTGCAGAAAGGAGTCAGAGGTTTAGAAGTAGTTGACAACTCTGCGGATGGACTGGATGTTGGGGTTCTGGGCCTGCCACTCGTTATGGCTGCAGTAGTCTCCACGCTCCACGATGTACATACGACCGCGGAAGTTTGGCTCCTCGTACATCACCCAGCTGAGGATGGAGAGAAGCAAAAGTTTGGTGGATTTTATATTAATCTTACTAGAACTTAAACCAATGTCCTCCAGGTTCATCCTCTGGTCAGAAGAATATCAAAAACTTTAAAGTTTCATCATCACAATCTTCAATTAGTGTTGTTTGGTCCCACTGCAACGCTGCAACCCAAAGTCATCAGTATACAGTGAGAACAGACAAACAGCAAAAATGAACTCTTCTGATGCTGCATCCCATGAAGTCTAACATTGACCCATCCTGACAGGATTCGCTGAGAGATCTTTACTGGACCAAAGTGTTGGACGGCCAAGTGACCAGCAAGCTTATACTACTTAAAATAAAAGTGTTTTTGTGTTGCACTCACGCTCCATCTCCGTAGACCTTGACGGAGTTGATGCAGTTCTTGGAGAATCCGCGGCTCTGCAGGAAGGGACAGTCGTCGCAGATCTCCACGCACTGGCCGGAGAAGTTACAGCCCTCAAACAGCTCGATGCGGTAGTGCTCTCCATGCTGACGATAGACAGACAGTTAAACACACGTAAAGTTAGTTTAACCAGATTGTGCTGAACATGTCAATGTCAATAAATTATTAAATTAAATCTAATAAAAAAGGCTGATGGTGGCGCTAGAGGGAACATCAGGAGAGTTTCCATAATCATTAGGATTCATCCTCTGGGAACCATGAACATGCACAAGTAATTCATGCAAATGTGAACCTGATGGTTCATTATTAAAACAGAGCTGTTTACCATGCGGATGGGCTTGCAGGATCCCATGTGATCGTTGTGGGAGTTCCACCTCTGGAATTCTGGGTACTCTCCATGCTCCAGGATGTACTGCTGCCCCTTGAAGTCGGGGTGGTCATAGCAGATCCAGGCTCCACTCTCCACGCGGATAGAGTTCACCCTGAAATTACATTCACTGAACTTCAGCCTCTGTGACAGAAAGAACCAGACACTGGTTTGTCTTTATAATAGTTCTCCAGTTAATGTGAACATCTGGACAACATGTGGATTCATGTGGATTAACACTGTTCACAGATAAGTCAGCAGGTCAACGTGGAGGAAGTTTGCACTAAACTAAAAGTTGGTTTATCCACAAACATCTGCAGAGACTCTGATGATAATGTGCTCATGTTGAACTGTGGGAGAAAATAATAAGGTGATTTAAATATGAGTGAAGGGAGCAGCTCTCACCTGTTCATGAAGCCGCGGTCCTGGAAGTTATCACAGTCACCTCTGACCTCCAGCTTCCTGCCGGTGAAACATTTCCCCTCATAGAAGGTGATCTGGAGAAAAGGTAGAAAACAGATGATGATTACCTGTAGCTGCTGCTGAAATCACTTTTACTTTGGTTTGTAAAGGAGGAGATAAAATATTTATCCATCGCAGCAGGTGTCTGTCTAGAGTCGAGTTATATGAGGCAGGTTTCACATGTCAGTCAGCGTCTGATAACTAAAAGATTAACTCAGCAGTAAACAGAACATCTGGAGCATAAGTTGATCCAACTACTGAAACATAGTCAGAGACGTTCTGTTCTGAACTCACTCAGTGAGATTTCTTTGGTTCCAGGTCAGCTCTGGCTTTTTGAAAATTAAAGTAAAAACTACATTTATGAGCAGCTGCAGCATCAAACAGAAACCATCTGAAAAGTTCAGCTCTGACGCTGTATGTTCACTTCTCCTCTCTACAAACAGAGCATCACATCAAAGAGAGAAGCTGAATTTAATTCCTTTAACTAAAATAGTCGACTGCTACTTTACAGATGATCCTTTGACGTTTTAAAAGTGTTTCTTACACCAGCGCCGTGCAGCTCCTCCGTTCTCACTCACCTTTCCAGAGTACTGTGACATTTTGCCCACTGGATGTTGTCCAACCTGGCCCACAACCACACACACAGTGTAACAGAGAAAAAGTTGGACACCTCAATATATACGGCAGGGGGGCGCACGAGGGGCGAGGTCTCTGCCCAGAGGACAAAAGATGAGGCTTTAAAAGTTTCTGCTGCCTCAACGCTTTCCCTTCATCCTGATGTGTCTGCGGATTCTGCCGCGTGTCTCAATAGAATGTGCTTGGCCTGAGGTTTGCAGGGTCAGTGATACTGCACAGACCACACTTCTATAGAGACACAGAGTCAGATAGTCTAAACGTACGGACACAACGTTCCCATAATGTTCTGTTCAGATAAAAAACAAACGTTCAGGAATATCTGCTAATTAGTGTTAAATATGATGCAGTTATATGGAATTAACATCATTTATATATCTTTGTATCAGCTGAACTCTGGTCTTAAATAACATGTCTGAATTTATTTATACTTATAAACATGTCTGACAATGTAAAATAAGAAATATTCAGATTTTTTATTTAAGTAAAAATACTAATTCATTGACTAATGATTTCCACTGAGTAAAAGTCAGGATGAGTAAATGTAAGAGAATTAATAACCTAATATCAAGATATATGTCACTGTGATTTCACTTTTATTGCTCATACTTTAAGTATCTTTAATTTCTAGTATTTTCACATTGGAGTTTTTGATTTTTTATTTAAGTAAATGATCTTAATACATTTTAATATGTGGTTCTCTCTTTCTTTAAAGCAGCCTTTCTTTTTAATCTAAATAAACAGTTTGTCTCAGTCTCCTGCATCAGACATTGTACGTAGTATCAGGTGATGTCAGGTGCTGCTGTCTGCTGGGCTGATGCTGCCCTCTGCTGGTTTCACTGCTCACTGTAGATATGACAGCCTGCAACAAGTCATCGATTGATTCTCCATTTCTTCATGTTTAGATAATAAATAAATAAATTAGCTGCAGAATGTGGGATAAAAACATTTTTTCACTCAAAATAATTTATTTCAAACATGATTAGTGAGACTCAAGTGAACTGATGGACATGAATTATTAAAATCCGATATTCATGAGATTGTTCTGAGAGTTCAAATAAAACACAATTTTCTCTCTTTTGATTTAAATTCTTTTGTACTTGTGTGACTCCATACTGCTGCGTCCCTCCGGGCACGAAACAAGCTGCTTCGACAAAGACACAGAGCTTTAGCCAAACAAGAGAAGACAGCTTTAATGAGAACAGTCATAAAAACAGAACCTTTTCTTCTTTTTACATATAAAAAGTGGCTTTTATGTTGAGTTTAGCAGCAGACTGTGTCATAAGTTAGTAACAGTTAGGTTTCAGGCCTTAGTTCAATAATGTCATTAAATTATTTAAAACATCCTTTCCTTGTCTCAACCAATTTTTCTTTTTTCCACTATCACTTCAAATTGTTTCAGATCTTAGAGGGTTTTTTTGACCATGCATTGTTTTCTTTCTTCTCGTTTCTGATTCACCTAATGCACCAGTTAAATGCTTAATTCCCGCTCCTCCACCGAGGACCAAACCCCATTTGAAAATCTGTTAATTTAGTGTCATCTTGCAATTAATAATAACAATAATAATAATAATAACCTACAGGTTTCCAGTGTCTTGTCCCAGGACACCTCGACGCGTGGACTGGGAGCCGGACCACTGACCCTGTGGCTCCTACATACTGACTGTGATGAAGACATTAACATTAAATCATGAGACACTGGTTTCAACATTTAAATGAGTCACCGCTGCTCTCCAGTGTGTTTGCATGGAACAAGCAGCTTCCAGGAGATTTGAAGCATAAACATCCTCCTGACGTTTTCTGTCCAGCTTCAATTTGAACCATTAATCACTTTTTTAAACAACAACCAAGTATCATGATTCAGTTTGCAGGTCCACACTAAATCTGCAGATTTTTGAACAGAGTTTGGTGTAACATCTTGTCTGAGGAGTAAACAGAACAGATCAGGACTAACGTGGAAGCTAACAGTAACTGATCTCTCCTGCCTGCTGAGCCTGGGGACACAACGGGGGGGTGGGACACATTATTGGAAGCTACATCATAGAGCAGGGTGTCCGACCCTGAGGTTGACCCGCCTCCATCTTCTCCACCTCCAGGATCATCCTCCTGAACACCTCGACGGCCGTCTGTGAAGGAGGAGACAGAGATCAAGGGAAGAAATGAGCAGCGGAGCTTTAAATGTTCACAGATTACTGTACAGTGACTGTAATTCACTGACAAATGGTTTATTAAAAGCTGCTGCTGTGTTTCTGTGGCTCTTTAAAGTTCAATTAACCCAAAGATAAAAATACTGAATTTCTAATTTTAAAAACGAATCTGTTTTATTTCTGGCTGTAAGAAAATAAATCAGTTAATTTAAAACATCATTAAAGTTATTTAACAAGTAATTAACATATTTAGAGTGATGTGTTTCTCCTTCCTGTGCAGTTCGTGTCCTCACCTGGTTTTCTTTGGCTGAAGACTCGAGGAAAGCAGCGTTCCACGACTCGGCCTGAAGTCTCCCGTCCTCGAAGCTGATCACTCTGCACAACAAGCACACGACACAGATGAGGAAGGACTCCTCCTTACTACACACGGGTACAAACCAAACCTACAGCCTCACTGACAGATAAATCAGCCTCTGCTCTGGTTCTTTTCCCCTCTGATGTTCCTCTTTTCTCTTTTTCCACTTCCTCTGCTCTCGTGTCCTTTTCCACCATCCACCGCCTCTAAACACCTTTCTGCTGGAAAAGCTTTTTCTCACTGCTCTAATTGGATCTCAGAGCAGCCTGCAGAGTCTCACGCACACAGACACACACACAGACACACACACAGACACACACACACACACACACAGACACACACAGACACACACTGAGTTACTGGAGCTGCAGCCTTCTGTAAGTGGACACTGCTGTAAGATCAAACTGCTGCAGTGTTGCAATCACATCACCTCTGGCCTATAAAACACTCCAATATAAACACACACACACACACTGATGATGATGATGATGATGATGATGATGATGATGATGATGATGATGATGATGATGATGAGTCAGTAGTCAAAGCTTTTTCACATTCAAGGATAAAATAAAAATCATCATTTATGGTTTAACTTGAAATAAACGATTTAAATTATGACACTTGAGTCTCTGCTGTGTGAGTTTTATAATAATAAATAAAGTTTTCTATCAGCTTCCATCTTTGATTGGTTCACTTGCAGATCGTTGTAGGAAACGTGTGTTTGCTGCTCTGACGTCTGTGTGAAGTTTTATAAAAACACTGAAATGATCGGAGTCATCAGGTGAATCTGACTGATCCACATGATGAAATCACTCACAGAGTCTTACTGTGTTCGGATTTAACACTGATGACAGTTCATTTATACAGAAGCTTCACACTGTGAGGTTAAGACCTTACAGAGTTCTATAAAAAACTAATCAATCCCCACGTCAGACTCTCCTCTGTGTATCTGAACATAATATCACACAAACTGTGACCTTTAATTCAAACACTGTTACTCTGATAAGCTTTAAAACCGTCTGATGATTTACAGCAGCGTGTGGGATGAAGTGTGGTACCTCTCCATGTGCAGGTCTTTCTTGTTTCCAACTAAAATCAAAGGGACTCTGGAGACAGAGACACAAGGAATCAGTGTTTATTAATCCCAGAGTTCAGTCTGACAGGAAATGACACATTAAACATTAACAGAGAAGAAGATGATGAGGATTATTTAAACGTGTGTGATATGAACATGTTCAGTATAAGGTAAGTCCTGATGCTCAATCTTAGTTTAAACTGTAATAAACTGTAACCTTGTGGTTCTGGACCTTTAGACCAGAGAAGCCTGAACACGTGTTGTCAGCTCTCACACTCGTTCACAAGTGTCTGAAAATATCGTGATTATTTCTAACACCTCAAACATCTGATGATACGAATATTTTTAGGTTCAGTGTGACATTCACTGCTCTAGGAATCATTGTCCACATACGTGCAGAATGTGTCAGAGAATCTTTCATCAGGTCCAGTGACAGCAGCTGAACAGCAGCTCGGTCCTGAGGCCCCACTGCCCCATCCTGCCCTACACACGTCTCAGTGTGGACTAAATACAAAAACACTAACTGCTAAGTGAGGCACTGTGTACCTCTGTATCTTACCATTTACTGAGTTAAAGGAAATGAGAGTGTGTGTGTGTGTGTGTGTCTGTGTGTGTGTGTGTGTGTGTGTCTGTGTGTGTGTATCTGTGTGTGTGTGTGCGTGTATCTGTGTGTGTGTGCGTGTGTCTGTGTGTGTCTGTGTGTCTGTGTGTGTCTGTGTGTGTGTGTGTGTGTGTGTGTACGTACTGGACGTTTCCCACCATGTCCAGCAGCTTCTCGTGGATCACCCTGACGACCTCGAAACTACAGAAACACCACAAACAAACCTGACTGACCGCTTCCATATATGGTCAGAGGAACAGAGCAGTTAATTACCACGGCAACAGTCTTAACGAGCTGCTCTTCCACGTAGCTCGTTAACACTGCCAGATGTTTCCTGAAGACAAGTCAATTAACTGATTCACAGCAGAGAGATGATTTAAAAAGTCAGACTCTGACGTCCCAGAATTCACATGGTTCAGGTTTTCATTCAGATGCAGATGTAGGAGCTCATTAAAACATCTACAGTCAGAGCAGCCCGACGATGGAAAACATGATGTCAAGCAGTTTCACGTGTTAATGTGAGGAAGGTTACGGCCCCCCCATCGCTCCACACACACACACCTGCTGCTCCGTCAACACAGCAAGTCACAGCTCATCATGATTCATTCACCGAGTCTGTTTCCACAGCTCTTTGTTTTTAAAAGCAACATTTCCCCTCAAACAAGTGTAAAAATGGTTTAGTGTTATTTAAATATTGTTCCTAAACTGAAGCGTTTCCTTTCAGCGAGTTGTTCCACGGAAACACAACAAACTAAATCTAAAGAATAAGAGAACAAGAAACAAACAATGAAGTAAAAGTCTGAATGAAAGTAGAAAAATGGATGGAGACAAAAATAGTCATTTCTATTTAAAGGGTAAATGCATAAACGTACATAATACATGTGTAAGAATAAAGACAAAGGAAGAAAAAAGCGTCACTGACCTTTTGTAGGATGTGACAGAGTAGATGAGGATGTAACCGTCGACGTCGATGGTGTAACTCTGAGGGAAGATGGAGTACTCGTCCTACACCCAGAGGGAGGATTAGACAGAAAGTCAACAGTTACTGTTTGGTTCTTTTCTCAGTTCATTTACTGTAAAACATCGAGAAAGAGAGAACACATGTGCAGGTGTGGAATAAACAGGTGAGTAGATACAGGTACTGTAACTCACCTGTCCGGCCGTGTCGACCAGCTGCAGGTTGTACTCCTGACCGTTCACAGTCATCGTCTTGGTGAACGCTGAGAGAAACAACGTGGTCGATTAGTCAAACCGAAAGCAGAGCTGACGTCAGTTAAAGCCCAACGACAGGAGACAAACGGACACTCACTGTTCTCTATGGTGGGGTCATAGGAGTCCACAAACTGGCCCTCCACAAACTGGATGGTGAGAGACGACTTTCCTGGAAACAGCATCGAGTGTCCAGTGGCTCATTTTACACAGTGAAATGCTCTGATTGGTCAGAAGTGTGAGCCTCACTCAAACCAAGTGAATAACTGCACAGTAGCTGTTGTGTAGCTTTGTCGGTGTAACAGAAAAATAATGAGACCATTCACGTAAAAACAGGAAGAACTAATGATCACATTAAAGATCATTTAATATTAAATTATTCTGAAGCTCTCAGGTGAAACACAGACGACCTTTCTGGATCCTCAGCATCAGCACCTCACCTGTCACACCTTCTGATTGGCTGCCAACTAACCAATCACAGCTTACAGTTAATTATAGTAAAACAGATTCTAGATTCAGATTCTAGAGAGGAACATGTTCCTCTCTCTTCAGATGCACAGGACTAGAACATTAACTGATAAGGTGTTGTTGCGTGTTGTGTTGGTGTCATGTGGGTTCATGAAATCACCAAACACTCACATCTTCCTGCAGGACAAGCTGCACATTAACGGTAGTAGCCTGGACATGCGCCACACTAAAACTCGCTTAATGAGCTTAGTTACTATCGGTCATCATATGACGAGGACTTACCCACCGACCTGTAGCCCAGCACGGCGATTTTCCGGGATTTTGGCTGCGGCATGGTCTTATTCTGAGCATCCAGACAAGCGGACAGAGCATCAAGGCTCCTGCATCACCTCTTCCCGAAGAGACCGGACTCACCGCATTGCTAAGGAGCGCTCAACGCCGATTGGCCGCGCACATGCACTGAGGCGGGCCATCGTCGAAAGCGTGCGCTCCGATTGGTTTTAAAGGGACGTACGGGTCGTCGAAGCCTTCGTTCATTGGATAAATCCGATTGCCAGACTCTTGGTTGAGCCAATGGGAGAGCAGAAGACGGCGGAGTGGGCGGGAGCATCGATGTAAACAGAAGTTCGTTCATGAATTAGCCGCTAGTTAGCTCGCTAAGCTAGTTAACTCTTCCATTGCTACCTCAGTCCGTCCTTGTGCACTTTGGACCTCTGTTTCTGGGTTTAATGGCCGCCGTCGCCCTGAAGTGCTCCGCTCTCTGGCGTTTTGATAAACTCAGAAGGTGAGAATGTGGTTTAACGCTGTTACCGTCACGTTTGAAGCCGTTAACGAGACGTTACCGAGCTGTCAGATGAAAACTTCTCCGTCACATTTACAGTAGAAGTTGGAGACTGGTCAACGTTAGCTTGTCTAAGTTAGCACAGACTTTCTGAAGCTGCTGTCTCCTCTGATCATTCTCCTTCTCGGTTGTTTGAGTATTTTGTGCTAAATGAACATAAGCTAACAGGTTAGCATCAGCTGTAACAAACACAGAATGTAAAGACTGCACAGTTTGAGTAACCAGTCGTTATTTGATATCCATCATGACAGTGATGATGTTAACCAGACAGGATGAGCTACACCTAGCTGTGACCTTTGCTCCACATGTTGACGATCAGGAGGTGAAGCTAAAAATCACTTCACTCATGTTGTTAATGCAAACAGAAAAGACAGGAACACAGAGGATTGATGTTCTTCTTAAATTATTCATATTTACATATTTATAGACACTTTACAGAAAGCTATCCAACAACAGAAATGACTTTATGAAATTCACCTGTTACAGCAGCACAAAGGTCAGAACAGGAACAAAGTGAGCGGTGATGAGAGACACAAAGAAAACAGACTGATTAGAGTCAGGTTGTGTTATAAACATTAAACGTGTGGATTTAACAGGAATGATTAATGATTCCAGTCTCAGATGTGAGCCTTCGCTCATTTTCCCTGACTTAGCACAGATAAGAGACTAATTCATAGGATAGAATAAATAGATTAAAGACAATATCAAAGAATAAATAAGATCAAATACATTTTAAAATAAACATAAAATAACCAGTAAAGTGGAAAATGTTGACTATCGACGTGTAACTGGTAGATTCATCATTTCCATTAAATCTAAAGCACACGAGGAGCTGCAGCAGTAAATCTTCAGGATTTTTACATTAAAAACAACAGTAAGTTTGTGTGTAGCTGTTCATTTATTGCCTTTTCTTCCTGTGTCAGCAGCCTGCTCAGATTCTCCAGCATTCCCAGTCTGACGCTACACACCACAGCCTCCAGCATGTCGGGTAAGAGAGAGTCGTGTCACATCCCTCATGTCTTTCTTGTGTCTCCTGCAAAAAGGATTTTGCAGGAGGCTGGTTTAGACAAACTATGACTAATATTACTGCACATTATATGAAATACAAGAAGTAAATCACTACATGGGAAATTAAACAGAAACTAACAGTGAAGATATTAAAACAGAGGCAGAGTAAACATACAGAACAAATGAACTCACACAGACCGGAGAACAGCAGAGAATTCACACCTGAACCTGATCCTGTAAACAGCCTCTCATCAGCCCAAGCTCCTCCTCCTCCATCCCTGCCTTTCACAATAAAAGCATTAAAAAAAAAAACGTACAGATTCCTCACAAGTTCAGATGCAGCCAAACTGTGTGTCTGTGTGTCTGTGTGTCTGTGTGTGTGTGTGTGTCTGTGTGTGTGTGTGTGTGTGTGTCTGTGTGTGTGTGTGTGTCTGTGTGTCTGTGTGTGTGTGTGTGTGTGTGTGTGTGTGTGTGTGTGTGTGTGTCTGTGTGTGTGTGTGTGTCTGTGTGTGTGTGTGTCTGTGTCTGTGTGCAGGTGCGACAGTGGAGCAGTTTGAGCAGGCGAAGAACAAACTGTCGTCGCTGCAGAAAGATCCGGGCAACGAGGTCAAACTGAAAATCTACGCTCTGTTTAAGCAGGTGAGACATGAAGGGCTTCATCTTCATCACTTTTAAAACACAAATAACTGATCTGATCCTCGTCTTCCTCCAGGCCACTCAGGGTCCCTGCAACACACCTAAACCAGGCATGTTGGACTTTGTCAACAAGGCCAAATGGGACGCGTGGAAATCTCTGGGCTCCATAAAACAGGTGTCACAGCTTCCTCACCAGCTCCGTACATTACACACACATTACACACACCGTATCATTATTACCATGAGACAGTTTTAAACAGACAGAAAACACAAGAACACGACAAACTCTAAATGTGTGTCTGTGTGTGTGTGTGTGTGTGAAGGAAGAGGCCAGGCAGCAGTACTGTGACCTGATTGGCTCTCTGGTGGATGCTGAAGGTGGAAGCTCCGCACAGGTGGCCGCAAAGCCTGCTGGGAGTGAGACAACGTACGAGATGCTGACGGTCACGACAGAGGAAAAAATCACCACCATCAAACTGAACCGACCGGCCAAGAAAAACGCCATCACCACAGAGGTGTGTGTGTGTGTGTCTGTGTGTGTGTGTGTGTGTGTGTGTGTGTGTGTGTGTCTGTGTGTGTGTCTGTGTGTGTCTGTGTGTGTGTGTGT
>JAUYWH010000012.1:12573164-12605846 GCA_034779795.1 Ctenopoma multispine | reverse complement strand
TGTGTGTGTGTGTGTGTGTGTGTGTGTGTGTGTGTGTGTGTGTGTGTGTGTGTGTGTGTGTCTGTCTGTGTGTGTGTCTGTGTGTGTGTGTGTGTGTGTGTGTGTCTGTGTGTGTGTGTGTGTCTGTGTCTGTTTTTTAGTTACACTTTGTCGTGACTTTTTTCTTCCATTTTTCTTTTTCAGATGTACAGTGAGATCATCGCAGCGCTGAAACAGGCAGCTAAAGACGACTCAGTCATCACCGTCTTCACAGGTAAACACACACAGACACACACAGACACACACACGTCACTGTGTACTAGATGAAGGCTCCATAAATGAAGGGGTGTTGCTGCAGGTGCTGGTGATTTCTACTGCAGTGGAAACGACTTGAACAACTTCACCAAGATCCCAGAGGGGGGGGTCGAGGACATAGCCAGACGTTCTGCAGATCTGCTCAGGTGATCACTGGCTGATCAGTGCTGCACGATGATCTCACACGTTGGACAAATACTCAAATGTCAAAGTGTTGAATGTGTCTTCAGATTCATTGATGTTTGATGCTGCAGCAATAGCTCAGCGAAACTAACTAAAAAGTTTTTAAAGAACCTGATTCGTCTTTGTTTAATGATGATGTTGATGCGTTGTGAGTCTGTGAGTCTTCAGTGTTGAACGTCCTCCTTTGTCTCTGCAGGTCCTACGTTAACGCCTACATTGACTTCCCCAAGCCGCTCGTCGCTGTGGTGAATGGACCGGCTGTAGGGATCTCTGTCACGGTGTTGGGGTTATTTGACCTGGTCTATGCCACAGAGAGGGTGAACGCACACAGACACACACACACACTGTGTTTTTTGACATCAGAAACATGTTGAGTGTATTAATAAACTCTCTCTGTCTCCATCAGGCCACGTTCCACACTCCGTTCAGTCAGCTGGGTCAGAGCGCTGAAGGCTGCTCCTCCTACACCTTCCCCAAAATAATGGGCACTGCCAAGGTACACACACACACACAGACACACACACAGACACACACACACAGACACACACACACAGACACACACACACACACACACACACACAGACACACACTGACACACACACACACACACTCGCTCTACAGAAACGTCTTCAATAAGAACGTCTCAGTCTGTGGTCTTTTAGCAGTGAGACTCACTGAGGACGTAGATGTCAGCTGGTTACATCCTGTCTGGACCTGCTGAGCAGTGGGTGAGTCCAGAAGGAACCAGATCACAGGTCCTGGCTCAGACGTTGTGTGTGTCTCTCTCTCTCTTTCTCTTCAGGCCACTGAGATGCTGCTGTTCAACAAGAAGCTGACGGCAGTTCAGGCCTGTGAACTCGGCCTGGTCACTGAGGTTTTCCCCGACAGCAGCTTCCAGACAGAGGTCTGGACCAGACTGAAGGCCTACGCCAAGCTGCCTCCCAACGTAAACGCACACACACAGACACACACACACACACAGACACACACACACAGACACATACACACACACACACAGACACGCACACACACACAGACACACAGACACAGACATACACACACACACACACACAAAGACACACACACACACACACACACACACAGACACACACACACAGAGACACGCACACACACACAGACACACACACACACAGACACGCGCACACACACACACACACAGACACACACACACACACACACACACACAGACACACACAGATACACACACACAGACACAGACACACACACACACACACACACACACAGACACACACACACACAGACACACACACACACAGACACACATCCTGTCAAATTCACAGTGCTGGAAACAACAGATCAGTCCTGTTGGTGATTAAACAAACTCACAGTGATCTAAACTCAGCAGGGACGAGTGAGTGAAGCTAAAAAAAAGCTGTGTTTTATTTATGTTGATAACAGAACATGAAATGACCCCCCCCCCCCTCCCTCTCCCAGTCTCTGGCTCTTTCAAAGCAGCTCATCCGCTCGACGGAGAAGGAGCGTCTGCACGCCGTGAACGACGCTGAGGTGGAGCGACTGATGGAGCGCTGGACGTCAGACGAGTGTTTAAACGCCATCATGAGCTTCTTCCAGGGAAAAGCCAAGCTGTAAACGAGAGAGCGACGTGTTAGATTCTGTGGTTCCCACATGATGACCTGGAGGTTTCCTGAGCTCCGTCCAGTGTTTTTTCTCCTACAGTCAGAGTCTCAAACAAATCTTCTTCTTATCTTCTTTTATCCTTTGTTCACAGTCAGTCCAGTTCCACCAGACACCACCAACATCTACTAAGAAATACATTTGTTTAGTATCATCGTCAGGTCGACATTTGACCAGATACAGTCCCATCATGCTCTGCTGCACTTTGAGTTTCCAACACAAACTAATGAATAAGCTGTAATCAAACTGTTTGCTCTGCTGTGTCGGCCGCAGCTGGTTTAGACAACAGAAACACTTTGGTTCAGGTTCTGTGAGACAGAGGTTTGTCTCTGAACAACAAAAGATGATGATGATGATGATCACAGATCTGAACCTGAGTCTGCACGGTGTGGTTAGATTAAAACCATAAAATACTAACATTAACTTTAACTGAGAATCTTTGTCTGAGTCCTTCACTGTTTCTGTGTGAAGATCGTATGAAGGAAACAGTTTGTGTTTGAGTCTTAAACACGTTGTCAGAATATCTTCTGCCCCTCATCATGTTAAACTCTGACTTCAATAAACTTATCATTAAATATAAGCAGGTTGTGTTTGTTCCAGTTTGTGTAAAGCAGCAGAGTTTGGATAATTAGTTTAAAGCTCAGGATCAATCTTCTTTATTCAGATTTCAAAATGGCAAAAAATCACATATAAAAAACGTGTCAAAGCTTTAGAGACATTTCTTCTCTGTGGATCAGTGAGCAGAATCATTGGAGCTGTAATTATTTAGTAAAAGTACAGAAAAAGTCTCATTATGAACATAAAGAGATGATCTCGTGTTTACTGGACATAAAGAAACTAACATAACAAATATGGTGAAATACTATATTCACACATTTAGTCATAAAACTTTTCTCTCCTTTGCTGAGAGGTTAAATCTCTTGTCTTTGTTAAGTTTATTCATTAAGTGTCACAGCAGCAGTAAGAGTAAAATTCAATTCAAAAAACGTTATTTGTTCAAACTGGAGAGAAATGACTAGAGTGAAGTGGTTAGACGGGACATGAAGAAAAAGTATCAAGAAAATGATCATTATGAAAGAAAAACGTTACGTTATGATCCATGAAAACCAGCATCAGACTGTAAAACAACGCAGTGAAAAAAATTTGGATTTCTCCTGTGTGTGGTTTGTGAGCTGATCCACCAGGTGGCAGCATTCACCTGGAAATCAGAGAGTAACACATTCACTTCTTTAATTTTTATATAAGTTTTGGGACGTGACCATTTTCCAGATCTTTGAATAAAACTGTAGCTTCAGTGTCTCACTGGAAACTCAAATAAAAAAGCTGTAAAGAACAATGTTACACAGAGTCTAACAGTTTAAGAAGATCTTCCTTCACTGACTGTGGCTCAGAGGAGGATCCAGCAGGGACAGTCAGCCTCTGTGGACTAGAGGAAGGACTGAAGAGGAGAAACTACCAGAATCAGTAACATCAGAATCTAATTTTTCATTTTCATCCATGTGGTTTTCTGGGTATTTTCAGTTTGTACAGTAACAACCTGAGACACTCAGTGAAGATCTGCAGTGTTACAGTTCCTCCACTGGGGGGAACATCAGGATTTCACTGTGCTGTTTGTCCAGCTTCACAAATCTGAACCTTTTCCTAGTCTCTATCCTTTTCTCTCTGTGACTCCGTCATCTCACTCATGATCGTCTCTGTGTTTCGGTGCCACCTCACAGTTATGTTATGTTAACCCAGCTGCTGTAGCAGGGACCTTAATGCGGAGCACCCTCCCCGACACCCCCCAGGTTCCCAATTCACTTCATCTGAAATATTAGGTTTGGGGGGTTTCATGGTTAATATTGATAAAAAAATGCTTTGATAAAGATTAAAACAACTTCACTTTCTGCAACAGTGGATGTTGGAGGTTTTGGTTGATCATCAGTTCTGGAGAACTGAAAAGTTCTCAGTCCTTTGGGATTGAAACGTAAATTATGGAGAACAGGCAGATTTGTTTTTTCTGAACCAACTATTCTTGATGTCCCACATTTAAACCTTTAAGCTGCTCTGACCTGAAGCTTTGAAGCCTGAACAGGAAGCAGGACGCTCCGTCTCTGTGAGTTGGGGCCTCTGTGGGGTGTCATACTGGAATTCATTGTTGTCACATTGAACAATGTCGTCCTGAGCTTTAGGACTTTCAGAGGGGGTCTGCAGAGGCCATTTAGATCGCATTTATTTATGATAGTTGTCAGACAGCTTTTCTCTTTTCCTACAGTCTGAGACATGTCGGGGTCTGCAGCCCCCCCCACAGGATCCCACACAAACCTCTGTTGTATAAATCTATACTCGCCCCCTGCCTGGATCTGGACTGTATGTAGAAATAAGATCCAGAAACCAGTGACTGTACCTGTCGCTGCTCTGACAAACAACTCTGAATCTTTAGGTCTGCAGGAGACCAGCAGAGAGCAGGAAGAAACCAGAGTCTTCACAAAGGTGGATTCTGTGTTTCAACCATTTCTGTAGAAATAGAAGCAAAACATCAGGAAACTGCTGATAAAATAAAATAATGACTGACCCGATCTGTTTTAAATGAATTCTCTGGAAGATTCCTGAACACGTGACATGAAGCAGCAGATGAGCAGCACATTCCCCCACAGTCCCCTATGTTTTCAAAGGTCCTGGTATAACTGTGTGTGTTTCTCCCCAGAGTTCACATTCAGTGCTTCACTTCACCTTTGACCTTCAGTGACAACACACACAGAGTGTGACCAAAACATGTGTGTGTTTTTGTGTGTGTGTTGTGACCTGACGAGTCCAGAGTCTCTGTGGATGATGGAGAGAGTCGGGAAACAGAGATGTGTTTTTGTCTGTTGATCTTATTTATTACGACTCCGTCTGTAATTACTGTGATTTAAACCTGTTAGAAAAATAAGAAGAGAAGCAGCTGTATCAGCAAAGCACAGAGTAAACACAACTAGACAATTCATACAAACTGACAGAGTCACAGTTTTACATCATTCACCAAATGTAAAAACCTTGATGTGGTTTGATGTGTTACTCCTGTGACACAGTTAATGTTATTTGTTAACATGAGGTCTGAGGGACAGGTCATTCTGATTAACAAACCTTTACTTTCTGCTCTGGACGGTGAGTTTTTTCAAGTCAAATGGCTGCTGACATATAACGACTCATTTGTATATTGTTCTTTCATTTAATGCACTTCTGCAGCTGTGCATTGTTGCAGCTATACAGTATACTGATAGATGTGAGTACTACTGCAGTGAATTTAAGTTCTGTTAAAGGAGTTGTTTGAGTTTAGTTGAGATTATTCTTTTTATTTAACTTCATCTTTATCTTATTCAGTTGGCTTTGATCTTCTATGTAAATTCACAATAACTAATTTCTTTCAAATTTTTGGCTGCAGAAACATATAGTTAACAAAACATCTGATATATTTTTAGCTCACAAAGAGTCTGTTATCAGACTCCCCAGAAGTTACAGAGAAACATGACATTGACCTGTGAGGTTCCCCAAGGTTCAATTCTTGGTCCTTTATACTTCTAATTTGGTTGAAACTATTATTTTACTGTGCGTTGATTAGTCAGCAGCACAATAACTTAAAAGACAACATCTGGCATCAAACATTTTAGTTGAACCTGTTGACAAAAAATATAAGTAGATATAAATGATCAGTCATTCTGAGAGGTGTTCGTGAAGCCTGATTAATCTAAGTCTTTACTCTTGTAGGTCTGTTTTTAGTCTCTACCAGCTCCTGAGGGAAACATCTGCTTTGTTCCACAAATCCAAAACTATAAGCTAAAAGGGGCTAAAAACCTGCACAGAGCTGCAAAAATGGTGAGATGCTCACAGTAATTGTTAATTGTTAAATATTAATTAGTGAATATTGCGCACATTTCTCTGTCTCTGCAACATTAGCAGGTTAGACATGTTTTTATTAATTTCTCAAACTCTTCAGGAACACATGAGCAACACCAGCTGCTCTGGCCGACCCAAGAGCGTGCCTTTAGAGGAATAGCTGTCATTTATTCCTGCACAATATCATTTTCAATCCACGTAGAACATTTTTCAGAGATGACAGTTTGGGGAGTAATTACTCTGTCACAATCGGATCATGCACGCCTCCACTTTGTTTAAATATTAGTAAAAAGAGGAGAAACCAGTTTTCTGGATGAGGTCTGTGAGCTGTCTGTCTGTCAGTGTGTGGCCTGTCAGGGGATGGACACATCCTTCAAATGAAATACTAGACAGGTGTCTGGAAAAAAAACATCTGCCAAGTCTGCACTTTTACCAGCCGCTCATCTCTTTCCTTAAGTTTTCTCTTCACTCTGTCAGTCACACAGATTTTTTTCCACAGGCCTCCATCAACACCACATAAGGTTTCATAGATCTTCTGGTTTCTTTAACACATTTTCAATTCTTTTATTATATATATTTTTTTGTTTTTGGTATTTTTTGAAATCTAAATATGCACATATAGATATTCAGGGTCGATGATCACAGAAACACTAACTATAAAAATTTTAAATGGCTTTTTCCAAACGGACATGAAATTCTCTAAGAATTAGCTTCCCAGCTTCTTCGTTGGTATGTTAAAGCCTGATTTACCAAATGTAGCTTAAAGGAAACAGACACAAAAGCTGATACACTGCACATTATGTTCAGCATTAAGCTCTGAAGAGTCAGAGTGGACGTTGGAGGTTCAGAGGTCCAAAGATCTGGGTTTCTTATTCAGACTCCTGCTACATCAGGCTGATTCTTCTCAGTTACAGGAATCATGCTGACATTTAGTCTAGGACTAAAAACACCTTGATAACAGAGCAGTGTGATTTCGCTGTATTAAGAACATCAGTAGTTTCAATCCAGAGTTAAAGATGTGATAAGGTTTTGCATTGATCTCATCAGTGCTCTGAGTGACGCCAGCTCAAACTGCAGCAGCTCCAGTGAAACCAGTGATTGGTATAAGGTGATTTCACGCTGTGGTGGAGAAATGAATGAACGTGTGGATCATCTGATCAGCCGCGAAGCTTAAACATCATGTGTTCTTCTTGTTGATGCAGCAGTTTCATAATAAACTATTGTTTTTGTCCAAGCATTTTCTCTTAATGAAACAGATTAAGTGTTTGAAACCGGGTCTGGACTCCGTCTCCTGGACACTGTTAATCAGTGAGGACACATCTGGAGCTCTGCTCATCTGGAACAGTCCAGTTAGGAGCCATTTCCTAATCTGAGACATTTAATAAAAACTGGTGCAGGGGGAAGAAAAATATGGTAAAATCCAACAGTTTCAGCACATTTAGTTAAAACAACTCATTCTACAGAACAGTGTCTCTCTCTCTCTCTCTCTCTCTCTCTCTCACTCTCTGTCTCCTGTGGTCTGGGTGTAACTGTAGCTCAGTCGAGGTGGGGTGAGATTTCCCTCAAACTGTTTTTGGGGAGCCAATCACACGAGCCAGATGACGGGTGCTCCCTGAAGGGGACCAATCATCAATCAGTCCAATGACCGGCCATCTGTCAAAAGAGAGAGAGAAAGAGAAAGAGAGGGGAGGTGAAGAAGTGCTTCCTCCTTGTCTTTATTCGCCTTTTTTACTTTTATGTTTTATGTTAATAGTACTGAAGGAGAAACATGTTCAGTGAAGAGACATGAAGAAGAACAGACGATTATTTAAATACACGTGGTGCTAACGATCAGGAAAAGTGTTAATGTCTGTCCTGATATCAACTAGTTTCTGCTTCCCTACAACAAAACTTTCTCCACTTCACTTATAACTAGCAGAACACTGTGTGTAGATGAGTCCTGGAGATATTAATGTAATGAACAGTTCAACACCAGCACAGTTTAGCAGGTTATGAGGAAATAATCTTAGAATCTGCACCTGCCAACAAACCATCAAAGGAAATATAGAAGGAAAAACAGAATAAAAGAATAAATAAGTGTGTTATAAAAAATGTGGCAGGAGACGGAGGGAAACATAAAAATCATTAAACGTGTAGGAAACGAAAGCTGAGAGAATGAAGAGAGCAGGAGAAGAAGAGGAAGAAAAAGAAGTAATGACACAAAGACAAACCTTAAAAACATGAAGAAAACAGCAAAAGCTGGAGGAGGAGGAAGAGAGTCGTTCATCTTCATCCTCCATTAACTGAGATCCTCATCAGCTGTTGATGGATCACTGTCAGGAGAGACATCGGCCTCCAGAGGTCAAAGGTCGCTGAGAGACTCTCTCCTCTTGTCGTCTGTTAACTCCACTGCTTCTTCTTCTTCTCTGATCCAGTTCCTTTCCCGCTTCATCCTCCTCTTCAGTCTTCCTCCTTCTTCTTCTTTTTCCATCGAGTCACGCCTGACGAACATCAACACACTGAGTATGTGTCGTTCACCTGACAGAACAATCACTTCACAGCGTGATCGACCAGACCAGGCAGCATCAGAGTTACTGCCAATAACGTACGGTGCAGCGACGTCGCACACAGTTGTCTACATACACGAACTGAAAGAGCAGAGAGGTACATGATTTATCTGTGGAACCTGGATGTCTTGGGACGTTACCTGAATTCGACCTCTGAACACAACATCTGACTAATGCTCACGAAATGGCACAAAACTGCAGATTGGCGTTTGCCAGAGGACATGAAAAGAAGCCTGATGAGTGCTGGCAGCACATTCTTTGGTACAAAGAAACCAAATAAATGTGTTTGGATCAGATGGGGTCCAGCGTGTTTGGTGTGGAACTGGACCAGCACCACCACATAATACTGACTGTGGTGGTGCTGGAAGCTGGAGAGAGCGTGTGGATGCATGAGAGGAAAACGTGGAGAGGAGAGGAGATGGTGTGAGGAGCTCAGCGTGAGAGGAATTTTCCAACATGACGATGAGTCCAACGCATCACGACACCTTTGGTACTGTTAACTCTGACAGGCGTGTTGGTAAAGATCTACTCAGCGTGTGACTGTGGCTCAGCAGCAGTTTGTCTCAGGTGAACATGAAAACAGGAGGAGTTCAGGTGAAGTTCATCAGTGACTTTATGTAGGACAGCTTACAGGGGAGATGCTGTGTTTCCCCCATAACTTCCACACATCACCTCATAGATCAACACTAACATACAGAGCGGTCCTCAGAGAGACGGGATGCTGCGGGGAGAGCAGAGGGTGAACCGGTTCAAAGCAAAGAAGCAACCGAGGAGATAATGCTGCGTTCACGTCCGCTGGGAATATCCATGGGAACAGCTCCGGCGGTTAAAAGCGTCGACCTGGAAGAGGGTTTATGTTTGAAGTCGTTTGAAGCGTCAGACTGAAAGTTTCTCTCCGTGTCGTAATTATTCTCTAACCCACTTCTGCAAACACTCGGCTGGTGGTTTCCTGTGTCAGACTCCACCCGTGACGGAGCTGCAGTGCATGCTGGTCTCTGGCTCTGGATGCTGTTGATAAGTCCGGTCCAGATTATTCCACAGACTCTTTAAGGTGGAAATTATGGAAAACAGAATTTCCTGTACATGAAGTTACTTAATAAATCACTGTGGACGAAAACAGCAGGTTTGAAATCCTCCATGCTGACAGGTGAACTGATGTTTTACACTGAAGATTAAAATCTGAAATGAGTTATTAAGCTACTTCCAATGAAAAAGACAAAACAGTCAGTTAGCAACAGGTAACAGATGGTTAGTTCTAGCTGGAACCCACTGGAGCGACACACATACTGAATGTTAATCTTTACTCGTCCAGTCAACATGTTAAACATTAAAAGATCCCGACTGTGAATTTCTCATCTCATCCACTGTTGTTGTAGATCTATTAGAAACACAGTAAACGTGAGAACAAGCTTCACCATCGACAAAACTACATTTGAATGAATTTCATTCAGTGAGAATGAAACACATTGGTATGAACTCTGTGACCTGAGAGCCAACGTGATGCAGCTGGTCTTCCTCCTCCTCCTCTCTTTCTTCATCTCTGTTGTCACCTCCTTCCATAATTTTATTTCTCCTTCTTCACCTCCTTTGTCTCTCTTGTCGTCTCCCTGGAAATAAATGGTTTCCTCTGTTCGTCTGCAGGTGTAGTTTGATTTAGTGTAACAGAAGGTGGCGAAGGACGAGAGGGAACTTCACTCATCTTTTCCTGTTCCGCCTTTCTTTCCCTGTGCAGAGAGCATGTGGAGTGAAAGAAAAGATGATAAACGTGGAGGACATGAGGAGGAGGAGAAGGACAAAACATAAGGTAGAAAGTGAAGTGAGAAGTGGGAGAAGAGGAGAGAAGGTGACATCTTTCTTTCCGTCTTTCTGAGTCATTAGTCGTACATAATGAGGTGACGACAGATCAGACCAGATGTGCAACTGCAGACACGTTTCACTGCATCTGTACCGACTGTAGGAAGGAGGACCGACGGGGCGAGAAGAAGGGAAAAGGGGAGGAAGAAAGTGGGAGACATAGAAAATAAGAGAAGGTGGTTCATCATCTTTTATTCTAAATGTGTTAATTCACTTATGTTTGAAAAGGTTCAATTTTAAAATCTGTCCTCCTGCCTAAGTGACCATTGATAGGGTTACCTGTAACCCTAATCCACTCTGTCAGACGAGCCACGTGGGGACACTTTGCTCTCAGGCACCAAACAGCTGGCAGCTAATGCAAGTTTTCATCCTAAACTGTTAAAAAAGCTGCAGAATAAGAACAAAAACTAACATATTAGCTACTAAATAAAATCACTGTGGCATTAACTTTGATTTCTGGTTATTTGCAGCAGTTTTTGCCAAAGGTTTGAGGTTACGTACAAACACGTGAGTGATCAGCAGTGATCTCAGTCCACAGGATGGAGGTTACCCAGGAGATGTGCTCCTCTGAACATACGACATCAGGGTCGCTCGTTTTCTGGGTTGAGTTCCTCCAAAGTTTAACACGGGTTAAAATCAAAGAAAACAGGACTGGATTCACCTGAGCTGGCCTCTAAACATCAAACCGGGTCACGGAGGACGAGGGGAGGATGAAAGAGAGAAGTTCACTGATGAAGACGTGAGGAGACGATTCATTCACACTGGATCATATGTGTCAATCAAATAAAAACAGAAAGTACAAAACATTTTTAATGAATTAATAAACATTTAGCAAAGAAAATACATGTCCAGGAAAATAAGTCTGCAGTGAACAAACTCAACAGTAAATGTGACTGCAGTCTCTAAATTCTACAGACAAGACACGAATGTTTCCAGAGACACAGGAGGAACAGACCTGTAAAAGACCTGCAGGTTTCAGTTTGCACACTAAGCTGCTCAGGCTGCTGCAGAGAACATTTACCCAGAGATCAGCTGCAGGGTGAGTGACAGCAGCCCCCACCTGTCCTCACATGACATTTAAAACCTAATCACCAGAGTCTAACCAGGAAAGAGCTCAGAGATGAGAAGCCTCCAGTCTGTGCTGGACCAACGCGCTGCAGTCTAAATGAAAATGTGTCCCACGGGATAAGAAGAACGTCAGACAATGATTCCTTTAACTTCTCATTTGTCTGTGTGAAATTAAAAAGTCACGTGTGTCAGTGTGAAGGCTGTAGATCAGTCGACTCAGTGCCAGCAGAGGGGAACCAGTCAGTTACTGCTTGTTATTCACTCTCCACTTGACATAATGATTTCCAGGCAACGTGTGAAGCTGTGAAGCTGTGCGTGCTGCATGAAATCAGTCAGTGTTCACTTCACTTTGCTCAGGACAGGAGTGAAGATCAATGTGGGGTATATCTGGAGGTGTGCTCCTCTTGATTGACAGGTGTCCATGTTTCTGCCGTCAACAACACATTTTCTCTTTCTGTGTTTCCTGCTCGTCAGCTTTGTGTCATCTCAGGTCACAGCAGAGGAGAAACCGTCACCCCGACGTGACGTCTCTCTGCAGACAAACCCACTGACCCGCTTCAAACAGCAGCTTCAGATCGTCTCCTTCCTCAGTGTACAGAGGGAATAATGACTCACACACACAATGTCCACACCAAAAACCTCTGGTTCACTGACTTTACTGGAGTGTTCTTTAATCAGGTTGTTTCTTTCCACTCTTCTTCTTCTTCTTAAACTGGAATCTCACCAGTACAGCTACACAACAGTTCACGTCATCTTTAAATAGAATGAAAATTAAATCTCTTTTAACTGTCTTTAACTTGATTTCTTCATTGAGATCAAATCCTCACTTGTGCCACCTGTAGACGTTGGTATGAGTGTTTCATGAGATGAATTCATGGTCTGGTTTGTGTGGGAGTAGTCAGGGGACTATTTGATGCATTCTGTGCAGTTTAAACATGGTTAATGTTGAATTATTCATGTGAAGGAACTTTTAAATCCATCCAACCTCCGTGAAATGACTCCTACAACAGACTCAGTTTGACAACTGAGTCACAGTCTGGCTCTAAAGGCCACCGTCTTCAT
The DNA here is from genome assembly GCA_034779795.1 of Ctenopoma multispine. Classification (NCBI taxonomy): domain Eukaryota; kingdom Metazoa; phylum Chordata; class Actinopteri; order Anabantiformes; family Anabantidae; genus Ctenopoma; species Ctenopoma multispine. Next base: position 12,593,307 of record JAUYWH010000012.1, on the reverse strand, counting down.
CTGCATCACCTTGTTAGGAGGTTTCCTGTGCATCAGCTCTGTCACTTTCTCTGTATGACACATCCAGTGGGTGCCACAGGTTTCTACTGACACACGTACAGCCAGTGGCTAAAATAAACCAGCGTCTATTAGTGATCTGTATATATCAGGGACTGTGGGCAGAGTGAGCAGGGAGACTAACACTGATTTACCAAAGTATCATCATTACATGCTTTCATATAATCATTAGTGTGATCTGGACCTCACCACTGATCAGACTGAGTTTCTGATCCTCACTCCTCAGCTTCAGTCGCTGACTGTGGCTCTCATTCTTTTCTGAGTAAAAAGCTGATTGAACAAAGGCAGAAAAACAAAAATAATTCACCTCCAGTTCCCACTGTAGGCAACAATCACTCCTCGACTCAGATCAGTATTTGTTTTCTGCAGCTGGCATCACTCTCACCTGTGTATTCAGGCTTCAAGAGGTGTCAGCAGCTGACGTTGTCCTGTTCAGTCACCTGTCCAGAGGTACGGACAGTTCCTGCCTCCTTCCACTGTCTTTCCTCTTCCATTTCCACAGGATCTTCTTTTTCAGCACGTTGCTGAAGACGAACCTGCATTTTCACAGCTTGTTTAAAGAAAAACCTCCACAGTGGAGCTTTGTAGATTCTGCTTCAGTTCAAACAGAGAAACACGTGGTTTTGCTCACCAGCATTTGTTTCCTGCATTTAAAGGGATGAGTCTGTTTGTGTTTGTGTGGTTGCTTTGGTCTAGTTTGATAAATTAGCTGTGGGAACAGTTTGTGTTGCCCTCGAGCTCGACACCTGTCGACTAATCATATGCTGAGTAGCGTAAGTCATTGTTAAAGTTTAAACATGTTTCACTGCAGCTCATCAGCTCACTGTGTCTGTGTGTGCGCGCGTGGTCGTTCTCATTTGTTTTCTTCTCCTGGCAGTGACACCTGTGCTGAGGTGGACGTGTGATCTGAGCAGATGTGAATCCACCTGCCTATGAACTGCTTCAATGAGTTCACTTTGACTCCACGGGCGGCTGCAGCCTCCGCGGACACGCACACGCTGTGGGCATCCGAACATCTGAAGTGGTTGCTGGTGTTTACTTTCATTTCTCATTCAGGCCTCTTATCTGTGAGCGTGTGCTGCTGTGCATGAGGGACATTTACATTTAACTCAACCTGAGAGAAGAGACGAGGCGAGGCGAGGCGAGGCGAGGAGAGAAGCGAGTGAACGAGAGAAGCAATTGGACGGAGAGAGACGCTGTGAGTGACTCACTGAAGCCTGAAGGTGCAGCAACACTAACACGACTAACAGAACAAGTTCACACCGTCAACTGAATTTAATTCAGTCCTGAAGAACCACACACCTGAAACTGGACACACCTGGACACCCAAGTGTTTGTTACCGTCTCGGTTTAGAGTTTTCAGTCAGGTGACTTGCACAGATCCTGGAGGGCAATAACACCCTGGACAGTCTATAGAACTTTTCAGTGTGGATGGATCAATAATGCTGCAGCTAACAAGCTAACGAGCTAGCCAACACTGATCAACAGTGACAAAGCTGTGATATGTTGGTTAGCTCAACATGTTTTATTAAATGTTACTGTAGAAAAAAAAAAGTTCCTGCAGCTGATGACCTGGGTTACTATGGACGGCAGACTTTAGTGCAGGTTGGGAGAAGCGTGTTCACGTGTGCAGCAGGTCCTGCACATATGTTTTGCTGGCAGCTAGAATCAACCTGAGCGACATCACTGAACATAAAGTACGTAAGAAGTAACGTGACGTGTAGCATTGTTTGTCCCTCCAGGTGTGTGGTCCTCTACATCGTCACAGGAAAACTATGAATAAACACCTGGGAGTCTGTTCTTCTCTATGTGGACATCTGAGTGTCATTACCGTCTCTACTTGGACACCTGGGAGTTGCTGTTGTCTTCCTGCGGACACATGGCAGTCTGGACACACACGGACACATGACAGGAGGCCTAGAACACTGGTTGGTAATACCAAAGGATAAATAATCTCATTACATGCAGGCTATAGAAGAGTTTGATTAGGACAAACTGTCAGACATTAGTAAGATGAGCATTGCTGCAAACTCCAGGTACAACATTGATTAGAATCATTTTTGGTTTTTGGCCAAACAACAAAGTTTAAAGTTTAACATTTAAATCTGTGCGACCAACAAACTTTCTGGAGGCGACTGTTCCTCAAACCTGTTGTCCAGCAGGAAGCAGGTGCAGTGTTGGAGAAGAAATGTTCTGTGAACTGTCCTGAGGCAGACGACACACACATCTGCTTTTAATCTGATTGGCTCATCTGTTCTGTGCTATTAACTCTCCACAGGTCGACCATGAGCTCTTAGACCAGCTCCTCTCTGCCCGACTGAGGATCAACGTTAAAACGACACAACCATCACGTCACTGGATCTACATAATGTATTAGAGTTTTTTTTAAGCCAACATGTTTAAATGTATGGAGCAGAGAGGCCTTTAGAGCTGCCCGGGTTACATTATGCATCACTGTATTATGTAAACGCCGCTGGACCACTTCTGGGGAGTTGATGGTAACGATAAAGTGAGGACACACAGGCTGAGCAGATGGGTTTGTATTCTGGTGATACGTTTTCAAAAAGTATTCCCACACAGCTGGAGTCATGGCTTCACATGTGTCCCTGACTGTGGCCAATCTCCACAATCTCTACATGGTGTAACGGTTGTGGTTAGGTGGACTCAAAGAGGACCATAGACGCTGATTGAAGGTAAGAGTTTATTGTAAAAATATGTATAGTTGATGGTGAGCGGGGGACCAGGGGTCTGGAGAAGCAGCAGGCAGCAGATAAGAGTCAGTCTGAAACACAGAGACAGTCAGTGGGGCACAGGACAACAGACAGGCTGAGCAGTGGTATTAGTTCCACTCACTGGGGAGATGAGAGGATCTGACGAGAGACGGAGCCTTGGAGATATGAATATGGTGGCGAGGTAAATCAGGGAGCCGGAGGTGAGTGAGGCCTGCTAGGAAACCGAGCCCGCTGACGGGGATACTTGAGAGAAACAGGAGAGTAAGTCACAGAGACAAACAAGCAAGGGGCAAGGCAAGAGGCAGGTCGAGATGCAGAGCAAAGGTCAAAGCCAGGGAGTCATACACGAAATCCACAATCCAAAACTCAGTTAAAAACAGACGGGGTCAGAGCAGTTATATTCAAAACACAGCACAGGTCGAAATCCAGAATCCAGGAACATCCAAAATCCACACCTCCAAAATCCAAATCCAAAAGACAAAGTTCATAAATCAACTCCCAGTACTGTGGCAAAAGCAGGGTCAGGTCCAATCAGGGTCATACACAAAAGTCAGGTCCAAAGATTGCTGGAGGGTCCCTTACTGTAGACAGGAAGGCAGACAATGGGGCAGCGAGCTGGGCACACAGAGCTGCTTAAAAAGGGAGAACAGGTGAGTTGAGTTGGACTGATTACAGGTTGATTAGTGTGACAGAGGGAGGAGAGCCAGCGCCGGAGACCCTGACACATGGGACTGGTTTTCTACAACAACTATCATGAGGAAAAGAGAAAAAACACATGGTTAAGAACTAAAACCTGCTCATGTACAATTTTTAATTTCACTTTGTTATGAGTCACATTACAGAAAATACAGTTTGTTTTTTGACTTAACTTTAACTTTCATTGAACTGGTTCAAAGTCACATAATTGTCATTCCTGTGATAACAGGTTTGGGTTGAAGACATTCACAATATTTACACAAACCTCAGTGACCAGGCTGCAATTTACCTTCTAACCCTACTCTTATCAAGTCTTGTCTCCATAATTAGAGAAAGAAAGTTTTCTCTTGCAGACTCGGGAAGAATGCTGATTCTATGCTTTGTACATTTAACTACATTTCTAATTAGCATTTTGCATGTGCATGCTCCCCAGGTAACGTGCACAGAGAAGCCTGGAACCTTGTTGCTCTCAGAAACAGAATTACATCTGTCATCGGGAAGATCAGCAGCACAAGCAAAAACCTTGGTGAGACATTACTGATGGTAAAAATCATGATGCAGTACAACTTCCTTAAATATCTAGAAGGGGAAGACATGCTACAGGTGAGGTCTACAGGACTGTGGAGCACATTTGCTGTGGGTATAAAATGTTAAATCAGCCCAACTATAAATCCAAGAAGCACACTGGACCCAGGTGAAGTAACTCAGCTCAGTGTCCAGTGAATGACTGGCTGAGGACGTTAGTATCAACAAGGAATCTGATAATCAACAACACTCCTCCACATCGAGTTGGAACAGTATGTTTTTTTGTTCTTAAGACAAATGTCCTTCACTGATCCAAAGCTCTGACTTGGACAGAACCTCAGTTGAACCCAGCACTTTCTTTGCGTGGGAATGTAGACTGTGCTGCATGGTCAGGTACAGTATGTTACTGTGTTGTGGTCATTTAATGGCTGGTCATGAGGAAAAATGTTATGTTGGAAAACTACTCTGTACTTCAGTTTCACAAGGGAATGAAAACCAGCTCACTGACTGTTGCTTCCATACTAGACGACATTTGCTTCAAGTCAAACTTTGACTTCTCTGTGCTCCAGGACATTTGGATTTTTGAGTAGAAGTGGGCAGTTCTCGATGAATGGCAGCCTGCTGCATGTTGTGTTAAATCTTTTCAATATGGTGGTCTGTCAGCAGGTTGTGAATCTTCCAGGCTCCTGTGTATTTAAAGGCAAACAGTATGTGTGGAAGGATCCCTAACTCGTGTCGTCTCATCAGGTTCTTCTGCAGACCTCTGCAGGGTTTTGTAGTTTTTCTCTCTGTGTTCAGACATTTTCCAGACCTCACCATAAAACCCTGCTCATCTGACCTCAGGCTCAAGTGTGTCCGTGTTTTATTAGAACTCATATAAAGCAAAGGAGCTGTTTCCGACATGGAAAAATGTCATTCTGGACTAAACCTGAAGAGCGGAACAAATCCCTGATCCCAGTTAAAAGCAGTCATGTGTGATTCCTGAGCTGATGAGAGCTCAGTGGGTTTCTCCGAGCCGCTCTCTAACCCGTGACGTCATGAAGATACCAAAACTTTGAGCTCCTCCATCAATCGTGAAATGGAGACCAACTTTTTGGGCTCATAAAATGTTTGAGGTTTTAAATCCAATTCGTCCATTTCCGCTGTGGCAGCGCTCGATGTTATGAAGCATAAAATATGCCCATATGACTGGAAATCCCTGCTGCTCTCCCTGTCCACAGAACCTCCTGCTGCGTTTAGGCGCTTGCTCTCCTTTGACCTTCATTCATCCCCAGAGAGTCAACAGCGCGGGCAGCTCCACACTAACAGATTCATACTGAGAGCAGCACAAACATAAAGGGCTGGCAGGTTGTTGGGAAACAAAACAGAGATTCCCAAAGGTTTTTTTTCAAGAAGAAGAGAAGAACAAATGGTTTCTCTGTTTGCACTGTTAGCCTTCAGTCACTCTGTGGGTGTTTTCAGATCTCAATCTGCTTACATTATCTACCCATCAGAAATGAGTATCTTCTGCTGCCATGGTTTAGGTGAAAGTAAGGTGTATGAACGGAGACAACACGGTAAGACCACCACGAGCAGTACAGTGTGCATACTGTAGCGTAGTGTTGTTCAAGTTCCCTAAAACATCTAAATGTTTCTACCATGCTTGCTGTGCGAATCAACATATTCCAATCCCACAGAGTCCAATACGGATCCTTCAGGGTTGCTTGAAGCTTTATGTTGGACCTGTAGTAAGGACAACAATCATAAATACTTGGTTATAGTTGTGGAAATGCCATAAGATTAAGTGAAAAGATCAAAGAAGAACTTCCTGGAGTCCTGCATGTTGTTGACCCATCCAACCACACCGTCCTTTTCCTTACGTGTACGTTAGGCTTAGTTCAGCAGATCTTTGTTGAAGGCATGAAATATTGATGTGCCTGATCAGGCTTATCTGATGACCTGTGAATTAGAAAGGTCTTTAACTAAGAGGACAAAACAGAAAGAAAGGTCTTTAAATCTGGTTCACATATTTGATTTGACTGACCTCTTTACTTGTTCATCAATTCCACAGGCTGGAATGGCACTTTTTCACAGCTTTGCCATGCAGTAATCATGGTGTCCAGAGGATGAACCGTAGATTATATGGTGATCTCTTGACTCTTCCTGTTCCTCTTCTGAACTGCAGTAACTTTGATGATTCTCTTTTCATCTAACACCATCTTCATGAGATCAAGTTTTCATTTGTCCAATACCTACTAATGTAATAACATTACACCTGGAAATTCTGCGGCTGTTAATCGTTAATCTGTGTCTGTGATGCTGAACAGGTTTCTATTACCTGCAGTGAGTTCCCATGAGGTATGAATGAATACACAACGGTGTGGTTAAACTCTCCCTGATGTTCCCTCTTTCTTCACTGAGTATGTGTGTGGTTTGAGTTGCTTTTGGAAGCACATCTTGATTATGTGGGTTCTGGTTTGGGATTGTTGATTAGCTTCATTAGTTTCCTGCTCACGCTCTCCCTCTCTGTTGTGGTTTTGGTCTGGCGGGCTCTCTCTGCACAATTACAGTTTCAGCTGAACTCCCATGGACATTCATTAAACCCAGAAATGTTCTATCTTCACTGTTCTCTTGAAACTGCCAAATACTTGAAATGTTGTCAGAAATATTGTCAGTTTGCATGACCTACACATTCACAGCTGTCACTTATTTATGTGGTTTAATTGCTAATTTATATGGTAAACTGAAAAAAGCCTTTTTCTTCTGGCGGTTCTCGTGGTCCTTTAGGAGGTTCTAGAAATCATTAGAGGGGTCATTAAGAAGGCTTGTTGTCTTCTAGTTTGTTATAATTGTCATTACATTATAGGCTCTAGTGTGGTCTGGTACTTTAAATACTTTAATAGTCCCTTTTGAGGGTCGGTTTATTGGTTTGGTGATTAAAAAGATGTTTTACATGGTTCATGTCAATGAGGAGGTTCTAGCTATGATTTAGGTGGTTCACATGATCATTAAGTGAGTTATAGTATATTTTATTTGGTTCTTTATGGATTTCAGGAAGCTTTAGTTAATGAGGAGGGTTACTGGGTCAATATTCTAGTTTTGGTTGCTCGGTGGGGGGTCCATAGGTCCTTTTGGTAGATCATGTGATCCTTTAGGAAGATTAAGTCTCTTTACTTAGGCGAGATGAAGATTTTGGATCAAGCTACCAAAACTCATCTGAAACATTGCAGATATCTTTGCAAATCTTTCTTTTGACGAACAGCAGGTTAAAACCAACGTGTTTTTAAAACCCAACAAAAGCTTCCTGTAGTCACACATAATATAAGATCTAATAAAATACCAAAAATTCCACAGGGTTCCACATTTACTTCATGTCACTGTGGACTGCTGCTCTGAAGTCTTCTGGTATGTGTGTGTATGTGTGTGTGTCTGTGTTGCTGCAGCCAGATGACACCAGTAGCAGTATTTGTGTTTTAAAGGCACCGCATAAAGACCTACATGTCTATGAGAGTGTGTATGTGGACGTGTGTTTCCATGTGTGGGTGTGTGACGTGCTGTGTGTGATGTTACTGCATTAGTAATGACTTTGTGTTTTTGTGTGTGTGTGTGTGTTTTGCGGGGAAACAGCCCACCTCAAACAGGAATATCTGCTGAATCATCTCCTGTACGTCTGCCAGTGTGTGTGTGTTCACTGTGGAAACCACTGCTGCCACACACACTCACACACACTGGGCCAGGACCAACTGCTTGCTAGGCGTTCAGTGCTGACTAATCACTGCTGGAGGATTTTACAGGTGTTGGAAAAAAAGACACACAAACACACACTTCCTGCATGTGTGGTAGCTCCTTTCACGGTCGTCATTAACATAGAAAACTCCCTCTGAACGTTCACATCATCCGTTCATCTCCCACAGTGTGAATGTCAGAGTGACTGTTTGTCTGAGTCTGCGTGTGAGGGATTTCTTTATTTCACACAAAATAAGATCCATCCTGTGTTTAGTCTTGTTTTATAAGATCTGTTTAGTTGAGGAATAAGTTTTATTAAAAATAATCCAACAAATTATTTTTAAAGGAAATCATTTCCTCTTTTTGTTGCACTCATCAACAAAATGTTTGCTACTTGAATTATTCCTCACATTTTCTGGTGGCCCTGAGTGATTTGTAAAAACATATTCAGTCATTTCTTGTTTGTTTGTCATTCTTGTTAATAATCTGTCCTCATGACGATAAAAGTGTCCTGCCAGGGCACAAATAGTCTCTTCTTAAGACTGCACACAGGCTCTGTTATTCATTTGATGTAGTGTAACTAACATAGTTAATGAACCAAATTGCTTTTTTTCTTTAAAAAAATTTATGTTATATGAATATATCTAATATACAATAATTGACTCTCTATGAATGTTTATCTTGATGTTAAACAATCAGCAACATGAACATTTCTACATGACTCCAAACTTGTGAACAGTAGTGTTTTATGGTGTTAGTTAGTTTGACCTGAACTATGTACATAAAAGAGGCCTGAGGATTGAGCCTTGGGGAACTCCGCGTGCAATGTTGGTCCACTCTGAGGAATATTTACTATTTCATTTTAATTGCAGATGAAAGACAACCCTCAGAAGCTGTTTGAACAGATGCTAGGCAGGAAGTGATGTCAGGGTTTCTGCTTCTGTGTGAGTGTGTGAGTGTTGTCAAGTTATCAAACCACACATCAGATGTGTGTGTGTGTGTAATGTTGAAAATGTGTGTTTGATCTCTGCTGAGTCAATAAAGAAAGTGACTGCAGCAGACACGGCGTTGTGGCCACAGGCTGATGTAAGTCCAGGTGTTTGACCTCATGACCTCATCTGTGGGATCACAACATCTGTAATAAACCTTTTAATGTGTGATCAAACTGCCCTGAACACATCTGTTGGGTACTGCTGTCACTGCGGTTATTCATCAAGCACACACGCACACACACACACACACACACACACACACACACTGAACTGAAAGTAAAAAGACGATGGAAGAAGTGAAGGAAAGTTTCAAGAACTGTTCATTGTTGAAAGAGAAATTAAAGTCTAAATCTACTGTATCTCTGCATAGTATATATTAAATATGAAGACAAACACAGTTATCATCACATCTTATTAAATAAATAAAAACACGTCTCTTTACAGCATCGGACGTTCATCGTGTTATCTTACAGTAGATTCAAACTTTTGGTTCAGTATTAAATAATCTAGTTGTTGTCCTTAGTATTAAAATTATTTGCTCAAGTAAAACTTGATTCAGTAAAAATCCTGCAGTAAGAGCAAAGAAACGTCATAAGATGAAATCAATACAAATTCTTCAGAAAATGTATTTTTGGAGACATACGTCACTCATATGATAGATGATGTCCATCACATACAAAACTCCAGAAACTTTGATAGCAGCTCTGTTTTCACTTTGTTCTGATACGACCTCCACACACACACACACACGTACACACACACACGTACACACACACACGTACACACACACACATGCACACAAACAGACCTCAGTATCAGTAAAAGTGTGATCTATGCTGTAGTAGCTGTGAGTATGACTTTGTCCTCTTTGATCTTTACTCAGTCATCAAAGAACAGGATTAAAGGCTCAACCTTGTTGTGGCCAGCGGGAGGGCTGACACACAGATGTTTCTGTCTTGACATAGATCTTGATCTTGTTCATCTTCACCTGTTGCTCTTTGCTCTCACAGAAGAAAAACACAGGTAACAAATCAGATGTAAAAAGCAGTGGCAACAGGAAATCCTGAAGAAAAACAATGTGAACAAGAAGAAATATGGTTTGACAGAAAGCAGACACAGACACAGGTCTTCAGACGACAATAAAAAGCTACTTGTATAACCTTTTGCTCAGACTTGAACGGCTCGCTGTGGAGAGAATGTTCTATGTTAGTAGAACTGGTCCTCAGCAGGAGCAGTTACCAACATGTGCAGCGGGTTTTGATTTGTCCTGTAAGGAATGAACATATTTAAGAACCAGAAAAACAGTTCTGTGGTTGTCTGTCTCCACCAACGCGTGAAGTGTATTTTACGTGTGTATCCAGGCTCACGTTCTAATCAGGTCATTGTACCTGGTTAGAACAAATTCTGTTCAGCCATTCTTGAGATTTCCAACCAACCAGAACAAACAAACAACATAAACTCTCTTTCTCTAACCTTAACCAAATTGCTTTGCTTACCTATAAACCGAATCTCACAAGGGACTTGCTGCAGTTTGATTGTATAGAAACTTAATTTTGAAGAGACAGGATGGATATAATGTTAACTGTTACACAGTGTTTCAGTTGTTTCACATCTTTGTACTGTTATACGACACGATTGACGTTTGAATAATGCACCTGCTTTGGCGACAACCAGCAGCTGGTTAGCTTAGCTTAGCTCTCAGACTGGAGCTGCCTGTGTGAAACTAACAAAGGTCACCTCTAAACCAAATTATAAAAACTATGCTAAGTCCTATATAAAACCACACTATGAAGGAATTCATGCGTGTTCCTTTGCATTTGAAGATTTTTAGAGCTGCTTGTGGTGCAACACTAACGTTCATGGTGCTAACACCACCCGCACCTTTCAGGTTTTAACATTCTTTGCATTGTTCAAGTGCAGATTTTCTATTTATTTATTCCATATTTCTGTTTTTACATATCTTGTATTGTATTGTGTTTGTTTAAATCTTTCTTATCTGGGTTTTGTGTGGGATTGTGTTTGTATGCTGATCATTTGAAGGTTAAAGTAGCCTGTTGTTTTATTTTAAAGGTTACTTATCGGGACCATGAATGTCCTCCTTTACTTGTTTATGTCTGTGACATTTCAGTTTGTCTTTGTGGGATCAATCATTTCATGTGTGTTTATAATATCTTTTATATGTGTTACATAAAGTCCAGAGACATCACAAGAGGTGGACGCCCTGCTCTGAAATAAAGTCATCAAAAATACATAACATTACATAAACACTTCTCAAATTACATGTGAGGATAAATAATTCAGCACACGCAGTCATTAAACAGAGCACTTACAGGATGAAATCTGGAGCGAATTATCTGGAAAAGGAGCAGAGAAAAAGAGAGAGGGAAGACGAGTGTATTTGTGTCAGTAGTTGAAGCTGTTTTGCAGTAAAATAAATTCAGTTTTTTCAGTGTGTGCCTGGAGTATAAATAGAACCATAAATTAAACAGAAAAAACTAAACACTGGTCGAAATGTGGAGTTTCTAACAAAGAGTGTTTGTGCAAAGCAGCAATTAGAGGCAACAATGGAGAATCAGGTTCCACTTACATACACAAACAAAAACGCCTCTTTTATACGGCCTGCGTTATCTCACACTCAAAGACAAATACACACATGAACATGTCGGTTATTTTGTGTTTTTACTTTAGAATAATCAACTTTTCATGTAGTCGGTGAGAAGTTAATAAACCTCAGTTATTAAAAGCTCTTTCTGACAAATGGACTAATTGTTTTGTCTCAAAACATAAATCAAACATTCAGCAAACACATTTTTCTACATATATATCGAACAATGCCCCCCGCCCCTCAATTTTTCCAGCTGGGGACTGGAAAAAAATGTCCCCAACATCAAGTTGTCTCTTATAAAAATGTTTTAAATATTTGCTTTATAATAATAGTCTCCAGAAATGTCTGTCACTTCCCAAACTATCCCCACTTTCAAAAAATATCTTTCCCTTCCCTAAAATGTTGCAAAGTGTCTCAGGTTTCCAGAAATGTCTCTTCTAAGATGTGCTTGATGTCCTTACTCTTAAAACATATCCACACTTTGACAAATTGTCCAATTGTCCCCAATTGTCCAAAAATATCCTCACTTTCCAAAAAAGTTCACCCTTATTTCCACAAATTTCTCTAAAATGTTGTAACTTCATTAAGTGTCTTCTCTTTTCCCCATAGTCCAACAATGTCAACAACATCTTCACTTGCCAAACATGTCATCACTCATTTATCTAGAAATATCATCATTTTCCAGAAGCCGTCCAACGGTCTGAAGCCTTATTTGGTTCTCAAAAACCAGGACATAAGTACAACACACATGATGACGTTGGAAGTTTACATTAAAGTCGACTTACCACATAACAAGCTCAGGGCTCATGTAACACAGATTTCAACACACACACTCATCCAGCTGTCAGCCAGCCAAGGAAGATGCATCACACACGGACACATGTACGACACACACTCATTAGTACAACAGATGTATAGTAGCTCACAGTTCTGAGTTTACGGAGTATTGTTAGTTTGTGACATTAATCAATGCACATAGACCATCACCCCCAAGAGGCTTTTAAGTGTATGACCAAACAAACAACGCCCACATCAAGCGCTGTACAAGCGTCAGCAGTATTCAACATAAAAGGTCTGGAGGCTGTTAAAAAATCTAACAGTATTATTCTAAAAGAATTATTAGGAATTCACTGATGTACACAGACCAAGGTGAGGAGTGTTTAGGAGAGATGGATGGCCTAAACCATCACACAGACCTAAAGCCAGTCAAGGCTTGTGATTGAAAACCTCGAAATCTGCTAACTGACATTGGGATATTCTAAATGGTCCACCTCCTGACTCAGTCCTGTCCGTGACAATAGTTTTAATTAATAACAGGACATTAGTGGCTTTCTCTAGTGCCTCCTTACAAGTGATGAGGATGAAAAGTGTGCTCCCACTCCAGGTTCATCCAGATCAAGATGTTCCCAAAGGTTCTGTAGACCTGATGATGTGAAAACAAGGGCACCTTTTCAGCACCCAGTGTGACTGTCAGAACCAGAATCACGGTCTTTCAAAGAGCCCAGATTGTTGCTGAGGCCTTTCAGTCCAAAAAAGACAGACAATAGCCAATTAGAACTACGTTCTGCAGAAAAGAGGAAATAACTTTCTCTACCAGCAGGTACAGGCAGCAGTATGCGTTTGTCACTCAAAAGGTAAAAGCAGAAGAAGACCTAGGACTATTTGAACGGCCAGTAAGAGTTCTCTCTCACCAACAAGGTCTGGTTCAACATACTGAATCAGCTGTAAACCCATTGGCAGGAGTCCGCCTGGTGCCAGCTTGTCGTCCTGATGTGTCACGATCTTTAGGTCTGGATCAGACAGACAGTAAAATGATGCAGAGGATTGGTGGCAGGGCTCGGTGCTGTTTTATGTACCAGAGAAACAATAAAACAAGACTTGGGTCGAGGCCTGGAGTGTGCATTCTTACTTTCCAAAAACAGTTTCATTTTGATCATGATGATGACGATAGTGTTCTCGTGCATGACTCAACATACTACCTGTTGGATTTGACCCAGATCTAACTTTTGTCTCGAGGCCTTCTGTGGTTTTCTGGGTAGTAATGGGGGTGGGACTTATCAGACTCCTTTTGGTCTGTGTCTGTAGAGTAATGTAGAAAACACACCTGGGGTTCTTGAGGGTGCGCTCACCCAAAGAAAATACCATCAAAGACCTGGACCATGACCTAACAACATTCCCTGGAGTCCTGCATGTTTGCCAGGAACCAGATCATGATGTCTCCGATGAGCCAGGATGCCACTGAAATTGTGAGATGGATTTTCTGGACTTTGGACTTGGAATGAAAATGTGATTCTTCTGAGAAGCACAGCTGTGTTGTTTTATGCAGGCCACGCATCTCAACAGTGTGATTCACTGAGACGGAGAAACTCTGCTCACGTCTGGATCTTTATCCACCTTTATCTACTTCCTATAGTGAAGCTTCAACTGGTCTCATCGAGAAGCAGATAAAGTTACAAGTGAATTAGAACAGTTGGACAAACAGAGCAGGAGCCAACAAACAACCAGAACCATTGTTTGAGTGGCTATGGATCATAATGTTTCAAATTTAGAAACGGGCAAGGCACAAAGCACAGTCACCACAAACATCATACAGTGTCCTCCACAGTGTCCCTTTGCCTCCGTCTCTGCCACTGAGAGAAAACAGACATTTGGTTCACACAGACACAAAGGTCACTAGTTGTGGAAATGTAAACTGAGGTCTTTGTAAGTGTTTAAACAAATGAGCGATGTCGTTGTTGCTGTGGAGAGCACCGTCTCCTGTTGGTGGATGAAATGTCAGGTTGGATCAACTGTGGTTTAGATCCATTTTACTTCACTCTAACATCTCAAAGCTTCAGAGCTGGATAGAGAGCTGAGGGAAGGGAAAAGTTATAGCCTGTTACTGTGGGCAACAGCTCGATGGAAAGCCTTCTGAAAAAATGACAGATTAAATTTAACTTAATGAACTCTCCTCTTCCAAGGCCTCAGCGAGCAGCCCGGCCAGCGCGTTTCCTTTTTATTGACAAGTGAAACTATTTAAGAAAGTATGTGAATCCACCCAGAGGGCTGAGCTCAGATGATTAGGAGGATTAGGAGCTTAAAGCAGATGTTTGGACACACAGCACACACCTGCAGTCAGCTCAGGTCATGTCTGCTTTAGCATTTTTTAATAATTTCTCCTCTGCTGTGCTTTTCTTTTGCTTGTCCAGGTCGATGTGACCTCTGGACTTTTCCAGTTCCAGCTGACATGAGTCCACTGTTAGTTTTCAGTATCATGAATGTTTCACAGTAGAAAAGAAGCAGGAGAGAACGAGGAACAGTTTACAGGTCCAAACCAACCACTCCCATGTCTCCTGTGTGGTCTGCTTGTGTCACAGCTAAAAAGAAAGACTATTTGTTTTAGATTGGATCTGTATATTTTAGTGCAGACATGCAGACTAACCTGCAGTAACAAGACAACTTAAAGTGCCTGAACCAAACAGCCCACCGCACCAAGCTGTGTCCAGGCTCGGCACGGAGCCAGCTGACGAGAGTCCAACTCTGTCATCACCCCGGGAGGATGAGAGGTATTTAATGATGGTGTTTCTGAACTTTTTGTGTGACCGACGAATCGATGGTGAGTCGTCTCTGACTAAACTTTCTCCCTCTGATGACTTCAAAGAGCCAGAAGCCAGAAGCTCAATAAAAAGCTGGATCCGTGTGTGACGTCAGCAGCCTCTGAGCCAGAGATCAACAATGAAGCTTTGAACCTCAAGGCCCAAACTCCAAGTCCTTATAGACACAGCTAACACCTGGGCTTACTGTATGTGTGTGTCGGGGCAGAGTGGTGGTTACATAAAGCACTTCAAACTCTTCAGAGAGAGGAAAGTCAAACGCTAACACGCTCACTCTGGGGAGGAATGATGCACAAAGTGAGTTAAAGTGAGAAAACACAGAAAGAGCTTCACAGCCACAGAGATCTAAAGAGCTGCTCTCCCTCTCCTCAACCGTGTGTGAAGGACAGATGAATGCAGGGAGACGGCAGGAGAAGAGAAGAAGGGCAGAGAGGCAGAGAATAAACGACGTAGAACAAAGAAGAGATAAAAAAAGTAAACAAAGAAAGTGAGTGGAAACCAAACAAAGAGAGAAAGAGAGAGGGAGAGAGAGAGAGAGAGGGAGAGAGGGAGAGAGAAAGAGAGAGAGAGAGAGGGAGAGAGAGAGAGACAGAGGGAGAGAGAGAGAGAGAGAGAGAGAGAGAGAGGGAGAGAGAGAGACAGAGAGAGAGAGAGAGAGAGAGAGAGAGAGAGAGAGAGAGAGAGAGAGAGAGAGAGAGACAGAGTGAGAGAGAGAGAGAGAGAGAGAGAGGGAGAGAGGGAGGGAGAGAGAAAGAGAGAGAGAGAGAGAGAGAGAGGGAGAGAGAGAGAGACAGAGAGAGAGAGAGAGAGAGAGAGGGAGAGAGGGAGAGAGGGAGAGAGAAAGAGAGAGAGAGAGAGACAGAGGGAGAGAGAGAGAGACAGAGGGAGAGAGAGAGGTCAGTGAACGGACAAATGAGCAGAAACAGTGAAGAGACAAATGAAAGAGGAGAGAAAAGAGAGCGAGCTGACAGGTGAAGATGGACGATCAATGCCAGCCGACATCACAGAGACAGGTGGACGTACCTGCACTGACTCATCGCTCCGTGTGTGAAGACGAGAGGCGCTGGACAGGGAAACCTGTTGTGCGTCACTGCTCCCCCCCCCCGGTTTAATCTCTGGTCTCTCTGGGGACGCGGCAGCTCAGGAAACTGAAGATTCTCATCATTCAACTTTTTAACTTAAGAAACTAGACTATGTTCTGTATTTATCTGTACTGATTAACTGGTTCTGCATATAAAGCCCCCGCCCCAACAATACGACACGTAAACTCCATCGCGTCTCTTCCAGGTCGTCTTTACTCCCTGTGATCAGTCTGCATCTGTTTACAGTCAGGTTTCATCTATTTTGTGTCTGTTTTGGTCTTTAGAATCACTGAATTCTCTCTGTGGCCGTTTTGTGTCTATTTGTGATGGGTTTGCATCCGGTGACGGTCATTTTGTGTCTGTGGTCTTTTTAGAATCACTTGTAGTTTAAGTCATTTTTATGTGGTCATTTGGACTCTATTGTTTTTCCTTCCTGCCTTGTTTACTCCGTTTGATTTTCCACCATGAAGGAAAGAGATGAACGTAACGATGTAGAATCAGCTCATTCAGCTCGCTGACACAAACCCTAGCTGGACGCGGGGATCAAACCTGTGACCTTTTATCTTTCGCAGCTTCATTTTCAGTGCGAGAAAAGACGCAGGTTTTCTGTTCTCACACAGTCCGAGTGCCCAGCTGTGAAACCACATCATTCTCCTCATGGTTTCCTAACTACAGTTTGTCTTTCCCTTCTCCACCCTCTCTGCTTCTCACATCATTTCCCCAGTTCCTTGTCATGTTTGGACAGATCGCATACGGTGGTTTGGCCTAAATTTACGCTGTGGTCGGGAGGTTTCTCAACACTTCTCCCTCTCCACCAACAAGTGCTGTTTCTGAGAACTGCAGTGATGAGAGGATGAACACACTCACGCACGCGACATCAGTAATGAGCATTATGATAATGGCCTGACACAAGACAGGCTAAGTGTGTACAAAACATCCTGCAGAGTCATAGTGGTCCAGCCAAACCACTGAGGTGGGCGTTCAGACTGTGACTGGAACATAGATACATTGGGAAAAACCAGGACCTTTGACTCCACTGCTGCTCTCATGAAAAGTGACTTTAGAAGGAGCAGAGAAAGAGTTTGGTCTCAGTGAGATGAGCTGAGAGATGACGAGTGAAGCAGTGAGTCACAGGTGTTTGCATGTGGAGTGTGATGGGGACAGGTCTACTGAGAATCTTTACAGGGAATGAAGCTCAAATTACAGTTTTCATGCCCACAAAGCTCAGGGGTCTGTGTGACGCCAACTTCTCTCAGTCATCCACGTCCAGAAAGCCAACACACAACAGAATGGAATAAACACAACGATATGTCATTAGTTGCTTTTAAGAAATGTGTTTAATTCAGTTTGGACCACACACACACTGTGTGACATTCGTTTCTATTCCTCAGAGTATTTAGGGGGATTTACACCAAAAAAGTGAAAAGGTTTAAAAGAATCTGGACAAAAGCCCCAAGAAGCTGAGAAGAGAGAAATAAACCTGATGTGATGCTGCTGAAATCTGTTGCTCTGATCTGTTTTACGTTTGTTCTCTTGTTCCATATCTAATCATGAGTTTTTATATTTAAAGCTTTCAGTGTTTTTAAAGGACGCCTCCCTGTTTCCTGGTGGATTATTGGTGCAGGAAGCTTTACGGTGGATTAGACCTGACTGATTAACTGGTAAATTAAGATAAAGTCAGAGGACAGAGCGCTGATTCTGCTTCTTTTCTCTTGTTTTTTGACTTTTGAATTCTGGTTTTTAACTGAGCGCCAACGCTGCACTATAATCAGAGACGAAGAGCAGCGCGTCATCAGCATCATAAGTCACCGGGGCCGACGTGTGTTTACTGGTTTTACATTAAGACTCAGAGAAAATGGCTTTTACTCTGCTCAACATCACTTAATAAACCATGTACGCTTTGTTTTCATGTTGTTGATCCTCATAAATATTTTTCTGTTACGTTAAATCAGGTTTTAGATGGACATAGCTGTAAACTGAGCTGAATGCAGGACACAGAGTCACACGGGTTATTTTACAAATTACCTACAGGAACATCAAGCAGATGGCCTTTAATTCTAATGTAAGATATTTGTTTCCATTATTTTCATTATGCAACGTTCACATTTCTTCAACTTTCCACGAGTCTCAGCTCTTACAGTAAATCTCAGAAGCGAAAGAGACGAGGCAGAGATAAACAGCTCTTTGCAGTTTTATGTCTTTTCATCATTTCACATCCTTAAAAAGGCAAAAACTGCAGCCGAGTATGTGACTTCTGGTTTTGTGCATAAAAACTTTCATGTGCATTAATCATAAAGTGGACGTGTAGTAGACCAGAGGTTCCTCTCGTTTCTGAATGAGGTTTTAAATTCTCTTTAGTTTCTCACAGGACGTAACAGCAGTTTTATCTTTACCTGCTTCATCTCGTCCTCGGGCTTCCTTCTGTACAAACCTGCTGTGTGCTGTACATAAGCAGAGGTGATGATGATAAATAACATCTTTAAATTATGATGAGTCATTACAAGAATTATGACTAAAATTCTTTCTTTCTGCAGACGACAGATGACAATGAATTAAATAAAAAGGAAATCCAAACCTCACTCTTAATCAATTAATCAATATTAGTGTCAAGATGAGAATAAATCGTTCTTCTTCTGGTTGTATGAAATGTGACCTGTGCAGAGAAGTGAGTTGATCTGACAGCAGCTGCACAGCCACAGCTCTGACATGAATCAAGTCCAGGACCACATACCGAGCAGTGTGCAGTTCATCACAGAAATGATCAGTTTGTGTCCACCTCTGAATTCATCCTGCTGCTGCCATCATGACTTATATCATAGGATCGGTGAGTCTGTTCCAGAAGCAGCCGTGGTGGCTTGTCTGGTTTGGATCATGAGCAGATCTTTTCTCCTCCACTCTTTGACCTTTCTATCACTTTGGCAGAGGTTAGTCTTTAGAACTTCGTTCCAGAACTTTTGTGGCTCATCTCTGTTCAAATTCCAACATTTCACTGCTGGTGAGAGGTTTGAAACGTGTGCTGTGGCCCCTGTTTGAATGTTGTTCCTCACTTCGTGTATGTTGCTCAGTGGTTCCCTTCTCCTGACGCATTGTCTGTGTGCAGTGTTTCTCCAGTAGCCAGTTGTTGATTCATCAATTTTAGCAACAAATGTGATCTTCACAGCTGAAACTCAACCTACAACCAAGAGTAGACATTTGGACAATTACTCTTACATCCATCAGTCACATGGTTACAAAAGGTGTTTCTGAGCTTTTATGAAGCTGGAAGACAGAAGCAGGAAAAACCACTGGTATGATCACTAAGCCAGCACTTACTGCTACATCGTGATGTTGATTTCATTCCAGAAAAAGTCTGACAGACTAGGAAGGAGAAAAAAAGCTGTTAAGACCAGCCGAGTGTCTGCACGTGCACACACACACGATTTACTCAGACGTTGTGTCAGCTGTGAAAGTGTTGGGGGTCTTGATTCATACAACTTGATCTACAGGCAGATTCTTTTGTCTTTTTATGTGTGTGTGTTGGAAAGTGCCGTGATTCACTTCAGATCCTTTGAGGTGTCATAGCTCAGAGTCTGGAAAATGTCTGGATTCTTTAAAACACACACAGAGTTCGAGTGTGTGAATGTGAGGAAAGAAAAGTCTGTGAAGCATGTGGTCAGTTTCCTTTCTACATAAAGGCACGTTTTTTTTTCCTTTTTATTCAGGTATCAACTTTTAACCAACTGATCATTCCATCCATCCATTATCCTGACTGCTTTTCAAGGTTTGCAGGGGTTTGCACCCAAGCTATCATTGGGTGAGAGGGGGGGTACACGCTGGGTCTCCAGTCTATCACAGGGCTGACATACAGACACAGACAAACATCCACATCTATGGGTGATTTAGTGTCACCAGTCCACCTAACTACTGTCCTTGGATGGTAGAAATACCTGGAAGTACCTGGAAAAAACCCACACAGACATAGAAAGGCAAGAATAGTCTTAAAGGTAGTGAGGGTGTCTGCCTACTGAACCTGGACTGAGAGCTGGTTCCACATCAGAGGAGCTTGATAGCTAAAGGCTCGACCTCCCAGTCTGCATTTAAAAACTCTAGGAACCACAAGTAGACCAGCACTCTGAGAGCGAAGTGCTCTGCTGGGATAATAAGGTTCTATGAGGTC
>JAUYWH010000012.1:12537358-12551505 GCA_034779795.1 Ctenopoma multispine | reverse complement strand
TATAACTTGATTCCGTTTTATTGAAACTGTACAGTACAGGTAGTAGCTCCAAGTGTGTGTGTGTCTGTGTGTGTCTGTGTGTGTGTGTGTCTGTGTGTGTGTGTGTGAGGTCATGTCAGAGATGGTAACATAATGACGAGTGTGTGCTGTGTGTGTGTAGATGGCTCAGATGTGGCTCACACACACCCACAAGATAATTGTGTGTGTGACAGACTGAATTCAGTTCAGTGACACACACACACACACACACACACACACACACACACACGTTGTAGATCCTGGATAACATCACCTGCCTGTTAACTAAAACATCACAACTGTTGCTATGGTTACCTGCAGTTAAACTTGTTAAGCTGATGATGTAAACTATATATCAGCCAATCAGAGACCAGGGTTTTGTGCTGAAATTGTCCTAACCTTCTGTGTCTGTCTCTGTCTCACAGGTGAGTCTCAGGGTGTGGTGAACTTCGTCCTCTCTAAAGAAGGAGGAGATCTGTCTCTGGTGGAGCAGGCTAACGTCTGGCTTTTCCTCCGTCTGGCCAAGACCAACCGCAGCCGAGCCAAAGTCACCATCCGACTGTTCCAGCAGCGCCGCCTTGCCAACGGACGCCCGTCTCTGCCGCAGGAGGACGTTCTCCTGGCGGAGAAAACTGTGGACACCCGTCGCAGTGGCTGGCACACTTTCACAGTGTCGTCAGCGGTGCAGGCGCTGCTGGAGAGCACGGAGAGCACAACGCTGAGCCTCAAGGTGTCCTGTCCGCTCTGTGCCGACGCCGGCGCCACACTCGTCCTGGTCTCCGGAAGCTCAGAGACATCGCAGCGCGCCAACCAGCGGGAACAATCCCACCGGCCCTTCCTCATGGCTGTGGTGCGGCAGGGAGACGGCAGCGATACGAAGCGGCGCAGGAAGCGCGGGCTGGAGTGTGACGGGAAAGTCCGTGTGTGCTGCAAACGGCAGTTCTACGTCAACTTCAAAGACATCGGCTGGAATGACTGGATAATCGCTCCACCCGGTTACCATGCCAACTACTGCGAGGGCGAGTGCCCGTCCCACGTGGCGAGCATCACCGGGTCCACGTTGTCCTTCCACTCCACAGTCATCAGCCACTACCGCCTGAGGGGCTACAGTCCCTTCCAGAACCTGAGGTCGTGCTGCGTGCCCACGCGACTACGAGCCATGTCCATGCTCTACTACAACGAGGAGCAAAAGATCATCAAGAAGGACATCCAGAACATGATCGTGGAGGAGTGCGGCTGCTCGTAAACCTGAACTGGATCAGCCCAGGACAAGCTGGACTGGAAAACTCTCAGAGAGAGACTCATGGATGAGGTGGAGGGAGGAGAGAAAGATGAAGAAGTGACTTCATGATCATCACATCACTTTTATCTACTGGGCTACATTCTTCACATCCTCTCTCCAGCGCTCCATTGCTCCCGGTCACTTTCTGGGATAAAAACTCTTCTCCGGACTCATCCAGCAGAACTCAGAGAGAGTCTTCATGGCACTTTCAGAAAAAAAGAAAAGAAAAAGATAGAAAAATGAATATCTAATATATTTTTGTTACAAACGGAGGGAGTGACGCTTATTTATGTGGCTGAGACGTTCAAGCACCACTCGACCCGTCAGACCTTGGAGAGACGAGGTGCCTGAAAAACTACGAACAAAACAATCTCAAAACTATGCAACTTGTTCACGTATTACAATCTTATTGTATTTTACTTTTTGTTTCCAACTGTTTACTTTTTTCAAAATGTACAAGGAAGAAGGAAGAAGACTCTTCTGTATTATTATTTTGGAAGTATAAATTTGTGACGTGTGTGTGGTCGTGTGTGTGTTTTTGTCCATTCTAGTGTGCATATATTTACGTATGCTTGTTACGGTGTGTGTGTGTGTGTGTGTGTGCGTGTTGAGAGATACTTGAAAGAAAAAAATTAGCCCGGCTGCTGGAACCAAACATTTCCTTATGTTACCATGGTTACCATGTTAATGTTATAATTATTATTGTCCATAAGTATATTAATAATATTATTGTTACTGTTGTTAATAATATTTTATTTGGCTGCATTCGTCTTTTATGTCATTTTCTTTTTAAGAAACGTTACAAACGTTTGATGTTTTGCACTATAGCAGCACTCAGTGTCCAGAGTAGCTCACATTCGACCCTCAGAGAGAGGACAGACTGGAGCTTCCTGTTCAGGGTGGACTCTAGGTTACAGATGTGGTTTGCTCCCCATGTAAAACCAGGTTCAGCTGATACATCATCATCAGTCACTCTGGGTTCAGAGTCTCAGAAAACACAGAAAAAGTGTCACCTTTAGGTTTCTAAATAACTTCAAACCTAATGTTTGTGTTTACTGCTCGCTGCCAGAAAATCCTGATTTATAAAATTTTAAAAAAAGGACACTAATGGCTGAGTCAGTGCTCAGTCAAGCTAACACACTCTAAAATGACTCATTTTTTATTATTATTTATTACTATTTTTTAAGTAAGTATTGAGTATTAAGTATTAGGGCTATGGCAAGCATTTCTGAAATCATGACGCTATGACTAGGTGGAAAACCCAAGCACCAAGACCCTAAAAAGAGTCTCTAAACTACACTATTCAGACGTGTCATTATTGTAACTGTTAAGTCTTACGTTGTAATGTAACTTGTATTTCCAACATGAAAGTCTAAATGCTGTCTAAAAGCCTTCCCAGACTGCTGAAAATAAAGCTCTGATTCTAGCAGAACTAGTGGATCCTTCATTTATTTCTTGTTGTTGAACTCATCACGTCTAAAATTACTGCCACCAGCATCTAAAACCTCCGTAAATGTTCCAATGTGAATGATCCTGTTTGCCATAGAAACGTACAGCAGACCTGGTGTTTCCAGTAGCTACAGCTGTAGGTAGAATCTGCATCTGGTTTTTCCACACACTACAATGCCACTTTAGTTTTCTGGCAGCTAGTGGCCACTACAGGAACTGCAGGTTCATCGGAAACTTCTGATTGGATAAAAACATGTTGCTAAAATGTAGCGACGCATCAGTTAGCACCAAATGCTAACATTTTACAAAACCTTTTATGTTTGAATAAAGCAAAATGCTTTGATAAAAAAAGACTAGTAGAACATGGTACTGACCCACTAATTAAATTAGACGAGTTGTACTGCTGGAGATCAACACAAAGTACCAGGAGCTTCCCGTCTGTCCAGTCTGATGTTATGATGATGATTTTTGCTTAAATAGAGAAATAAGACACTGAAATGAAGACATATTTGGCTTACAGTGTAAATTCTAAATTTATTTTGATTAATCAAGCTAAGACACATTAATTATGGCAGTGCAGTGGTGTTGGCCATCTGTTTCTTTTCTACTGGCCTAAATATTAAGCTAGCATATTAGCTTCACTCCAAACCCTTAGTCTCAAAAAAACAGAACAAATAAAGCACAAAAACAGACTTAAAGCTCTACAACAAACCTTTCGTACAACTGGTATACTGTATCTTCTTCACTAGCTAACTGAAGCTAACTTGTTAGCATTAGCTTATAATACAATGAGTAGTTTTAATTATTATACTCAACGCTGAACTAGGCTTAGGTGATTTCTTTATAGAGGGACTTTCTGGTGTCTTTTGTTGACAGTTTAGTATTAGTTCACATTAGGCTAATCACTCTTTAACTGATGCCTGACACATTTAGAAGTTGTTTCACTGAACGCAGTGTAAATCTCACAGAATCTTAATTTAACTCTAACTTATTCCATGGAACGAAACACCACTGCTGCCACCTAAAGTTCTTTAATTGAAGGTATTCAAACATCGAGCTGCAACTAATGATTATTTTTGTTGTTGATTAATCTGCTGATTACCTTCTCGACTAACTGATTAATCACTTTCCTTATAAAATGTTAGAACTAGCAAAAGTGGCCGGATATAATTTACAAACGTACAACGCCAGAGATTTCAGATTCTTTCACTTTCTGAAGAAAAGTTGCAGGTTTTTGGTTTGGAGAAAGTGTCCACAGTGGAATTTTAGTTTGCTTTAGAACACCAAAGATCTGAGTTTCTGCATTTGTTCGTGTCAGAAAGACGACAATCTGGTTCACGTCCATTTCGAGGAGAAAGAGAAAAAAACTAAATTTCACAGCAGTTCCTGATTCTCTGAAGTAAAAATGTGGTGTCACTGAAAAGAGGAATGGTCAATTGATGCTTTAGTGTTTCTTTCACATTAGTTTCTGATCTTTTTGAAACATTCATCTACAGTTTTTCTTTTATCTATAATGTTTTTATTTCTCATGTAAATTTCCCCTGATGCTTTACTGCCTATTTTATCGCATCATGACTGAAAGAGACGAGCCACAATCACCTTGTTTGTTTTTGGGAAAAGCTGATGCTGTTCTTTCAGATTTGTTCATGTTTTTGTGTCGTATGTGTTTATATCAGTATTGTCGACTTGTTCACCAAAAGTTTGGGAGTATTTGTCTCTTTTTGATGAAGTCACTTGTGTCACATTTTAGAGTTTTTTTTGTAGCTGTTTTAGAAGAGAGTGGGACCTCTTCTTCTGGACTCTTTGGACAAACTCAGTGTCCATCCCATTTGTACAAAATATCAGTGAAGAAAAAAAGCCTCAAAAAAAGAAGCAAAAACTTAAAAAAGGAATAAAAAAGTGGTTGTATTTGTTCTTTTTATCTAGACAAAAAAATACTGACACTGAATGAAGTGGACAAAGAATAAAAAGTCTATTTTTTATTCTGTATATATGGAAATCAAGATTTCAGTAAGTTGCATTGCTTTGTTGTACAAATCAAATGTGCTTGTGGCATTTTTCTAATCTAATTTATTTTACGGTATTTTTTGTTTTCTGCTTCACCATTAAAGTTTAAAAGATGTACACAAGGAAAATGTGTCTTGGTCCTGTGAATCGCGGAATAAAACACATTATTTGAGCTGGAAATACGAGTCGAGAGCCCAAAGTGACTCCTGCAGATACTATATCAGCAGTCTAAACCCTGAATAAATTCAATTTATTTTCATGTCTGAATGGTTGTAACCCTATTTATCATTCATTTCTCCATAGACTCAACAGAAATATAAGGTTATTTTGAAGAAACTTCATTTTCTATAAGTCAGTGTTGAGCAACAATTTGTCACCACCTTCCACCAGGTTATAAAGCTCCACACAGACATAGACATAAACCCGGCCTCGTTAAACACACATATTAGATATGTGATTGCAAAAACTGATGCTGAGCTTTTTCAGCTTCAGAGGGCGGACGTTCAGGGTCGAGGAGGAGGCGGCTGGAGCGACTCCAGTCAGTGAGGAGGAGACACAGCAGGAATTCATTTCCTCACGCCGAGGGAAAAATGCAGGCTCTATTAAAACCGTGATCCACGAGGGGAAAGGTCAAAAGGTCGCCTGAAGCCTTCTCTGCCCTGTTAAACTTTAAAGCTGCTAAAAGACGACATGCCATGTGTTAGGTCTGAACCATTAAAGTGGAGAGCCACGTCTGAGATTAAACTAAAGAGAGATTTCACACTTTTTCTGTTGAAGTATCTTCAAAGGTCCGTCCAGTGTTGTAGCTGTGGATCTGCAGGTGGATGTATTAACTATAAGATAAAGTACTGTACTGTTCTTCATTCAAGAAGAGAGTCGAGAAAACAAAATGATCATGACTGGTTAAATTATTCAACAAGAACAATTGTAAATGTAAGAAACATATTTCTGTACACAGGGCCCTCAGATGGTTCCCTGAGTAACGTTTCTTTAAGGCAGTTTGTAATCGTCATATTATTCTCATTTATAATTAGACACACGAAAACTAATTTAATGACTTTTCACATG
Source organism: Ctenopoma multispine (assembly GCA_034779795.1). Classification (NCBI taxonomy): domain Eukaryota; kingdom Metazoa; phylum Chordata; class Actinopteri; order Anabantiformes; family Anabantidae; genus Ctenopoma; species Ctenopoma multispine. The sequence continues at coordinate 12,545,681 of JAUYWH010000012.1, read as the reverse complement.
TTAAAAGTTTGTGTTGCTTTCTTTTCTTTTGTCAGATCATCCAAAACACCCTGATACATTAATTTCTGTTTTTTATGTTTGTTTTCAACGCTTTAAGGCCGCTGTAGAGATTCTGCTTCTTCACTGTCTAATGCGAAGTCAGACCACATAAAAAAAAAACCTGCAGATTTTACCCTCACAAACTTCTGTTTTCCACAGAAAGATCAGCTAATGACTCACAGCCGTGACAGAAAGCCAGACTGCTCTTCACGTCAGTGTAAGAGCAGCAGGACGGTTTGAAAGCTTAGTGTAGTGTGTGTTGTGGCTTCAGCTACCAGGACACAGCAGCAAACCCCAACAAACAGCAGCAAAACAGGCTGAGAGTGCATGTCTGGCTGTGTTTCTGAATCTTAGTTACAAACCATTTCTGCTGTGAGGACATGTTGTTCACTCCACAGGCCTTTAAAGAGCTGTTTGAGGGTTAGGACTTGGGTTTAGGGTTTTAGTTGGTGTAAGTGCTGGGATTAAACACAGTTATAAGAGCTAATGGCTGAAATGGGACAAACTGACAGTCGTTTCTTCTTTTGTCAGCTTTTGTTTGCGTGTCCAGTGATGTGTAAGGCTTTCTGGGCTGAACATCCACAGTTTCAGGGGCTAGGTAACACTTTCTCTAGCTCTGCTGCCAAAGAGAATCACGACACGACATGAGACTTAATGAGCTAAATGATAGGGGGACGGGGAAGAACTGGATCTGAGGCCTTAGTTATGCTGGTTAAAGTGAAGGTGGGCAGTCTGGGGAATCCATTTAGCCAGCGAGTGTCCTCACAGTGATAGAGAGAGCATGTGTGTATGATTTGCAGTGATGAGGTAATGCAGTGAGGTTTTTGTGTGAGTGCTGTTGTGAGGAAACACAAACTAAACGTACATTTACTCCGAGGATGAAGGGTAGGAAAGTGTGTGTGTGTGGTTTGGCTTCTCTTTGGTCTGGTATCTGCTGCTCCGGTCTGGTTTTGGGACGACTTTATCCTGTCATGAACATGTATGATGTCACACAAGACGTGGCTCACATGAAGCAGACACACACACACACACACTTCTGGAATAATTTTATTTGACGTTTACATGCAAAGGCCTTTTAATTCAGATGCAAACGTTAAGCTGGATTCAAAGACAGAAGCCAAACATGGAAAAACTTCATGAAGGAGGCAGAGAGGTTGTTCACTGATCATAGGATCCTGTCAAGTGTCAAAGTGTCTTTGGGCAACACACTGAACCACAATTTCCTCCTCTCATGCTGTGGGTGTGTGAGTGTGAGTGTTTTTTAATGAGGTGAATTAGTGTTTTAAATATTGATATGGTAGAAAAGTGCAAACAACACAACTGTCTGGGGCCCAGACATCTATTAATGTTCAACTACTCCGAAAAATAAACTCAAAGTCCCATCAAGATAACCCAGAGGTCATCGGTGATCGTAAACGGAGAGGTCGGGATCTGAAACAGCAGGAGGAAATCCACTGCATGGACCAGGTCCGTCACCACGCTGTCGCCACACCGTGTCCGACTGATTGTCATACAAGGTGAAGAATCAAGTGGCTAAATTTGCGCTGGAGCTCAAGCAACCATCTTGTCCAGCTGATCATGTGACTCCTTTCAGATGTTTTGATTCTAATTTGAATCTTTGGGAATTATTTTGGGAATATTAATTTGTCCGAATATATCAGCTACAGACTAGTTTGACAAGAAAACTCGTCTCTGAGAACAAAATAATAACTAAAATCTCTTTCTGATGTCAACCTTTTCAAAATAAAGCTTTACAAAGAACAAGAAACATGATGGGGAGTCTGGGATGGTTGTGCAGAACATGGGGATGGAGCAGATCTGGTTCAGCTAAAGAAAGCACTCTGGATAATTTAACAAGGAAGTTTTTCTTGACAAATACAAACACTGACGATTTCCACAGGAATAATATCACTGAGAGCAATTATCACAAATGACTGAATTTCCCAGTGTGAAAGCTGCTCTGGGAAAAGGGAGTTTGCTGAGCGTTAGCTTACAGAACACAGGGTGTGACAGCAGACCATTTCCCGTCTGAACAGAAATCTGTCAGAACTGCATGGGAAACAACCACTAAAAAACCTGGTTAGGATGTCAGAGTCTTTCAAGGTAAGAAGTTATATTCGTATATTTCTAATTTCTGCTTGAGGCCGTTTCTAGAAACATTTCTATTAGATACATTCCTAACACAGGGTCAAATACGGAGTCATTCCTCCAGCTAATAGAATCTTCGTTTGCAGTCCAAACTGTTCTTGTCACTGGCGTTGAGCTTATTAAACTGGACAGAGATGGGGAAACCGGTGCCAAAAGAAACTAATCCTGTGAAGTCGATCTGACCTGAAGGTTTCATCCCTTCTCAATGTGGACGGAAAGAGAAATGAGATAAAGTCTCTGCAGGGTTATCACAGAGAAAAACAAAAATCTTCATTCATGTCTTCTGTCTGGAACCAGGTTTCTTATTCTGTAGAAACTTTACAGGAACTTTTTACCATTTCAGGACAAGAGAGTGAGTTGAGAAGCTCAAACAGAGCTGGAATCTTAAAGCTTACTGATTAACACACTAAGTCTTGTTGGCTTGGCACAAAAAGTAAAAGGTGATGTGCAGGGAAGCAACAGCGGGACCAACAAGATGCTGCACAGAGGTGCTCGGATGCTACTGTCTCACACACACACAGGTTTGGACTCAAATACTTCACAACAGACAACAAACCAAAGTTCAAAAGCCTAAAGACACAGTCGAGCTGGGAACAAAGGATGGAGAGGCACAACACAAAGGCGGCACAGACAATCCTGCAGGTGACTCATGAAGAAACAGGCTGGAACATCTGCTGGTTCATTAACTAACAGGCTGCAGGTACTGTGAAGAAGCAGAATAGCATCAGGAAACTGGGAAGCTGCAGAGCTGATGAAGGAAATTCAAGGGATGTTAGTGAATGCTGGAAAGACAACAGAGCAGATCCAACACTGAACTGTTGTGTGTCAGGAAATATTTATAACTCCCCACAGAATCACAAACTGTGGGCCTGTGTTTCTGTACTTACACAAATGTTGTTGGTGGGTGTAGTTATGAGCTTTGGAAATATTCGGCTGCGATAGACTGACAACCACCCGACTGGGTGGGAGGTGGGGTAGCTGGCTGGGATAGGCTCCAGCATTGCCGTGACCCTTACGAGGACAACTGGGTAAGATAATAGATAGATGGATGGAAAGATGTGGACAGTCGAACAAATAGAAAGTTAGTTTGAAGTTAGTTTGAGCCTGGATCTCCAGCATGGCTCAAAAGGTGAGCTGAACTTTGTGACCATGATAATTCAGACTAATCCAGACAGAGTCCAGAGAAGACACCATGAGGACACGGGGAGAAGACGCCATGAGAACACGGGGAGAAGACGCCATGAGAACACGGGGAGAAGACGCCATGAGGACACGGGGAGAAGACGCCATGAGGACACGGGGAGAAGACGCCATGAGGACCTGGGGAGAAGACGCCATGAGGACACGGGGAGAAGACGCCATGAGGACACGGGGAGAAGGCGCCATGAGGACACGGGGAGAAGGCGCCATGAGGACACGGGGAGAAGGCGCCATGAAGACACAGGCAGAAGACGACGAGCCAGCATATTGGAGAACAGGTCCTTCTTGCTGTGAGGGGTCAGTACTAAGGCCTGGAGCACTGTGCTGCCCACTGGTGATACACGGTTTACTGAAATGAAACAGTGACTGAGAGCAATGGATCGAGACTGATGAATCGCAGACATCCCATCACTTTGTCCTAAACCCTGACCCTGAAGCTGTGGTGCAGATTGCAGCAATAAAAACGTATAATTGTCTTCAGTAGTTTCTCATTTGCTTTTACCTCCTTAAGTGTCCTTGAAAATGTATTTGATCAGCAGCCAGCTGAGTACCGTCTGTAAGGAACATGATGTGAATGCTGGATACCCTCTGGAGCTATTTTAACCATGGTATAAAATGTAAATGAGGGGGAACCCACGTTTCCTTAAACCACAGAAAGCCATAGAGGGCGGCAGGAACGTCGTCTCAGGTCAGCAGGATTGAATCTGAGGTCGGCGGTTTGGCCCTGACTGAGGCTGAGGCCTCGGAACCACAAAGTGATTTACAGTCGTTGGTGGAAAACACGTTCTGTGTTTAAACGCTTGGCTGAGACGTTAATGAGACCTCTTCTGTGACTTCTTATCTCCTGCGGGCTGTAGTTTATAGTTTACAGATCCGTGTTTCCACTGTGTCACGGTCTCCCAGGATACACGGATCCAACACATGAAGCAGCAGAGTTTTATCAGAAAAGCACCAAAACTATGTGGAACAACCTGCTGCACACGATTCTATCTGCTTCTATCTGCGTCTGCTCCCCGTGTCCCCTCTGGGACGGCAGATCTGAACACAGGCTGGTTTACACTCAGTGTTTCTGCTGATAAGCACAGATCAGTCGTCAGTCTTTCTCTCTGACTTTCAGCCAAGCAAACACACCTCATGACAGACTGTTCTCCATTTTTCACTCGTTCAGCCCAACTGTTATGAGAGGCAGAACTCAGCATACCAAAAGGATGATAGAAAGACAGCTAGTCCTAAAAACCTGTGAGCTGGACTCAGTCTGAGCTGCAGTTTGATTAACTGCTGCCATTTGTTTCCCATCAGCCTCCTGCCTGAGGAACGCCCTCGCTATCATCGTCCACATCACCTCTGAAAACACATTATTATCAACTCCGGTCCAGGCAGAGGCACTGACCTCACTTACTGTGTGTCATCTCGTAGCCTTTATCGGATTTTTCACTTCAGTCTATTTTACCGTTTGCTGCTGTTTCACGCCTGTGTGTGAACTCTGCCTTCAGGACAACACACAGTAAATCAAGCAGCTGTTTAAATGTGCTGCTTTTTGGCTGATTGCTTCTCTCTGGGAGATTGAAATCATATAAAAACCTCACAGTGAAATGTTAGAGACCTACAGGGAGACGCACAGTTCCTAACTAACGTGACAAGTTAGATAAACATGTGAACATATCAACACTCTTTGTGTTACTGAACACTGAAGCTTAGTGGCTTAAATCTGACATCTTGCATCTTTAATTCTACCCTGTCTCCTAAAAGTGATTTTTCTGTTCAAAGTGCGCAGAACAGAACGAATACTAAAGGCCAAAGCAGTGGATGCTCCATAAAGTGTGTTCACCCCACTTACCCTCAGCCAGGCTCCGTCCTCACTCATACAAAGTATTATTGTCTGTTCGCTCTGATGATACAAAGTACTGCAGCACATCCTTCTTGTTTCCAGGAAGTCACTAAAAACTGCCACCAACCTACGTCAGTCACCAACAAAGTAACAGCCTCGTGGAGGTGGACGTACGAGTTCGACTGTGCACAAAATAGCAGAGTGGCTTGTGTGTAGAGTTACTGCAGGACACTGGTTTAACCCTCTGGACTCTGTTATGCAGTAATGGACCTTCAGTTATGTATGAGGTGAAAACTAGTTGAACGTGAGGATTCACACAGTTTCTTTACATCTGAATACTTCTTCAATAATATTTTGTACTAATGAAATTGTCTACAACAACATCACTGACCTGTTTCAACCACACTGATCTTATCCAGTTGTTTTTAACCACAACTTTTAAACACGTCTTATCGGTTTCTTGTGGCTTTATCGTTTTTCATTGTACTGGTTTTCTGTTTTGACTAAGCTGTAACATGTGCTCCATGAATCTATGAGCACTATTATTATTATTATTACATCTGTTTTGTAAGTTATCACCTCAGTAAATGTTCATTATCAGGTGCTGAGCTGTTGTCAGACCCATAATTATGCTACAGAAGGGATCAACATCACCTACCAGAGGGTGCATATCATGTACACGTGTTATAATTAGATGGCTTTAGGAAATATCACATGAGCAACAGTCACAGTTGGTGATGTGTAAAGACCAACCACAGGACTCTGAAACAGAAGAAAACTGCTTGTTTCCAGGTAAAAACCAAATGAAGTAGAAGGTGGAGTGGGCCGACTAACCTCCACAGATAAAGGCCATTTAATGGTCTTTATGGCCATTTAAACACGTGGGTCATTATCACCTAAAACCATTTCTCTTTTCTATTATGTCCAGTTATAGTCCAGCATCACTGATCCACAGTAAACAGCAGGTGAACTACTTAAATCAGATTATGCCCCTTCCATCCATCTCACAATGGTAAATTACATATGTAATATTCCCCACGCTGTGAGTGCTGTGAACGACGGGGAGCAGGGCTTTTCAGTACTTTTAGTAACGTCTACACTGTGTTTATGAACAGTATTAATATTTGTATTACTCAACCTGCACCTGGACGACTGCACTTTTAGCTGGTGAAACATTTCTTTGAAGATGGATGGAGGAAGAATTATTTTGTTAGCAGTCACCAGTAACTTCAGCTCAGTGCTGCTGTAAAATCCTAAAATGTTGAAACTTGAAAAAATTGTTTTAAAATCAGTAAACTAAGTTATTAACCAAACTTTTATGGCTTGAAGCAGCTGATTCTTTGACACTGTTACATCAATTACACGTTCAACTTGATCTTATTCCACAGTATTAGTGGTTTATAAATCTTAAATAAGTCCACTGTAGCTTGGGGGGACATGAAATCTTCCAAAGGGCCATGACAACGTTGAAGAAGCACTGCTGCTGCCAGACCATCAAAGGTACAAGCTTTCCAGCCTCTGGAAGTCAGTCAGCATCTGTGAACCTCTGTAGGAAGTAATTTTCATTCCAACATGAAACTTGCAGAATCACCAGACCTTTCTGTTAAAATAACATCCTCCTCCTCTTCCTCCCTGCACGGTGATGCAAACAGCAGAGTCAAGAGGGAAACTTTCCGCTGGTGAAGCATCAGGAGGGATAATGAAGTCCCGATTAGCTAACTAACAGGCCGGCTACCTCGGCTCTGAGAGGTTCGATTAGTCACCGTCATTACAGTGAAACAAGCAGAAACACAAATACACCCACAGCAGCGTCCGTCTCCACCCACAGAGGGCGGAGGTTAAGGATGACTTTAGTCATCACCGAGGTCGATGTGGTTTAGTCTGATTAACAGCACCTGCAGCTGATCCCCAGGATTCGCTGTGGACGTTCCTGATGATTCTGTCTGACACTGTCTCTCAGAAACTACACAGCAAATACACCTCGTAGGAAACATGATGCAGGGGACGGATCGTGTTAGGGTGCAACAAATGTTTGAACGAGTGAAGAACTACACTGATTAACGTGTGCGCGGCAGATACAGGACCCTCACTCGGCCTTAAACTCACTGTTCCTGCTGTGTGCGGGGAGGAACAGTCAGTCCATAGACCCGTAGACCCGTCTTCTAATGGCATATTTGGCACCCAGCTGTGGTTTAAAGTCTTTCCACATTCACTGAGGTGAGTGAGAGGGATGCCAGGCTCCCAGGCTGAGGACTGGATTTTGTATGTCCACATTTTAACAGCTAAATTATTAGCTCACATTAGGACAAATCTGATGCAGATATCTGGATATTCGGGTCCAGATATTGGTGTTACACGTACAAACAGGTCCACAAATGAACCAGTGATGTCCAGTGTGAGTGTCGTCTATGAAATGCATGTTCGGTTTTAGCAGGACGTCGCTCAAAGTCGATGTTTCCACCAGACTTTATGCAAATGTTGTTGAGACGTTGTGTGATTGTTCTGGGTTTGGTTTCATGTTCTGTGTCTCCTAACAGAGAGGTTACAGGCAGGACTGGCTGGTTCCTGTCCAGTTGTCCATGTTTCCTCTCCTGCAGGCTCGAGGGATTCCTGCTGTCATATCTGTATATTTACTGCTTTTACTCCCCAACTGCTGCCGTGAATTGAAAACCCATCTCCCAGCCTCCCTGTGCTCTTTAAATAATTTCCCCATCCAATTCCTCCGTCTCCCTTCTGTATCCGACCCCACACAGTAAAACACCAAATATATGTGCAGACTGCGTATGGATGTGCATATTTAGCGAATGTGCAGGATGCAGACTATTTTTAACATCGCCTGGACTTGAAGACCACACATTAAATCAAATCCTTCATCCAGATCCACAGTTTCTGTCCCCAGGAACTTTAAGACGTCTCCCACAGCAGGGAGCCAACGACAAACTGTGTTTCTTTAATCTGCAAATGATCATAAATGCATGAATGTAGCTGTAAGGAATGTAAAACATGACACTGACGAGCCTCCGCTGTCAAGGTCTGACACACACACACACACACACACACACACACACACACACACACACACACACACACACACACACACACACACAC
>JAUYWH010000012.1:12493084-12513084 GCA_034779795.1 Ctenopoma multispine | reverse complement strand
ACAACAATAAGAACAACTGACACTGTATTGATCCCTTCAGGAAGCTGCATTCGAAGCTCAAAGCGTTTTGACGGAACGTGAACTTTACTTTCAGCAACCTGTAAAGCTGCAAACATCTCATCCACACTTCGGTTTCATGGACGTAGCTTGTAGCTGGATAAGAAAAAAGGCAGGTTACTGAATCTGATGCACTTTAGATTACAGCCTGCAAACCGGCTAATCCGCTAACATAAATGTTCACTGAAACTTTCTTATGGAAATCGACAGACAGATGATCTGTGGGTCTTTTTATCCCCGAGGCAAAGTAAACCTCTCAACAGTTCAGTGTTGTTGTAGTGTGAGGACAGAACAGAACTGATCACAACAGGCAGTTTGAACGGGAACAATAGTGACTATAATATTTAATATTGAGCAGCTGTGAGTTTTATCAGCCTGACCAGCCTGTCAGACCACACTGAGGGCATGACAGACCCCAGGCAGCAGTATTTTCAGATATTTAGCTTTTTATTTCATGCAGTCATGTTTGAGCTCCACTGTGAGTAGGCATGGACGGACTGTGGGACGCTGGGCCCCTGGGCGCAGACATGCAAAGGTCCCCTGAAGACACACAAACAGAAACGAGGTTTGTGGTTGTTTTGCATCTTTTGTTTGTGTTCTTTTTGTTGTCAATTTATATTTATTTTGCTTTGCGGTGGTTTTGAGTCTCTGTGGTCATTTTCCAGCAAGTTTTCACCACATTCACACATTCCAATAGAATCACTCAGTAAATCTTCCATTTAAGCAGAGCAAAGTGATTCATTAAAGTATTAACACCCTTCTGAAGCATTTCAGTCTCTGCAAAGAGACTTTCTGCAGCTCCACAACTTCATTATACTTGTTCTGAAGTTTAGGTTGTACATCAGGCTCCATTTTAGGGAAAATAGCTTCCTCTGCAGAGGGTGGTCAGAGGTCAGCGGCTCAGGCTCCTGCTCGAGGACACTTCTGCAGGAGAAAATGCTGCCACCACCGAGTCCTGAGAGAGGAAATGAGGAAAATCATTTCACACTCTGAGGAAAAATGGAAAGCAGGAGACAGTCAAATAAAATCCAGACCTGCTTTAAACTTCTATTTCTCCAGAGAGAGCAGCTCACACACACACACACGGTCAGTTCAAATTTTAATCTCATTTAAAAAACACTTTTCCACTTTTAGTGATGGGTTCAGACTCTTTCTTTCCTTTGAGGTTACACGGATTAATCAGATTCTTTTCTCATGTCTGAAAACGGTTAAAATAAAGCAGAAAAACAAAACTGAGCGGAACAGTCGAGATATAATCAGCGTGTTTGATCTTTTCTAATGATTGAATCACTTCACCTGAACGGTTTCACAGTAAAAACCTTCATCAGAGCCTTAATGAAACAAACACTCAGTGATTTAACCTTAGGTTTAATGTGCACCACACACATTTGTCTTTGATGAAGCACCTCCTCCCGTCAAATATACAGGAAGTACACAGAAAAACTCCTGTACTGTACCTGCTCCAACACCTACAGCTGTTACCACGACAACGAGCTGCTGTGAAGCAGAAGTACAACGTACCCCAGTACTGAAAGTACTCCGATAAAGTACAAGTACCTCAAATGTGTTTGATTCTATCACTTCAGAGAACATTAGATTGGCTAATACAAGTACACACACACACACACACCTGGACCCGTCTATTACAGGAGTGGAAATGAGCCAGGACAGTTTCCATCTGACTAACGCCTGACCTTTGACCTCACAGCTGGGTCCGTGTATGTACGTGCGTATGTGCGTGTGTGTGTGTGTGTGTTTACTGGTTAGTGTCCCCTCCAGATGCAAAGATTACTCCCGGCACACATGGAGACCATTTACACGCACACACACACGCACACACACACACGCAGTGCAGAAGAACATTTACACGCTGTGATGGAGTCGTATTGTCATTATATAACCACATAACAGGACACGTTCACACTCACTTAGAAAACAACTCTCTGTATCATATATATGGATGTTTGTCATTTCCATACGCAGCAAAAGACGTCTACGACATCTCTGTTCAGAGAAGAAGAATAAGAAGAGGAGGAAGAAGAGGAATTACCATCACGCACACAAACAAACAAACACACACAGCCCAGAGGGCAGGAGGCCCAGTAACCAACACAGGCACTGAGATTGTGTGTGTGTTGGTGCCCAGCACACAGCTCTTGGTGAACAGGTGGGTCCTGTGTGTAGATAAATAGATATCATCACAATATCAGCAAAATCACCATTATCATGCATCACATCAATTTAAAAGATGAAATTAACAGTTTGTGTTTTCAGTCATTTACTATTTATAAGTAAATTTCACCAGTCGCTCCTTCAACTGACAACATGCAGTCGAGCAGCTAAAGTAAAGAAAAGGACAGTAAGCAGCTCATTCTGTCTCAGATGTTCCTCAAACACAGTTACAGTCTGCAGGTACTGCTGCATCCAACAAAGTCCACCAGCCCTCTGAAAATACCAGGATTTTCTGAGTGTTCACTTTCATCATGACACAACAATGCAACAAGAGCTCAAACACACCACAGAAATGAATACAGTCTGTTATCTTAGACAAAATGTGTGGGTTATTGTCCCCCTCCTCATTATATCATCTCATCATTCTCTGCCCTGTATCTTCATTAAGCTGTGAAGTGATATTCACATTGCTAATCATTGTAAGACACGTAGCAGTTAGCATTTATCATGTAGCTGCTAGTCTGTTCATGTTTTCTCACTTTATCAGGAAAATGTATTAAATGTGTTTTACCTGTCTGAATCCAGACTCGTTCTGTTCCTGACAGCTGACAGAGGAGCAGGAGAAACAAACCAAAGCTCCGGTCTCAGGACAGACAGTTAGCCAGGACTTCTTCTCAGACCAGGTTCTGGAGAAAGACCGAGTGAAATTTCTCTGTCTGGTGTTAGTTATTTCATAGTTCTTAGTTATGTCCAGCTGGTGAGGTCCACAGTCTTTAATCCTTTCCTGTGGGGTTCTTCTGTGAAACGGTTCAGTATTTAGCTTCTGAATTAGCTTTCTCCATGACAAAAAACGGCTCCTCTGACTGACTGTAAACAAAACAAAAACATTGCGGTGAGTTTCCTGTGGGTGGGGTTAACAGCGTAGGTCTATGGTAAAGATTTTTGCGCCCCAAAGGAACAGGAAATACGTCACGTAAATGAGAGAGAACATTTTTGAACTACACTTGAATGCAGATTATACACAGTACTCACAGTCTGTATAATGTATAGATCCTATCTTCTTCTTCATGTGAGACAGGTGGGGCAGTGCCCGAGCGCCCTCTATTGACGGGCCGCCACTGATAGATAGGTAGGTAGATGAAATGCTCCTTGCAGTGCTCCTGTAGATGTGTGTGTAAGTCTGCATCCAAACACCACATCTGTCCTGCAGCCATCTGAAGGCAGCAGATGTATTGATAAATCTGCAGCCTTTGATTGCTGAAGTGTTGCATCACATCACATTTACGTTACACATGGCCGCATGTTTGTTAGCGCTGAAGAATGCGCACAGTGCATTTTGGTAACACTGAGTGTAAACAGGACTTTGTGAAATACAAGCACAACTGGCTGCCAGCCTGAGCTGCTTTTGATTGTCTGCAATCACACACAGACACTCGTACTGTACACGTTACCAAATCACTTGTACAAATTTATCTGTAAATCACAAACAGCAGATGGACTCACAGAGAACATTAAAGAAGTACTGAAAGCTTTGACATCAGCATAAACAAAACAATCAGATTGTTGAAAACAAATCAAATGGGTTAAATGTGAAAGTGCTGCAGGTCAGATTCACCACAGATTCTAAACTGCACAAACCTGTCTGAGGTTTCTTGTACTGACTTGATTAAAGCTACTTGTTCACAAGCAGTGAGAAGAAATAAAAACAGGTTTGTTTTAATAAAGACTGCAATGATTAGAAGCTGGTTTTATGTTCAAGCATCTGAACCTTCCACTGCAGAATAGAATCTGAAGTTTAAAACAGTACGTTTTGTTTCACCACCTGCTACAGAACTGTATTTATTCTAATGATGTGAAGGTATCACAGTAATAGTTAAAACACACACACACACACAATGGACTCACTGTGTGAATCTGACACACATACATTCACTTTCTGAACCTCAGCACACACACTTGTCCTACAATAGGCCCTCAGTGTGGTCTGACAGGCTGGTCAGGCTGATAAAACACAGGACCCTCTCTGATGGGACTCACAGCTGCTAAATATTAAAAATTTCAGCGTCTATTGTTTCGTATTGAAACTGCCTATTGTGTTCAGTCACAGCGTCGACTATCTCGCTCCGTCCTGTCCTCTGAGCTCTCTGAGTTCACACAGCTCCACTCGCTCTGAAAAAAATAAATAAATGAAACAATTTTTTCAGCCCATTTTTCTGTCCAACACGTCACAGGAACAACCAACATTTAATGAGCATTCAATAATAAAACTCACCTCTCTGCTGAGGATGGTTAATGACTGAGTCCCTGAGCTTTTAACTAAGTCAATTTGCTGAGTCACACAACTGAAACAACACTACTACTATATCTATACTCAGAGAGCTGGGGTTACAGTACATAACCAATGTTGGTTGTTCTTTACTTGGTTTTTAGTTGTTTAATGATAAAACAGATTAAATCAGCATTTTACCCAACACTGTTGTTTTGTTGGAGACTCTACATGTTGCTAACGCTGTAGACATGATATCACATCACTATACACTTTACTGAGCACATGCTTCCCTGAGGACAAACTCCTCCTCCTCCTTTCAGACCACTCACCAACTTTAGTCCAGACTTCCATCAGATGTGCTGAAGATATTCAAGGTCTCCAGTGAATTTTTATCTTCATGCAGCTTTTGTCAAATTAATAAAACCAAAAACAGAGGTATAAAAGTCACAGCATAGAAACAGACAGAAGAAAAAATCACGCTTAAGATGACAGAAATGTAATAGTCCATCTTTTCCTTCATCTGCTTTGTGCCAACAAAAAACAGGATGACAGAGACAATTAGCTGTTTTCCAGCTGATCAGTTCTTTAATTGAATGAAGATCTTTACAAAATAAAAGCTGAAAAAACTTAAGTGAACAAATTGTTTTCACATGTTAACATTTTTTAAATTAGCGTAGCGTAGTAAAAGGTTCAATTACACATTCAGAGTCGAACTCTTTTCTGAAATACACACAAAACACTGACTGGATGTCAAACAGACGTTTGAAATGCTTCCAGGCTAACATGCTACTGCTATCAGTTAAACCATCTCTCTGCGTTCGATTAGGCTTCGACTCAACAATGTGTTCTGGGTTATTTGCACAATAGATCTCAGTGCGATCCAGTTCTTCAGTCTGTTGGTCCATACGCTGGCTGACCGCCGCTGACTGGTCTCCACCATCTTGTTTCCATCGTCTCGGAGAGTCTTTGGCCTCGTGGACCCTCTCGCACGGTGAAGAGACCAGATGGAGTTTGATTGATTTTGTCTGAGTCACAGAGGGAACGGTGACTTTTATGTTTGTCTGTCGTGTGTTCACATCGACAAATGACCAGTTTGTTACTACATTTTTCTATCAGATAACAAGCAGGAGGGACTCCATTAACCCAGAACTATTTCCATAAGTTTGATACCAGGTGTGGACTAGTATGAACTGCCTCCAGGAAATAGCTAAATGATTGCTCCCAAAAGTTAGACTCTAAAACTCTCACCTTCACAAATAAAACCTCTGCGTCTGTTCAGGTTTATAAGTCTCCAAACTGTCGTCCATATAAACTGAAGCATTATAACCCTAAATAGAGACAGAAACTACCAGAACCACTCAGGACGGTAGAACTGTACTGTAACTCAACCTGAGCTCACTCAGCGTGACTGGACTGAACACTGGCCTGAAGAAAATCTTTTTTAGTCTCTATAAGAAACACAAACACGTATTTTCAGTGAAATCAGTCTAAAGAAGACAAGTAGTGATTGTATAGGGAGCAGCAGAAGTTGAAATTGGCTCTGGTTTGAATAACATCTTTGTGTCTTTGTTTCCATGGGTTCGGTCAGACTGGGGTTTGCATTGTTTCTTTCTTTAATGAACGGGTCCATGCAGGGTTCAGGTGAGGCAAGTCTGAGGTTTTTTTTGTGCGTCTTTGTTTTTTGGATCATAGAAGAAATCCAGTGAAAACTCGTACAATGGATCGGAGAGAACAGAACGGACGATGGGTCGCGATAGGTTTAATGAACCTCGCTGGACTCAGACACCAGCTGAATCTACACATCCATCCGTTCATCTCGTACCGTAAACCTCTCAGAGGTCACCTGCAGCTAGAACTCTGATATTTGTGACTCAGAAACCGCTGTCCACAGTCAGAGTTCTCGTCCGGTTCATGTCCCGTCTCTGTGACCGTTTGTCCCCTCGTGTCTCTCTGTTCTCTTCTCTGAATGGTGTGAGGCCCAGTCTACCCAGAATGGCCTTCTCCCCGCCCCCCTTTCATTCGCCTGTTCTGTCTCTACTTTGTTTCATGTGTGTTGTTCATTCTCTGGAGGTCAGTGTGTTTCACACAATCAGGCGGAAACTTTGACAAAATGTGTTGTTGGATGTGTTTGTTCACAAGTCAGACAATCAGAGAAGTGGTTCCAGAAACGTCTTAGAATTCTCTTTGTACTGCTCAGTTTTAACATTTAACAATATATTTGGTTGTTAAATTAACCAATGGGACATTAGCACGATGTAGAACACAGGCTGCTAGATGAAAAATTAGATCATAAAGGAGTGAGTGGCACGTAGCAGACGCCACCCTGGAGAATCTCATCCATCACTCTGCTTCCTGTTGGCACAAACCTCTCAGGACTGACCTCATCTTAGTAATAATTCTCTTCACCTGTTTGTCTGGAAACCACCTACAACAGTACGAGTCTAAATCATCCGTCACTATTTACCTCCGAACATTACTGACCTGGTCTTTGTGTTGTACATGTGCAGAGCTCCATCATTGCCACGTAGAGTCAATTCCTTACATCCAAATCATCTAAAATCAGTGTTTGAACCACAAATACTTCAGGTCGTGATTCCACAGATGCTGCATTAAGACATTAATTATTTTACGTTATGTTTCAGTTTTCAGTTGTTGTGACCGTTTCCAGAAAACCTTTTTAGTTTATAGTGTGGAATTGAAAATTCTTGTGAAAATGGCTGGAAATGAACTGTGATCAAAGTGGTTTCTGAATGCTGCCAAAACCTGTGACTGCACCACAGGACTATGTAGACCCAGACGGAGCAGTGAAGCTGCTTCTGACCCTCAGCCGCTAATGTTGACACCAAAGCATCTCAGAGGACAGTTTGACAGCACTTTCTTCTCAGAAACACAAAGGCAGACCACAGCAACACTTTGACACTTTGGAGAAAACTGAAAGTAAACTTTAAAAGACTCTGCTCAGTAGAATGAAAACAGGACACGGATGAAAGCGTTTTATCCCCACAAGTGCTGCTGGACAAAAAAACGGACCCCTGCACAGACAATTGTTTTCAATTTCAGTGTCAAAAAGACAGATTCTTTGATTAATCCCCGTCCACTGTGAGATAAATCAAAGTTACCTAGAGTTGAAAGCACACGTGCTTCAGAGTCCTGCGGCGTAATCTGTCAGCGAGGACGTCGTGTCTCAGAAACTTGATTGTCCTCAGTGGGGACGGACTCTGCAGCCAGGCTCACAAAGGTCACGAATGCTGCTTCTAAACCTGAATGTTCACTGTCAGAGTTCAGAGCAAGGGCAGGGGGGTCGGGGGCGTCACGGTGGTCGGGATGTAAAGACCGCTGGGCTATAATTGGACTGAGAGTTACGGTCAATGCTCTGGTTCGTTATTAAGCAACAGAGTTCAAAGAAAGAAAAGACAGAAAAAGAAACCAATTAAAAGAGAGAAAGGAGAGACAGAGATTAGAGGACTTCCTGTGAACGAGCTGAACCTGGACCATTAGCATTGTCAAACAGTAAACATGAAAAACAGACTAATATGCAGTTAAAACTATTTCCTTTTTACTTTTCAAGTGTTTATTCTGCATAATTACAAAACGTAACAATAGCTGGATTTAGTGCTGCGGTTTGAGCTGAAATAACAGTAAAACAGGGTTTGATGGTCACTTTATATTATCCCAGAAATCTGGCAAGTCAAAGGCTGAAAAGCTGAAATGAATACAAATCAAGATTATGCAAATTCAATTTCCAAAGAACTGCAACTTCTGCAACAGCTGTTCAAATCATGCTGACAGCTGTGTGTGTTTATCTCAGTTACTGTGTACTGTAGGTAGATATACGTACTACTACTGCTCAGATAATGATGCTTTGTAAATCCCTTGGTGTCTCATACAGATGGTAAAGTACAACGTGTCGATGGACAGAGCTGTGTGTCTGCTGGATGTGGACATGATGTCTGATCACATACGTGGACTAAAAGTCAGCTACAGCAGGTTTAAGTGCAGTTTTCTAAAGACATGTCTGCTGCATGATTTAAACTCTTTAAACAAAGGGAAACGAGTACAATAAGGACACGAGGAGGAGAAGTGACTGTAGGGTGGGGTCTTAATGACCATTATTACTGCTCAAACAGGAACAGTGAGTCACCTTCAAACTCGGAACATCCCCAACAGCAAACAGCTGGAGAAGCTTTGCTCCAACACTGCATCATTTTAGGTTGAGACACAGGAACATTTGCTTCTGTACTGCAGCATTGGAGATTTGAAAATCAAATTCACTCAGGTTTTACTGATGTTTGATTACATATTATGTATGTTCATTAGCATTAGTGTATACTCTGCATGATGTTTGTGATTCACCCACATCACCAGCTGCTGGTATCTTCTCTGCTGAGGCAGCTTCCTGTTTTGTCATCAAACGTAAAAGAAGCTGTCGACTGGGCGAACGATCTGATTGAAACCTAATTGAGAGGAAGGAGAAGATCAGTGACCCTCCTCAAGTGTCAGGTGGATTTGTCTATGACCACTGTCATCAAACGTCATTCACAGAAATACATCGTACAGACGCCACAATGCAAAATGTACATGTAGTACTCAAAACCAGAGTTGTAGAAGAAAGTACTGTGGATGCCTGAAACCAGATTAAAGTGAAGAAACCGTCTAAAAGATTCATACATCTGTGAAACATGGTGGTGGGGGTGTCACAGCTTGACAGTATACAGCTGGTACAGGATTCATTTACAGCAAGACGATGATCCCGACTCAGTTTTTCACAGCTAAACATTGGACAGTTCTTTTGTGGTCAAGTCGCCCAATCTAAAACAGACGAGGACGAGACCCTTCAAACAGGCATCCGCTTAGAATGGCTGCAGTACGAGCCTGAGAGAACATGAGCAGAGATGATGTCCATGAATCACAGAGTACAAGCAGCTTTTGAAACGAGGGCACCGAGTCTGAGAATGTATCTTAACCACACGTGACCACATGTGATTACATGTTACATGTTACAAATCCCAAATTACTGAGGTCAGTGTTAATGCTTTAATGGCTGCATGGTTAAACTGCTGTAAAATCAGAGGGGCCACACCAGTAAATCACTACTTCACAGCAAGTACATATATTTGTTCATGATTTAAAACTAACAGTAATAATAAATGTACCATGCTAACGCTGATATTTAACATTAACCGGACACATGGTACCAGTCAGTCTGACGCTTCATTCTTACAGAACTGGATCACCTCCCATTACTTACGGGACATTTTGTATTCACATCAAATAAAACACTGAACTCTGGAAACAAAATGTAAACAAACCAGCAAATGTTCCAGTTTTTCTACATGGTCGTGTTGTTGTGAAATGATCTCGTATTATCACTTCTCTTCTCGTACAGTAAATCGATGAGCTGAACAGCCAATCACAGTGTTCTCTCTCATCACTGGGGAATGACGCCAGATCAACATGCTGATTAGTTTGAAAAATGTGTTCGTTGTTACACAGTGAAACGTTCAGAGCAAGCTCCACCTGTTGTGTTTCCATCTTCCAAAAACCTTTAGTATTTCAAACCTTTTCCATTTATCTACAGGTGTGAGCGTCAGCTGTAGGTAAGTGAAGCTATATTAACCCATTATTTCATTCAGCTGCAAACAAAACGCTGACCCACTGCTCTACGCTGCTACTGGAGGTCAAACACACCGCGGGGAACCTTTACGTTTCTAATCTCTGGACATTTGTTGCAGTTAAACTTTCCGCCCGTAAAGTTTTATGATTGATAGTTTCATGACATTTTTATGTTAAAACCTGTTTGCAGAGCTAATTTCTTAAATCTATGATCCTGTTTATCCTTTGATTAACCTGAGTGACCGGAGTTCATCACACTCTCGTCTCTAAAATCCAAAGGCTGTGAAAAGTTTTTCCTCAGGTATCTGCAGCAGCCTCCAGAAAAACGCTCTCGGTGTTGTTTTGCTTAGTGCCATCAATCATCAGCGGAGACTGAAGACGTCGTCATGGTTTTAGACGGGGGCTTGAGCTTCTCGTGTTGAAACTGAAGCAGTTTGAGGAACAACAGACTTTTATTTTAGCAGCTGGAAGCTGCTGAGCTCTTTCACAGCCCAACACACAGAGCTGCTGTGTTTCAGTGTGGAAACAGGTGGGTTACTCATAACTCTGCTTTGTTTTCCAGTCTTCAGCTTCTCTTCCTCTGTTTTATCGTCTTTCCTCCCGCTCTCACCTCTGACAGGTTTGACAGACAGTCAACTCCGGTTCAGGCCCAGCGAGGCCAGTGTGAACAGGCTGACTGATACTGGTGCGTCCTCACAGTGATGATACATATTCAGTCTCAACACGCAGCAGCGTTTGCTCACAGCCGGAAACTCAGATTCTGGACACTTATCAACAGGCAAAGAGCTGCACAAAGTGTCCATGGGATTCGTGCTGCACATGGTTTCTTAGGATCTGGTTTCACTTTGCAATAAACTGCTGCAAAAGAAAAATCAGTTTTCATCATCACGAACTGACCACGTAACACTGAGGAGTCAGAACTTTCTACACAACCACAACAAGATAGAGCAACATGTGACATCAGAAACCAGCAAGAACGATGAGCTCACAGCAGCCTGGAACCAATAAATAAAAAAATAACTCTAATTCAGCCGTGTCACTGCCCTCTGTGACTTCACCAGCAACAAAACCATAAAACCAAACCACAGAAACACGCAACACGTCATGATCCTTCAAGGAGCAGGACTGACGGCGTGAATCACAGAATCTCACTGTCTAACATGTGATAATCAGTCCTGTGAGAGCTGAACGTCTCTGGTGAATCCATCTGACAGAATAAACAACAGAGTGGGAGGGGCGAAGAGACGGCGCTGCCACGGTAACAGAGTACACTTCCTTTCCAGACTGGTGGCGACAGGTGTGTTTTTGTGAGTGTTCATCAGACTGAGGGATGTCCTGCCATAGGATACCAGCATGCAGAGCAGTGCATCGTGGGTCGCGGCTGCTTTAATGTCAAATCCAGCTGCTGCAGCTGCACCTCTCCCTCTCTCTCTCTCTCCATCCAGCCCACATCAGGAAGTGGTTCCAAAGAAACTCCTGCTGGATGTCATATGAGGGAGTCCCGAGCCCTGAGTGCATCTGTGATTTCTGCCTGTGTGTGTGTGTTTCCGTCATAAACACCTCACACGCTCTGTGGGCCGTAGCTGAACCTGCAGCTTGTCCCCATCACGCTCTGCTGCACGTCTGCTTCTCGTCACTGTTCGTCTCTGTAATGAGTTCTGATCCACAATAGTCAGACGGGGAGTTTGACTGTAACACGTCTGTCCCTGAACGTTACTTGGACTGTGTCAGTAACTCAGCGACTTCCTGAGGACACACCTACTAACTGTGAAGACGACTGACGGATGCTCAGGTTGTGTCTCTCCACCCTCTCTCCTCTGGCGGCCATGTTGGAAGTCCTTCACAGACCTGAGGGCAGAGAGTTTTGGATCAGGTTCCAGGTCGAATCCATCATTTCATCTTCATTTTCTATTTTTAGCTAAATTATTTCTGATGCTACAGAATCAGCAAAGTAAAATCTGTCACATTGAAATGAGCTGCTACAGGCAAACCTCAGATCAGTATGTCTGTGACCTGCAGCACTGCAACAGGTTCACTATAGACAAATATATTAAAGAGCTGCTGCATAAAACATTTTGACCAGTGATGTTTAGTTGACCAGTGGTTGGTGAGAGGTCTCACTAAAAGAACTAAAGAACGAACTCACATCACCATCCGTAATAAAACATGTTTCAACACATTTTATTCTTATGTTTCATTTTTGTGAGTCCGTGAGGCAGTTTTACAGTGAGTAATATAACCCTTCAAAATAAAAGTATGTTTTATATCCAGTGAAGTGAAGTCAGACTGTGACCTCAGTGTCAGTGTTACCAAATGTTATATTAGTCTCTATCTCCCTCATATAACTGTGTCTGTGTTCAACATTAGGCTGAACAGAGAGCCTTTCGTTTCCTGCACACACACACACACACACTCCAGATGTCAGGGAATAAGGGACACTTAAAGAGCTGGTGAGTTACGTACATCCGAATTTCTCTCTCACACACATCGAGTTCAACACAGAGGCAGCCAACTGGGCGGCCGAGCATGAGGAGAACAGAGAGAGAGAGGGGTCACTCCTCGCCCATAAAGACTCAGCAGCAGCGGCAGCGTGTGTGAGGAGCTTCCTGTTCTCATCTGTGAAACACTAATGGAAACAAACATCTGAAGTCTACTGGCGTCAAATTCCTCTTACAGTGGGGAGAGAAAGTCTTTGCCCCTAAATGATTCAAATTACTGAACAAATTTTAATATTACACAAAGATAAGCTGGGTAAATATAAAATGCAGCAATGCAACGATAGTTAGCTAAATCATGAATGAATTGTAATTAAACCTGGGCTGTGGTACAGTGGTTAAAGCAGAAGGCAATTGCCAGTTCGAAGCCTGGTGGGGAAGGTTGCAGCAGGAAAATCAATATGCGGAGTGATCTGCTGTGGTGATCCTGAACAGAGAGCAGCCAAAATAACTTACTTACTTTATCTTAAGCTGTTCATTCAAGAAATCACTTAAATAGAAGCTGTCTTACCGTGTGAATCTAAAAGATCTCAAACACCAACACATCGTGCTGCGATCTTAAGAAAATCAATAACAGGTGAACAATGAACTGACATGTATCCGTCTCATAAAGCCATTTCAAAGGCTTTGGGACTTCAGAGAACCACAGTCATCATCATTTCATAAGAAGAACATCAGACTAACAGTCAAACATGGTGGTAGTGTGATGCTCTGGGCCTGCTTTGCAGCTTCAGGACCTGGATGACTTGCTGTGACTGATGGAACCAAGAATTCTGCTCTCTACCAGAAAATCCTGAAGGAGAATATCAGCCATCAGTTTGTGAACTCAAGCTCAAGAGCACAATGATCTAAAACCACCCAGCAAATCCACCTCTGAATGGTTCCTTGTCCTTGTCAAAGTCCAGACTCTGATTGATATTCTGTGGCATGACTTTAGCAGGTTGGAGTTTTTTCCCTTAGTAAATAAAATCATCATTTAAAAACTTATTTCTGTATTTACAGAGGTTATCTTTGTATAATATTAACAGTTGTGTAAGTTGTGTATATACAGTATATATACAGTATATACTGTATATATAAATACATTTATATCAGGAACGCAGCAAATACTCTAGTCAAGGTTTTAGAAAAGAGAACGTCTTTCCACCAAACCACACTCACTTTTCTTTACATTTCAGTGAAAGCATTCCGTTTTCAGGTCATCTGCAATATATTCCCTGTAGAGAAAATGAAAGAAATCAGATTAAAGCTGCACTAATCAATATTTCATCTGGCAAAGAAAGCGAGAGAGGTCACTCCTCGCCAGCGATGTCTCTGCAGCAGCAGCATCTGCACGGAAATTCTTGATCTCATTTATCACCAAGACATGACACAAACACAAACAAACATCTGAAGTATGTGCACACCCCCACTGGCTCTGTTATTCTTTTTGATCTAGGCTTATTGGTTCTGGAAAACAGTTTTAGAAATTAGCTTGTCTTTCCACCAAACTCTACTCACTTCTTTAAGTTGTATCAAACTTCAGTTTTTTTAAAACGCAACAGATCACTGGACACATCTGTCTTGACAACATTGTGCACAATGCTTTGTGTTACTGTACATAAATATAAGTCATTAAGAAGATTTCCTCCTGTCTGAACATTTTTTCACTAACAAATATGCCTGACTAACAGTAATGTTATTTGGGCTCCTTGTGATAGCTGTAATTTGTAGTCTTAATGTCCTGGATCCTAAAATGAAAACAATATTATTAATAATTGCTTCACACAAAGCTGAGAGCCGAGTTTTTTCTTTATTTTGCTAAATTTTGTGCTTCACTTTAACTCATCCAAGTCTTTGAGGTCAGAGCTGTTCTCTGGTTTCATTTGATGACGCCCTGTAAGAGGTATTACTCCTTTCAGAAAACTGACATCTGATCCCGGAGCAGCGTCATTTTTTTTGGACCATGTGGCTACATGAAGTCCTGGGTTTGTGATAAATTACACCTGAGACTCCCTTTCTCCTTCTTTCTTCCCCTATATCTCAAACAAACATGTCAGACTGCATCTCCCCCGACAACTCCAGATGCGTCACATTTCCTCGAATTCAGTAAACATCACGTTCAATCAAATAATCTGCATTCTACCAGAGGATTTCTTCACAATTAATCAATCTGTCAACCTGGCTCTCCTATGATGCCAATGGCATGCTCAGTGTTTCCTAAAGTTTACCTTGAGACGAGCGAGACATCACCATGTACGGCGTTATGCATCAATCACCTGGGAGTTTAGTTTTTTTATTATGTGTCTCCAAGTTTTGAGTGATGATCAGTGATTATTAACGTCATAAACGAGCTGCAGCCAATATTTTCCTACTGCGTCCCAGAACAATATCTGCAGACGATGTAAGTAATCAGTCAACAACCAGACAGTTTTCACTTCATCTCCAGTGTATCCCCTGGGGAGAAAATAAGAGGAAACATTTAAAGCTGCACTTATTAATATTTTCATATCAACAATAGATCAAAAGACACTGACACCTTCTCTGCAACACTTTCAGTTTCTTTTACCTTGTGGTTTTGTGGAATATAAAAAAAAAATCTATATTTTAATCAAATTTTAAGACAAGGGTTCATAAAAGTGAAGGAAGTCTTGTTACCATCCATTGCTGTGGATTGAACGAGTGATTGGTTGATCAACTCCAAGTAGAGCTGATTCTGTTTTGCAATTGTGAGGACACAATGAGATGAGGTCATTACAATAGCGCCAGAAGTAAATGATGGAAAATCACATGGAAAACATAATGGAAATGTGAATCTAAAATTTTTAACTTCAGGAAGGTTTCAGTTTCCTCACCACGCCACACACATCTGTTCGTGTTTGTTTCTTCACTGGATGTGATGAGTGTTGTATTGATTCACTAAATCTGTTCCACCTCTATTTTTATCCAAACATTAAATGCATTTTTTGATTTTATAGTATGATCTAACTGTTGTTCCAGAAAACAAGCTCTAAAAAGCTGATTCTGCTGCTGGACACAATTAAAGAAGATGTGGAACACAGAAGTTGACTCTGGGTTAGCTAGTAGAGCATGATCTCCACACTAACACTCAAACCCTGTAGCAGTACCATCATACACATACAGCTGTCCAACAGCAAGTTCCTCATGGACGTACAAATATATGTAAAAAAAATGCACAAAAGTGTTGTTAGATACCAAAACAGAATTAAAACAGGGTGAATATTGGAGATACAGTCAGTTGAGATGAGGAAGTATAGACAGTTTTTTTTTTAACTACATGCAAACTACAAATAACCAAGTATAGAACCCTGAGCAACGCCATAAGTAATTACTTACTATGTGTGGATGGATGCACATGAATCGAATTCACCTGAAATCACCTGATTTAAATTCTCTTAAATCCAAGTCCAGAGTTTAAACACATTGGTTCAACTAAAGCTATCTGACAGTTAAAACATATGTTAATCAATAACAGTTTAATAAAACAACTGTTTTGTTTCATTTAAAATAAAATGTTAAAAATAGTTTATTTCCATATTTATTACAATTATTAACAGTTCAGCAGCTTAATTACATTAAGACTTTAAGAGATTTAAAACCATTTGAATCAGGTTTTGAAAAGATTTTGTTTTACATTATCCAATATGTAAACCACAGACACAGTTAAACTATCAGTCCTCTGGATTTGTGCTGATCTGAAATAGAACTTTACTTACTGTTGAACAGATTGACAATTCTTTAACCTTCATATAATTTTTCTTGTGTTTTTACAGATTTTCACTATAAAAACAGATTTGCTACAGATTTTCAGTTGAAATCAAAGTTTCCAGAAAACACAGAAGCCATGAGTTCTGAACACTAAACTACATATGATCCACTGTTTATAAATTATTTGAAATAATACTAGAAAGAATAGTTTCATATAATAATAAATTCAAAATCATTGTTTAAGCTTCATCAGTTGACTCAGGACAAATCATTCTGGGCCACTGCCCTTGACTGTAGCAGCGTTTTGATGACATCATCACTGTAGGACAAGGTGTCCCTCAGCACCTGCACAGTGTGCTGACCAATCAGAGGAGGGGGCATCGGCCCGCTGACGGAGAAGCTGCTGAAACGAACCGCCAGACCTGAAGAGAAGGAAAAAAACAGAGGGTCATCCAGACCAGAGGAGAAAGGAAAAAAGGAATGATGGTAGGATGGAAGGATGGAAGGAAGGGAAGAATTCACATCTGAGGAAACAAACAAAAGTTTATTTTGGGAAACTCACAACAATCAGAATGACACTAATGAGCTGAACTCTCACAGTCTGAGAGTGAGTGTCCATCTTTCTATGTTCGTGTGGACATGTCTTTACTCAGTATCATCATTGTGAGGACGTTTTGTGTGATCCACACACCTTCAAATATTCACGTCGGAGTCAGGTTTGGGTTAGAGTTACTGTAAGAGGCTAGAAGATGCACTATATCAATGAGTGTCCTCACAAAGAGCGAAAGACTAGTGTGTGTTGTACAGAGCAAATAATTAATAAGATTACATAATGTGTCTATTCATCCATCACATTACTTTACTTTTCCTGTTCTCCATCTATCTCTGTCCATCATTTATGAGGGGAGGAAGAAGTGTGTGCGGAAAGTGAGATGATTTTATTAAGTTATTGTTACCATTACGCTGACATAATATTACATCTTACACTTTTATTCAAGTTATTTAGACATTCTCTAGATTAAAAAATGTTATTTGTACTGCTACTTAACTTTGATTAACATGTATGGAATTATATACATATATATATATATATATATATATATATATATATGTATTATCAGCATGTTTATGTTGAAGAGATGTGAAAATGTCACATACATGAAATAAAACTCAAATGACAATTTCTGTTTTCCAAATTAAAGCTCATCACAGTCTTTTCAGGTCCTCTGACAACATCAAAAATGATTTTTATTGACTCAGTCCGTCATGTTTCATTTCTTTTCTCCAATTATATAACGTCAGCTGTCTCTATTAATGGACACACACGTTTTTTACTGTTTGTCCAGAGATATTTCTTGGCTCCAAAACAACACACACACACAAACAGAGGAATGGCATGGACGGGTCAGCCAATGAACGTTCTGAGCTTCACGTTTTCACACTCAATTACCCTCCGAGGTACAGACAACACACACACACACACAGTGGTGTTTACTAAACAGAGATGAAGAAAACTGGGAAGAAGAGAGCAAAGAAGAGGATATTGTTAGGACTGTGAATACACAAATTCCTTTTACATTATGGCTCATTGTAAATTACAGGAGACAAGGAGATTACAGGACAAATGAAGCATCATTGGATGTCATGTTAAATCTTACCAGTGAGACTGTGTGTGTGTGTGTGCGCGCGCACTGTGGTGGTGTGAACAAATTTTTACTAGACACCATCTTTGTGACGACATTGCGGCCGCTCAAAGAGCTCTCTGACATTGTTTCAAGGTTACGACTTGGGTTTAGATCTATGGTTTGGGTTGGGTTGGGAATGCATTGTGCCAGTCGGTGTCCTCACAACTATAAAATGACCAACGTGTGTGTGTGTGTCACTGAAAACAGATGGAAACCATCAGTTCCTGCTGTCAGTCACTGTCACTCTCTCTTTGTGTCTCGCTGAACAAAAACAGAAGTTGTTCTCTGAACGGAGGATTGTGTTGCACCAACTGTCAGAAAAAAGCACTGAACTACTCTTATAATGAGCCCCGTCACAGCAACAGCATCTGAGGTTGAAATGGGTTCGAGTCAAAGGAAGTAAAGTCACACACATTTTTCATGTTGAGTTCAGCTGGCACAAAGTAAAGCGTCCCGACAGGGCTCGAAGTGAATGAGGACGACACGTCTGTTTCATTTCAGCGGGGTTAACAAAGAGTTCAATTACCGAGGAGCACAGTGACGATTTGATGAGGTACCTGAATCTAAGAAGACATGTTGATGTTGTTATAAAGAAACTTCACAGACACGCTGCCACTTAATTCATTATTAATTCTGGAGGGAAACTGTTGAACATGAAGAGAAACTTTAGCTCTGACACACGTGATGCCTAAAGCCAGGCTGCAGGTGAAAAGAGAAACGACGTGCATGTTGGTATCTGTGAATGTGGACATGCTTGTTCAGTAATATTCATATATAATTAATATCTATGGTCTCACATGCAGATCAAATCCACTAGACTGAGAAAGCTTTGATTTACGCTCATGTGTGATCACTAATGTGACTGTACATGTCTCTGCTTCCTCTGCTAAATGTAAATCAGTCCTGCTCCCACACAGATCGCTCAGTGGACGAACTGATCAGGGATCACAAGCTCCCGTTGTATCTTTGATTGAAGGCGTAGAAATGTCTGGAGTCATTTTTCTCTCTGTTTAATGAGACAGAGAAAAACGGCTCATTTCAGAGTTGTTTTAGTGAAACTGTAGCTGCTGTTGTTACGAGGACCGAAGAGACCAAAGAGACTGAAGAGACCGACCACGGGCGGACGAAGGAAAACAGACAGAGAGTGAATACTTCCACAGACCGCTGACTGACACGGTTCCACTGTGGAAGGTGGGAAGATTGCAGACGGATACATTTACACCTTTTCAACATCTGGATAGAATGAGTCTCAAACCTCCTCCAGAGGTGGTTTGATCAGATGTCTTGATAGATATCTGATCCAACCACAGCTGGGATTTGAACCATAGATGTTGTAAGTCTGCACTGTAACTTTAAGGCCACTGCGGTTCCCGAAATTCTAAAACCTTCAATAATCACATGGGTGCCAAATTTTTCTGAAAATCTGTGTGTGATCTGGTGACACTGGTGACCAGTAAAATATCCAGTCTGGTAGGTGATGAGATACTGTGAAGCAGAGAAGAGGGAAAATATTCTAGGTTTTTATGTCAAGTTTGTTTCATTTGTTTCTCTGAATTTCTTAAGAAAGTCTGTGGTAATAATCTGTTTATTCCCAGAAAACAAGACGTCAACAAACAGAAAAACCTGAAGCTGAGTCGACTGGCCCCACATCAGACGCACCAAACACGACCTGCCTCTGCCCGTTATGAATGTCTTCCTGGTGCGTCTCACACACACAGGTTAGAAGACGGATTAGACTGTAAATACATGGTGGTGGACAAACAGCTTCCTCTTCGTGGAAAAAACACCAAGATCCATCAAACCAACCAAGTCCCCGTGGATGTGTGTGTGTCAGCAGGACGACTCAATGCTCAGAGAAATACAACTTCTAGGAAAACGACATTTACCAAGTTGGTGTCAGGGTCAGAGGTTAGAGAGAGGACAGCTGTGTGAGTGTGTGTGTGTGTGTGTGTGTGTGTGTGTGTGTGTGTGTGTGTGTGTGTGTGTGTGTGTGTGTGTGTG
>JAUYWH010000012.1:12457695-12487548 GCA_034779795.1 Ctenopoma multispine | reverse complement strand
CTCACACACACGGACTCACACACAGACTCACACACACAGACTCACACACACAGACTCACACACACGGACTCACACACAGACTCACACACACACACTCACACACACAGACTCACACACACACACTCACACACACACACTCACACACACAGACTCACACACAGACTCACACACACAGACTCACACACTCACACACACAGACATACACACACTCACACACACACACAGACACACACACAGACTCTCACACACACAGACTCACACACACACACACACACACACAGACTCACACACACGGACTCACACACAGACTCACACACACAGACTCACACACACAGACACACACACACAGACTCACACACACAGACTCACACACAGACTCACACACACAGACTCACACTCTCCCCAGAGGTCAAATACACTGTTGAACTTCATGTTTTATTTACCAGCTGTTTTCTCACAAACAGTAAAACACAAAGAACTAAACTAGAACAAATGGTTTGTAGATGAGAAACAGAATAATCCAGAGAAGAAGAAACAGGAAATAGTCCCTGTGTGATAAATACTGCACGTTATGAAGCTGGTTCCATTAGAAGATACAAACACAACTTCAAACTGGAAACTACTGTGGATCCATGTGTTTGTGTGACTGGATGTTTAACATCAGAGTGAAGCTGTGTGTGTTTCCTCCTCAGTTATTTTATATGTAAGTTGTAATTATTTGACTTGTTCCTTTATCAGCTGCTCATCTCTTCTGTGCTGGAGCCAAAACACCAACAAATAAAAGAAATAAATGAACAGGACACTTTTAGTTCCAGGCTCCAGAGGATGAATCTTGGAGACAGTTTTCCTCCAGTACCACTGTGTTCAGCTGTCTCTACATCTGCTGGGGGGGCTGACGTTAGATTCATGATATCGATTTGTAGTCAGACAGAGTCTCGACTGCACCAACTGCGTATTGGCTGGATTGTGACGACCTTTGTTTCAGACGTTCATGTTCTCCTCAGGATGAACAGATACACTGACCTGTTTTGACAGCTGAGAAGAGTTTTCATTCTCCTTCGATCACTTTTTCCTCTCACCCCCCAAACACACGTCTATATACGTGTAGTGAACTTCTCTGAACTTTTCCCTGAACGCTGCCACAGTCAAATGTCTCACACCGTGCTGCAGCGTCGCTTCCTGCTGGGACACAGACTCTGTTTGACTCTAATGTAAATGTTATTGATCTGCGTGTGTGTGTGTGTGCCACGTGTGCTCTGCCAGCGGGGCTGGAATAGGAAAACCTAACAAGAAACCCAGGAGAGAGAGAGAGGCTGAAGGTTACAGGGCTGCTCAAAGATCACGGAACAGTTTACTGGTTTCCAGACTAATGTTCCTCGCTTCTAGTTCTATGTCTTTGTGTCTCAGGTCTGTTTACATCATTTCTACCTTTGTCGTAACCACTTTCTCTTTCCTTATTCTGCTCATCTACTTTTACTTCGATCTCTACATCTACAGAGTCAAAGTGTGTTTTTATTCATTTTAACCACTTAATAGTTTTTATCTTAAGAATCAGTTAAGCAGTTGTTCAGATTCTTAACATTGGAACAGATGAAAAACCTGTCAAGTAAACGGCGCCCAATGAATCCGTCCACTGAGTGAAGAGCCTGCCTCCACAATATGCACGTGTCACTTTACACTTACTTTACGACACAAGACGAATGACTGCGTCTCTGAAATCTGAATCTGAGCAGTGTCGGACAGACAGAGGTCATGACTCGACATGGGCTTACAGAAAATTCATTAGAAGACGACAGAAACAAAACAACCTTCACGTGTGCAGAGAGAACATCCCCCGAACTCCTGTCACTGCTGCCTCAACGTCTTCATCACTGAGGCCGGATCAGACGATGACTGCTGCACCCTCTCTGCTCTTCAAGCTATTTTTACACCTCCTCTACCTCCCCATCGCTCCTTACTCTTTGTACTCCCTCCTTCCTCCCCCTCTTCGAGTCTTTGAAGCTAGCTGTGGCAGTCCATTAAGTTGACTAACCAGCACCCATGGGAGCTATACGGGCCCGCCGTTACATCATATTACTGCAACATCAAGGAAAGTAGGATGGAGCGTGTGTGCAGCACCAAGACGTATGTAGAGTTGTATATATGTGTGTGTGTGTGTGAACCTGCTGCTCTCTGTTTGACCTCGACAATCAAAGCAGCTTCTGAATATCGCAGTGTTTTCGTTCCTGTGAAGTGTCAGAGCAGCTTTTTTCTTCTCTATACGGGCTCATAACAGCACTTAATGGGATTTTTAGATGAGTTACATAAAGCTGCAGCCTGGATGTTAAAGGTCCCAGCTGATTTGGCTTTTCATGATTTCAGCTCATGACATGAATAATGCTCTTTATCATGGTGTGTAAATCAGTGTACTTCAGATGGAGAAATATTTATTTCTAACTTTGAAGAGTAAAGCAGCGATGTGTCACACTGCAGGAGTCATGACTTCCAATAAACAATTTGAGATTCACATATCACAGCATATAAAAACTGTTTGTGTTACATGTACAGTGAAAGTGTGGCCTCCGTCCTCCAAATGAAAGTTTGGCTTCGCTACGTTTGGTAAAGGAAAGAGTTCAAGTCATCAACAAGGTGCATTGAACAGTCTTTAACTGCTGCAGTTGTGACTATGTGCATAAGCTCCACAGCTGATTTGCTGCTACATAAAAGGGTCACCACAGGTAAGGTTTCATGTGCCCAAACGTTTCTGCAGCTAGATGTTATTTATAAAAAGAGAGAGCCTTCATCTCAACCGTCCATCGCTGGTAACCAAAAACCTACTCCGACACTTTGGTGTAATCTTGGACTCAACATGTTAACAGCCGTGTTAAATTGATTACAAGGTCCACAGTCAAATCAGAGCAAGAAAAAGAACATTCATGTCCAGGGAAAACCTAATTCATGCTTTTATTCCTAGCACCAATTTAATTCATGTAACAGTTGCTCCTGTTTGTCCATAAGCCAAAGTCTGTCTTTTCTGATTTTCTGATTGATATCACCACAATAAAGGTTAACTAAACAAAAAGATTATTTGAAAAGTGAAAAGTTACATAACAAAACTTTAAAGATTCAACTTGAACCAACTGACACTTCCTTGTGTATTTATCTCTACACTTTTTAATTCCCTTTAAAATGGGTTCTACTGGGTTCTCTGTATATGCTTTGAAGTGTGACTTCCTTTTGGGGCTACAGTGACACCACCTGCCAACAACAAAAGCTGTTTTAGACTAAAGAATAAAATCTGAACTGCCCTGATTTTTTGATCTGGTGCTTTAGTGATGCACCAACTAATTGACCAGGATTTTATGATCCAATAAATCCTAAATCAAACTCAGAATTTGATGCAGGGCAGTTTTCCAGCTCTGTGGAGGTACATCAGAGGAGTGACGAACCCGCTGATGATACTGACAGCCACGGTGACTAATGTGATCTGCAGAAGGATGTACTGTGGCGCGTACAACAGTGTTGGACCCAGCATGAGGAGACAGATCAGCTGAGTGCTGCTGGTGAACACCAGGGTAATTATGATGACCTTAAAGGCCTTTCTCTTCATGCAGTTCTGGCTCTCGTAGTGCCTCCCCCCGTCGCTGGGCCCCGGCTGCTTCAGCACACACAGGACACAGATGCCACAGTATAACATGAGCAGCAGGAAGAACAGGGAACTGGATATGACCATGTATGCTGATTGTAAGGATGAAACTCTGAAGATAGGAACAGTGGAGTACAGCAGCACCACCACCCAGTCGACCATGCAGCACAGTAACCTGTAACGGAGAGGTTTGAACCTGTGGAGAGGACAATAAGACTTGTTTAATATGTGGCAGATCATTGCAGTGAGCAAATCACATGGAAAAACCAAAGCAATAGTTCTCCTCTATCAATATTATACGTGTGAGTGTTAAGTTTTACTGATGGTAGCTTAACATTGAATGAAAACTGAAAACTGCTAGAATTTCTTAGTCATGATTATTATGACTAAATTATTCATGTATAACTGTTGTCCTCCTAACTTACCTGAGGAACGTGGTAGGATGTACCACAGCTAGGTAACGTTCCACACAGACGCAGCTCTGGAAGACTGGACGGGAGATGAACATGAGCTGTAAGGAACACTGCAGAACTAGAGTCCCGACCCTCACTGCCATCCTCAGCATGAAGACAATAATCATATAAAGAGATACGACGCAGAAGATAATCTCCAAGATGGCCAGGTTGAGGGCGAAGAGCTCTGAAACCACAGCTCCACCCGATCTGCACACCATCTGCCACACTACGTAGACATTAGCAGGCAGACCCACCAACAGGTTGCCGGCCAACAAGGCTGTCACTCCGTCATAGATATTTAACTGACCCGATATTAAGGTCTTGTTGTCTCCAGAGAGATTCATCTTCACCAGATTCAAAGTGTTTTAGTAGCTTAGTGTTTACTGGAACCTGTGGAAGTAAACGCAGAAATATGATTGATGAATGTCCTTCAAAAGCTTCTCCACAAACCCAGCAGATGATGAGAAGCTGCTGCTTTAGCTGGGATCATGAGGATTCCTTTTATTTCTTTATATATTATATTTATATATACTGAGACTGCAGGGACTGCACCTAATTTTGTTGTACCTGTTGCAATGACAAAGACATTCTGATTCTGAGGATAAAATAGAAGCCGACGTCTGCATGTGAACTAGAATCACAAGTTAACATTTCACATTATGATGGTTACAGGAGTCGCCCAGAATTACTCATGAGCAGCACAAAGTGTCACACCTGGTCACAGAGACACAAACAACCTGTGCAAGAGCAACACTGTCAGCAACATTTTAGTGTAACCACTGAACGGTTAACTCTTCTTCAGAAATACCCCGAATACTCTGTATCTGTTACAGATAAATAGGAATCAAACCCTTTCCTGTTTGTACTACAGACATAACATACATCATGACTACACTTTGTACACTTCGTTATCTTATCTGCATCTGATCCCCAAGATCAGCCAAGAATTACTGACACCGGTGAAAATACTCTAAACAGACCGGATGTTTCTGGATTCTAGTGAGACAAAGAACAAAATAATAATTTTGTTTTTTCACACCTTCATCTCTCGTACGTTTCCAGGCTGGTGTTTCATCTGAACAGCATCCATCCTCTTTATTTTGCATCCAGCTTAATCTCCTGTTTTCAATTTGGGTTTTTAGTTTCACCACAGACTCACTTTAAACTGGACCCACCTGTGGATTTGCATGGCGGGCAGCGAGTGGATTCTAAGTTTACATCTGGTGTATTCAAAACAAGTTGAAGGGAGACACGGATATGGTTTCTGAGGATGTCTGTGGATTGAGGGCATGGCTGCATTTTCATTTGATTCTTCTCTGAATATAATTTGTCAGTGGAATATCACAAACACAACTGCAAAAGGTTTCCTCATGAGTAAGATCATCAGATGATCCACAAAGGTTCAATCAAAGAAGAAGGTTTCAGTTTCACAGTGAATTTTACCTCCTAACACACTGATACCTGCTGGATTAGGATGTCAGTTTTAGATCTGTGTGCAGATGAGTGTCTCATCAGCACAAAACAGAACAATCTGATCTAAATAAACTGGATTAAACTCCTTTAGACTGTGTAAAGTCCTGAAGGTGAATAAATGTTTGAGGTGACCCTACCTTCAGCTCTGACTCATCCTGCAGCTCCTCTCCCAGCGAACAAGCATGATGTGCTTGTTTCTTCTCATGACAGCGTCCATCTACAAGTTAGCGGGTAAAGATCAGACTACCTCCCATAACTTATTTGCATGAATGATTGTGTCTGGTTGAAACCAGGTTGATATTAGATGGCTCAGTTGTCGCCTATGAACTTTTTGGTTGTTACATAAATACATATCCTGTCTACTGTGTTTTACATTTCACACATTAATAAACTAAATTAACTTCATCCACTTTGGATGGATTCTAGCTCACTGACTAAAACAAAGACAAAATACAGAATAATCTGCTGTAAGACTTAAAACAAAAACCATTTAAACCCAAGCAGTGAAAAAAAACATAGATCATATAAATTCTGCACAACTTACTTTTTCTGATGATCTTCAGTTTCTCCACTGATCAAAAAACGCTGCGAGTCACGTTTCAAACTGATCCTAATCATAATCACGTGTAAATGTTTTCTTCATTATGAAATCAATCCAGTGATGTCCGTGCGCACAGTAACGGTGCAGGTTTAAGTTATTTCAGTGTGTCGTTAGCACACATACAGCTCTTCTTCATTGTCAGGTCGGAGCTACAGGTTGTCAGCATTAAATATAAAATACTAAACTAAAATGTTTCTGTCAAAAAACTCTTACAGATCTCAACTGAGCATTAGAGTTTTACTTATTTATAATTTAACAAAAAGTTATAAATTAATAAAGGACCAAAAACTAATTAAATCAGATTACAGATACAGTTTAAAGGTACGAGTGTTAAATACCAGCAGTGGTTTGAACCTGAGGATCTTTGTAGCATGTCATTCTCCTCACTCCTGATTAATCCTAAAGGACAAATTCCAAATGCTAGATCTAGATCAAAAGTGAGATGATCACTGAGGTGTGCAGTTTTCATTGATATATGAACAAAGTTTCATAAAATCATTTGAAAGCTCAGTACATAAAGTCTTTCGTGCACCAACAGAGTGACTTTACCATCAAGACTAAAAACACCACAAGATTTAGAAGCAAATAAAAGTGTGTAAGATCTAGAACAGATAAATTCCTTTCTAAACAAAGAAGTCTCTGAAGTTGTAAAAGACTTTACACACTTACACCTGTGTTAGAATGTTTTTGTGACCATGAGTCTTTGTGTGTTTAAGTTTGTATGTAGTGGAAACTTTGGCATGTGGGACATGTGTATTTTGGACTGAAGAGTTGCCCATATGGAGGAAAACTGGGGGAAAGCAGATTAACAGTGTGTTTGTGCATTGCTGAATGTGTGTTAGTGTGTGTATCAGCAGCTGGGCTCCAGGTGTGCAACAGGACAGTAACCCGCCGTCAGCAGGGAGCTGTTCAGGAGCAACTCCCACTGATGGAAACAGCCAAATATGATTTCATAGTTTATGTGGAGAGTTTAATCCCAAACGCTGGAGCTTTGACAGTCCGATAGAAAGTGACACTGACAGTTTCAACATGGTTGGGAAGATGAGACCTG
Organism: Ctenopoma multispine; assembly: GCA_034779795.1. Classification (NCBI taxonomy): domain Eukaryota; kingdom Metazoa; phylum Chordata; class Actinopteri; order Anabantiformes; family Anabantidae; genus Ctenopoma; species Ctenopoma multispine. The sequence goes on along the minus strand of JAUYWH010000012.1, from coordinate 12,480,343 downwards.
AGGAACGACAGAGATAAACGACCCTCTGATCTCACAGGACATTAACGGATCTCATTTCTTTCCCTCGTCTACTTCAGCTGTAGTAAATAATTTCCTACATCTCCCAGAATGCCTTTAAACCACATTCAGTTTATTTGGTATGTGTAGCTGGGGACAAAGAATGATGCAGAGCAGTGGTCTCCGCTTCAGGCACGCAGCCTGGATTCAGGCTATAGAAAATACTCAGTTTGGGGTTTGGTGCTCCACGTTACCTCGCTTCTAACCAGACAACAAGAACAAAAAGTGAGAAAGGAAATGGTTACAACATTTTTAGGTGATCGTAGGTGAAGAAACGTCGACAACCTGGGGGCCAATCAGCAGCCGGTGAATAGACAGGTGGATGAATGGATGGATAGCTGGAAGAAGAGGTGAAGAGAGAGGTTAGAGGTCTGTGATGCCCACAGGAGAGTGTGGTGAAGTCCACAGAGACCGAAGGGATGAACTCATAAAGTCGGCGTGAACTCGGCCCTGATCCAGGATTTATGAAGGATAAAGCTGGTTCGCGTTCATTCAAAGGTCAAAGTGATTTTTATAAAGGCTTTAACGTTTCATCACAGACCAGCTCCCATCACAAAACCTTTAATAACATCTAAATCTCTCTATGCGGGCTGAGGACAAAGGGAGCAGATCCAGTTAGTCGTTAGAGGGTCAGCGAAAAACCAATTATAGGTCGGCGGCTGAGAATAGGATGGAAGTAGAGTGAGATGATCTTCATTCTGTTTTCTTGTTTACACAACAAGACAGCAGCCAACATCACGAGCAGCTGCAGCGCTAACTGCCACCAAAGCCACGTTTCCCTTTATGCTTCTGTCTCTGCGAGAAACAGACTCGGAATTAGCTCAACACGGACAAGAAGCCAAAAATGTTCCAAGACAAGTCTGAAGCGAGTGAACAGGTAGACCTGGAGGGGAGGTATTAGCCTGTTTTTCTTCTCTTTTCATCGCAAAAAGTCCTTGTAGCTGACTAGAGGAGAAACATTTAATCAACCAGTCAATTCTAGACAATCAATCTGTAAAACCTCCCTGACTCCAGAGTCACACGTACTGATAGAATTCCACAGACCATGTAACTCTAAATGTTAAAAGACCAGATTTAACATAACTTCATATATCATGTGTTTAACATCTTTTGTGCAAAATATTTTCTGCTGGATGTCATCAGCAGATAAATACACGAATGAACGAGTGATTTTTTTTTTTGGTGAGTTTCAGCTTCTGTCAACTCGAGCAGCAAAGAAAAAAGTCTCAGGAAAGAAGTCAAACCACAGACGTGAACACAGCTCGCTGCTGACAGACTGCAAAAACCGCTTTGGATACAAGTTTATACAGCATTAAAGACAAATAAACCCACATCCTCAGTGCTGTGATTGGTTCATCGAATCCCACTGATTCACCTTCTGACCAGTCGCAGCTTTGTGTTGACTAATTATGACTAAACAAATAAGAAACGTGAGGGAGGAGAAAAAAGCACAAGTAGAGGACGAGGAATGTGGGAAGATAAATTATAGGGGTGGAGAGGAGACAAAGAGGGGTGGAGGAGGAAAAGGGTTAGGAGGAGACAGGGGAGGACACAAGGAGAGGAGAAGACATGAGGAGAAAGATCTGAGGAACTGAAAGAAGAAAACACTGACAGAGGAGGTGAAAGGGAGATTTTTTTTTAATGGTCTTTATGAACCTCTGAATTATCTGAAAACCTGCACGTCACCACCGTCAGTTAAATGACTCTGGTGACCTTTGACCTCAGTGGTGGAGCCATCCAACAACTCATTCAAACTCTTCAGTCTGAATGAAACACTCGTCTTCGCTCCACCTTTTGTTAGATCTCATGTGTTTTACTTCGTCAGCTGCTTCATCCAAACTGACAGAAAACACGTTTCAGCTCCTGAAATAACATCTGAAATACCAGCGGCCGTCCACATACTTTGTCTCTTTCTTCCTCGCTGCCTTTGTTTGAAACTCTGTCCATTCCTGATGATTATCCGTCTGTTTATCTGTCGTTCTCTCCGCGTGTCACCGTTTAATTGGACGCCCCTCCTCCTCCGCCTCCGTCCCCATGGGAAAGTATGCAGACACATTTTGATTTGATTATGGCTCACAAACCAAACTATGCTCTGTTGCATTCCAGCTCCAACAAACAGACCATCTGAGGAAACAGCAGAGCAAGTCACCAGGGCAGCCACGGTGGAGGGTTTGATTCCCTCCTTCTGATCTCATCGTTTCCCATCAGCTGCAGACGATGGTTATTTTACACTTTTAAAAAACACTTTTTCAAACTTTGCCAGTCCATTGTTCTCATGTGTCTGATGTCTGTTTCTCTTCAGACTCATGCTTGTTGTCACATTCGCTTTAATGAACCGTAGAATTTCACTTCCTCCCCTCTTTCCTTTTCTAACAGTAGAGATAGAGCACAGACACCCTCTACAGGCGGTCAAGTGTCACCACAGACTTATTTTTGTCTTTTTGAAGTTGTCGGCATCTTTGTTGTGTAGTTTCTGTGGTTACAGGTGCTCTCATATATTAGTGGAAAAGGTAGTTTGTTTTGTTCAGACAATAGACTTTAAACTTTAGTAAATTCTCTTTTCATTAATAAAAACCTGTCTTTCCTGCTCACCTAGCATTAAAATGCGTATCACCATGTGTACAAAGTAGTTGTCAGCAGCTGGGCGTTGGTGAATCCAGTTATTCTTTTCCTCTGAGTGAAAGCATGCTAGCAGTTTAGCATTTCTTCATGTCAGGCTTCTGCTGGAATATGACAGGAACACCGTGAGGGAATTTCTTCGAACTCAAATGTCCACTTCGACTTGTGGTGAAATTATTAGATTGTAGTGGTCAAAGCTCAGTGACCTCATTAATGTCCCACTCTTGTCAACATTATATCTCAAAAACATCTGGAGGGAATTTCATTATATCTGACACGGATGTCCATCTGTAGGATGTCCACCTGGACAGACGTGCATGTAACGTAAGGTAATACTTTTTCTGATTCCCCCAGTGGGGAAATTTAAGTGCTACAGCCGTAATGTAAAAACAACATCAGAATATTACAAAATACAGAACAGAGCAATACTTGCAGTAATAAAATAATGAAAGAGAATCAGGCAACAGTAAAAACAAGGTGACAAGTGATGATAAATGACCTGTGTTTCTCCACCCACCACAGTGGAGTAGAGAAGAGTGTAGCAGCATCATTTGTCTGTCTGTCATCACAAGCTGGAAATCACCTAGATGAGCTGGGACTGGGACTGAGTTCATTCATGTCCTGTTCTGGTCCATGATCTTCACCAACTACTCGTCCATTTTCCTGGGAAAAGACTGTGTTCTCTCAAAGTCTGCACTTCTATCCAAAGGATTTCCAGGCTCTCTGTGGATTCTAGGTCTCTTTCCCTGGAGCAAGCCCACGTTGCAGGGCTAATAGATAATAGCATGATAGCAATTGTCATGTGCAAACGATGCCATTTCCATGGTAACTTGCAACATGTAATTGCACAATAACTCTGTTACCTTTACTCAACTACTGTTTCATCAGAGTGTTGTTGGAAGCAGGAAGATAAATTAATGTTGTCTTTTAGTTAAGCTTTACAGTGGTTATGAAAAGTGAGACCACAATAAATAATATCAAAAGTTTTCCAGCCTCTAATGTGACATATAACCTGTACAATTCAATCGAAAAGCAAACATCTGTTACGGGGAAAAACTACAAACATTTAAAGATGTACAATAAGCTGGTTGCATAAGTGTGAACAACCTTAAACTAATACTTCGTTGAAGCACCTTTTGATTTATTTTCAGGATTTTATCTTTTTGGGTAAGAGTCTGTCAGCACGGCACATCTTGACTTGGCAAGATTTGCCCACTCTTACTTGCAAAAGCGCTGTCAGATTTCAAGGTCATCTCTTGAATGTTTGTCTTTGTAAAAAAAGGCTTCCGTCTTGCAACCCTGCCCCATAGTCCAGATGTGTGGAGAATCCAAGAAATTGCCATCACATGTAGTACACAACCAGTACTTGCCAGAAATTCCTGCAGGTTCTTCAGTGTTGCCGAAGGGCTCTTGGCAGCCTCTGTGACCAGTTTTCATTTCGTCATTTCACCAATTTTGGACAGACATCCAGGTCTTGGCAACATCACTGTTGTCCCATATTTTCTCCACTTTTTGATGACTGTCTTCACTGTGTTCCATGGTATATCCAATGTCCAACCCTTCTCCTCACAGATTCCTTTTAACAATGAGATCCATTTGGTGCTGTGTATAAACCATATTGCTGTTGTAGCAGGCAACTGAGTAAATATCAGGAAAATCCTACTTGGACAGCTGAACTTTATTTGGGGCTAATCAGAGTCTCTTTAATTGATGTCAAGTGTTTATCCAAGAAGACTGAAAGTGAAATTAAATCAAAAGGTGCTTCAACAAACTATCAGTAAATTTATCCAGCAGGCTTATTGTACTGTTCTTTAGTTTTTATATTTTTTATCCTAACAGATGAGTATTTCAATTGAATTGTACATTTTATATTATATATATATATATATATATATAAATATATAAATGTCACATTAAAAGTGAGAAAATATTTAAAATTATTTACAAAAACCTGGCATTTTAAAAGGGGTGTGCACACATTTTATAACCACTGTATGTCCCAAACTGCAGTGTGAGGGAACGTTTAACACAATTTTTCTTCCATATGTTTAACCATAGGTTCCATGTTTGTCCAGTTATCAACAGGAGGAAGAAACAGCAGAAATGTAAAGAACGTCAGCAGCAATTGAAATATTTCAAAAAGTCTGTCTGAGCACTGCCATGACTCAGACACTCTCCCTCCTCCTCCTCCTTCTTGTTCTGACCACTTCTTTGATGTGGTTTCTTAAACAAGTTCCCATCAGACATCACATCAGACATTTCACCCACGGGAGGATTTGATGTTAAAGGTAAAGTAAGAAATGTAAAAGGAAGATAAATAAAAAGAAGACGAGCACAGAAGAGGGAGCACGAGCAAAAACAGCACGAGTAAGAACAAGAGAAGAAGATGAATAGAACAGCAAGTAAACAAAAGAGCAAAAGGAGGAGAAGAAGAAGAGGAGAAAGAAAGTAGAGGAAAACAGTAAGGAAAAAAATAGGAGAAGAAAGTTATAGATGAAGCAGAGGAAAGGAGGAGGTGAAGAGAGGGAGAAAAGGAACAGGAAAAGAATATACGGAAGAGAAGAATACCAGAAGAGAGGTTAGAGGGAGGAACTGAGCAGAAGGAGAAAAAAGAGAGAGGAGGAAATAAAGAAAAAAGATGAAGAAATGAGTGGAAGAGAGGAAAAGAATAACAGGACTCAGGAGACAAGCAGGAGATAAAGAAAGGGAAAAGAGAGTGAAAAGGAAGGAAAGGGAGAAGAACAGGAGAGACAAGGAGGAGAGGAGGAAGACTCGCCCTCTCTCTGATCACGTATAAAATGAGACTCTTCATTTCTGCGTGAATCATCCCGTCTGTGACGCGTCCCTGAATGACCTCAGACGAACACTGACAAGCTCTGTGTGTGTGTGTGAGTGTGAGAGAGAGAGAGAGAGAGAGAGAAAGAGAGAAAGAGAGAAAGAGAGAGAGAGAGAGAGAGAGAGAGAGACACCTGGGAGAAATTTGGACAAAACATCTGTTTCAAACACACAAACACACAATGAGGACTCGGCCAATCGGGTTTTATCAGCTTGTGAAACGTTTCAGCTGCAGTGAGATTCAACAGGAGTCTGAATCAGGTGGAAATTACTGAGGGGTTGGACAAAATAATGTGAACACCTGAACACAGCTTAGTCAGCCAATTAAAGGACAATTAAAATTACTAACAATTAAAGTAACGTACGTCTCCGATTCTCCCCTAGAAAAAAATAAACTTTACATTTCAGTTACCGTTTTACCAACACTTCTTCTTTCACACAGGTCGTTTGTCTCTACCTTCACCTACGACACATGTGACAGTTTGTTGCATCCTCACGTTAAACATCACGCAGTTTTTTTTGCATCTGTCCTTTAACTTCACCTCTCATCCTGTAGAAGATCACACGGGGCCGGAGGACAGGCTGCCAGTTTAGTTAGTGACGCAGCTGGACGTTTTTAGACCCAGTCAGACAATTTTCCTGGTTTATTTTCAGGTTCATCAAACTTTAATCTCTGTATCACTTTACGTTCTTTCTGATGAAGTATCCTGAGCTGACGTGATGGGTTTTATTTTATTTATCAGATAAGTGACTGTGAGGATCAACGTGATCTCACCGTCCAGCAGAGATGTTGAATAGACTCAACACTTTGTGGATATCGTTGGACCAACAGAAAGGACCGAGGTCTGTTCTGGATGTTTCAGATCAGGGGTTTACAGACTAAGGTTGTGTGAAACATTTATCTTCCAAGAAAAATTTTGTTTTTCACTGAAGCATTTTTTCCTAATAAACTAAACCTCTGCATCTTCTCCTTCTCTGCATACTTGTTTATCTCTTCTTCTCTATCAATACTTCCCCTCTTGCTCCATCGTCTGTGTTTATATATAAGAATATTTTCCACAGAGAGTTGATGATTGTTTGTTTCAGCTCAGGTTCAGATGTGTGATAGCAGATCATCAGTAGACTGAAAAAACAACCATCTATCTTTTTACACAAACCTTAATCAAGACTTTCTGTAGGGCACAATTTTAATATTAGTGATATCAGAACACACAGATGTATATATAAAATGAACGAATCATCAGCCACACAAGATGCACAACAACAACCCTGGAATGAAAACTGCTGGTACAGATAAAACAGGTTAGAAAAGGTTAGAAAGTAAAACTGAACAGTACGTCCGTGTCAGGATGTGTTGATCCAGGGAGTGAATGAGATAAATCTGAAGTTCTTCTTGTGTCAACATGGGAAAATAGGTGGTGCACTCATCCATTCATGCTTTATTCTGGCACCTCTGCATGTGAACCATGGGTTTTATATAACGGTGGATGTGGTGATGTGTTACGTCCTTCACATCTTTGCATTGAAGCTGGTTTGAAGTTGCAAATTATGGCCATCTTTTGTGCTACGTGTTCAGAGTGTTGATTTTCTCCGCTATCTTACTGAAACACCGGCCACACTTCCCTCCTGCTGCCTTCTGAACTTCCAAATATTATGTTACACATTGCCAAGTGATGTCTGCTACTTGCTGAAGACAGAAACTTCAGATCTTTTTATTTATACACGAGTATACTTCAGTGATCCCCAAAGGGGAAATTGTTGTTGGACAGCTGCACATGTGATGGAGCTACTGGACACCTCGAATCGATGACCCCTGACCCTGTGGTTCATGGACGACTGCTCTACCAGGAACCACAGTTGGCCCAACATGCGTTTGACGTCATTAAAACACTGGACACCAAAAATGTCAACTGTGTCCCCTTACAAATAATCAGACCACTTCTCATTAGCTGGAAGAAAAGGCCTTTCTCAAATCCTTTATCAGGGAATATGTGACATGAGTCTGTGTGAGACTTTGACAGCAGCTCGCCACATTTACATGTTTACATACAAGTTATGGAGCAAACCTATATACACTTTATATATCTCAAACATTCAGTGCACAGCAGCGTTCTTTGATGATCTTTGTAGCGTAATTCATGAAGCACAGCCGAACAGCTGGAAAGATGAGTGTGAATCCAGGAGATGAACAGAGCAGCAAGCAGCCAACAGTCAATCAACACCCATAAGGCCAGTGTCAGAGTCTTCTATAAACTGTAAAATCCTATTAATGGAGCAATAACTCCCAAGAGTACCATCAGTTCACTTTTTAGAGAGCCCAAATTAAGAGGCCAAGACCAACTGTGCCAGAATATTTTAAACAGTGGTGACCCAAAGATTGGGCCAAACTAATTTGGGAGTCAGCATCTAAGCGTGGCCGTCAGTGGCAGTAAGATAGAGCCACCACGTGTGTTGTTGGGGTCGCTAAGTCAAGGTGTGATGGTTGTTTTTGCTTTACTCCTCTTCCCCTAACCCTTTCTAGCCAAAATGTGAACATGCACCATACTAAAGAGGTACATCAATGTTTCCAACGTCTCCTGTTGATCAACGTCCTTAAATCTCCACTATAGCTCCTAAAGCGTCAATGCATCAGATTCACATCATCAGTTTTCAATCTGAACAACTTCCCTCGTCCTCCGTCACATATCCATCATTAAATGTTTTCAGATTTAATTCACGAGGTTCTCATAATTGGTGGTGTACCTGGATTTTATCAAACCCACCTCGCACATTTTCCCAGATGTCCCAGAGCTGCTTTCCATGGACCACTGAGGTTTTCCAACTGATTATTTCCTTACATTACCCTCCCTCAGCCCCATCACATCCTCCTCCCACTCTGATTACTGTCAACAAAAAGCCAGACCCATTTCTTTACCACGCAGTCATTCACAGGTCACAGCACAGTTTTGGACATCTGACCTCCTTGTTTCTATTTCTTATGACTTTGTGGTTTAGGGATTACAAAACGGATCCGATGAAGAACAGACATGTTCTCAGTTCTTTTATTAACATGTGCCACGAGTTCAGCACATCTACAGACACAGCAGAAGAACCGTTAAAGTTACTTAGTGACAAATAATTTCCTTTAGAAAGGAAACATGAACTAATGGCACCTTGAGAATATTAGTCTGTGAAGCTTTGCAGGTGTCAGTGGAGAAAACACTCTCAACTTAATAATTTATGCCTTGAATTAAAAAAAGCTTGTTCTTACATTTCTTAAACTGCCTCCTCACATGCAGAGGACAGCAACACGTCTCGCTTTGTTGGAAAATTTGAGGAAAGAAAAACTTTCTGTGCTGTAAACTTTGTGATAACAACAATATGTTTACTGGGATGCACCATAAGACCTGGAGTATGAATCAATTCCAAGACCTTTAAAACCATAACTCTGAGACCAAGACAAAGACATGAAGCTAACATTGGTCAATAAATAGCTCTATATTTGCTTTTTGATACAAACACTGTTTCTAATAAATCTGGGACGTTCTCTAACAGTAAAACTCTCTAACTCACTATCCGTGATTTTTTATTTATGTGTCAAACGTCTTTAAATTGTCATTGAACTCTGTTGTATCAACTGGACAAGAACCTTTTTGTTCCATCCTGACCCTGTTCTGTACGAAAACCACATCCTCCATGGAGGCATCAGACTGACTGAAGCTGTCGCATGACTCAGGGCAGCAGTGGACTGGTTCTACTGGTCTGATCCCAGTTCAAACATGTGGTTATGAAGTAGGTCAGAGGTCTGTCAGATCTCCCTGGATAAATAAAGTTTTAACGAGCAGCTGTTGCTCCGTTTCCCTGTGCTCCTGTAATAAGGCGCTGTTGGCCAGCGGCCTGCAATCACAGCGTGACCTCTGACCTCTGACTGGGTCACACTGAATAACCAGACAGGAGAGTTGAGAAGCACCGGGCGAACACACCCTGAACTCTGGATGATGTTACCGTGATTAATTATCCTGCTTCACGTCGAGAGTTCATCCAAAGGAGGAAGAAACTGAGTCGCTGAGGGACAAACTGACGCGTCTACGAGTAGAAGAAAGAAGCAGAAGAGAAAGAAACAAGCGGCAAAGATGACAGAAGAAAAAGATTAGAAAAATACAGGATGAGAGAAAAACTCAGCACTTTTAATTGTAGTTTATTTATAAGGGCCACTCTTGGTATTAATTATAAAATGATTTGGAGGAAATGTCCACAGAAATAACTCAGGTTCTGAGTTGGATATGGGTTGTAAGTATGATATAAGGAAACTAAGGGACCCATAAAATAAACCAGGGCTTCTCCATCCCTGGAAAGCAGCATGAAAGAATTCCAGGTGTTCCAGGTGTTTACAGGATGTGTGGGAATCCCTGCTGACCTGACTCCAAACTTAAACATCTGTCAGGATAGATGATTAATGTGCCGGAGCAGCAAACGTTCAGAGCAAAGGGACAAATCCCAAAATTATTCAACTCATATTTCAGACGTGACTGTGCTCGCTCACGTGTGTTTACACAGAGGTTCATTAAAAGAACACACGTTCATGCTGCGTGTGCATACGAACACACGGCGAGGTGGCTGTCGGAGAGATGAAGGAGACGTGCAGAGGCAGAGACTCTGAGGTGAAAGGACAGGTGTGGACATCTATAAAGATGGGAGAAGTTACGAGAGCATCAGTGGGCTCCTCAACAGAAACACAGTCGCAGCAGCCGTATCCTAACTAAACTAAAATCCATACAGATCTTGAATGGACCACCACACTGCCTGCGTAGTGCAGGCTGTGAAACAGCTCATTTCCGGCAAATCACGTGAGATTCAATGTTCTCCAAGAAGGAATCTGAGGAACAAGTGTCTGCAGAAATAAAAAGCCCAACCAATCTAACTATGGGCACCAATTACCGTGAAGAGGGAATAGGTTATTCATCTGCTCTGACCCCAAAAAGACTGATGGCAGGAAGCACGCAGCACATCATTCTGTACAGAAAGAACAAGGGGACGAGCTGAGATCATTGAACTGCTCTTTTCATGTCCCAACCTGACTAATGTGCTGACGGATGTGCATTATAAAAGAGCTGTTTTACTGAAGAAAGATGGGAGGTTAAGCTGACCTCTGACATCAATCACAGGTAATATGAAAGGCAGACTTATCCACCTGCGTCACTCTGTTTTTCAGCTGCACTGGAGCTGATCTACCCTTCATATCATTCAGAGATATCTGACGTCAAACAACAGACCATTAAAGATTAATGTGGCAAAAAGACTCGAAAGTCTCACAGAAAAGTAGCATCTAACCTGAGCACCACAGGAAACTCTACAGTAGAAGTTCTGTAGTTTAAAATGTGTCTGCAGGTCTGCGAGCTGTCACTAATGTACATTGTGCAGCGTGTAATTGAAGCAGACAACTCGCTGGATGGTTTATGTATTGTAGCTGCAGGCTGTTGTTTTTTGTGCTTATGCATAAGCTGATCGTGGTTTTGAACCGATGCTGCCGTCATAACTGTCAGAGCTGTTAAATCCTGTCTGATTATTAAAAACCAGAGTGCAGTTTGTTGCCATCTAATGTGCCTTAATCACAAACAGTCATTCCTCTGCATCATATTACACTGTCAGTGTGAACAGTTCACTGATGCTACCAGCTCTGAGACTGGACGTAGACACAGTGGCATCCTGTCCTGTTCCCACTATACAAAACAGGTGTCAACATAAAGAGTCCAGTGGACGTGAAAGGTCAAAATCTCTTGGCTGATGGTTTCCATGTTTGGACACATTCATACAGACAGATACACAAAATGTGTTCACATGTTCCTCATATTACTTTACATTAAGTTCACCAAGGTTCAGCATCACAATAACCACTTTTCTTAACTGACCTGTGCATATGAAAGCATGTAACATTAACCCTTATTTAATACTCTCTCATATGTGTTTCTGATGTTCAAGAAGTCTGTTTGATCGCTTCACCTCTTCTGTGACGCTTCTGGTTCGTTGTGCTGAAATCACTCAACAAAACGAAGATGAAATATAAACAACTTTGATTTGCTGGACTAAAACTCTGAGTCGGTACAAAGATGAGAACAACTTCACAACATCTTCTCTGCCTTCTTTCTATGTCTCAAGTTCTTATTCACTCCAACCGTAGTGTGAACATCACTGGGATGAAATAAAGAACGCTCTTTCCAACACACACACGGAAAGACAGGGGGCTCTTCATAGACGGAGAGAGGAATAAATCCATCGTTATGTCCAGCAGATGATAAGAGCTATTAGTCGCAGGAGACAGCAATGGGCTGGAACAGGTCCTCCTCTAATTGAGTTTCAAGAGTCTTGACAGAAGGTCATTATTCTTTCAGCAGACACAGAGAGGCAGTAATCACAAGAGGAATCAAAACCGCTGGAATTACAGGGAGTCAAGGGCTCGCATAAAAACGGCGAGAGGCAAACCAGAAGGGATTTCAGCTAATATAAAAATAAAAAAAGGAAAAAAGTAGTCAGTGGATCTGTGACAGATACTGAGGAGTGCTCAGGGTGGTGAGAACATAAGTTAGGTTGTATTAATTCTTTTAAATACATAAGTACTGTTGATTCCTTTATTATTTTTAACAGTAATGACAAATGAAAAGCTTTCTAAGGAATTTCTGTCTAAAACGGCTCTAGATTCCCAGGAATGATTCCTGAGGGAGACAGAAACTTTACTCTGAGCGTTCCAACACTGAAATGCTGTTATTACAAAGAACCGACCAGGTCAGCAGGTCTCTCACAGCTCTCACAGCTATAATGAAGCTTACTGTGAGAGCGTGTGGTGTAAACTACAGTTCAGACTGAGAAGAACCGAAACTAAACTGACTGATCAGATTAGAGCAGTGTCCACAAACAGTAAGAACGTTTGGTCAGGTTTTCTAAAGGTGCTCCAATGATCACAGAGATACTAGTACTGGAAAAGAAGATAGTGAAGAATAGTTGCTGGGATCTAAATAAACAGGGATTTGCCAAATAATCCAAAACTGGCCAGTTGATTCTGCACCAGACACACGATCCCCCCACGTCTCTGTCCTCTCCACAGGCTCCTGTTAGAATATGTGGGTATGATTCAGTCAGATGAATGACAGCTCAATGAAATTTCAGACCCTCAGCTTTGAACCAAACCACCTGTGTGAATGACATTGTATAAAAAAAGCTGATCTTATTCCACTGGGTTTGGATACCTGTGCTGTTCCTCACCTCGAGCAACCACGATCAGATTTTACACTAATATGAGATATAGTGAGTGAATAAAAATGTAATTTGGGTCAAATATTTATGAGAAATCTCCCCCTCTGACATCCAAGTCAATTTATTTCTAAAGCATCTGTCATTGTGCTGCAAAGATATATAATACCATAAAAGTCAATGAAACAGTCAGAGGGGATGTGCAGCCAGTTTAAATTAAATAAGGAAGGAAGTTGCCAAAATAGCCGTTTGATTTAGTACACTGCATATTACTTTTGTTTAGTTTAAAAAAACTCTGTGTTCCTTCACATCCGTGCCACATTGTTCTTCCTATGCAGCAGTAATTTAGTTTGATTCGTCATCTGTGATTTCTATCCCAAGCGGTGGATCTCCCACCAGGACCAGACTGATAACATCTTTGAAAAGTAAGCTGCAGTTCATTTGTAGAGCAGGAAGTCCACAGCGTTTACCTACACTTGTGTCCTCTCACCACATTTGATTCTGCTTGTTGGTCGGCCAAACAACAGCCACAGCGGAGTTATGAGAAGCTTCTCCCTGCTGACTCAGTATCTCTCTGATAACACAGGGATTCGTTTTTAACAGATGAAAGTGATTAATCTGGTGGAGAAATGTGTTTCAGAACAGAGGACCGGGCTGGGTGGATGTCTTCCAAACCACCTAAAAACCACAGTGAGGACAGATGAAGCTTTGCTGACGTCATTCTCATTCCAAACCACCCAGGCTACAGGACCATCATGTGTTTAGGGAGCAACCGCCTGGCTATCGAGGAGTTGAGTAAAGTCTTTAGTCAATTTGCCCAAAATGAGAAAAAATGTATGAAGAAGAATCTCAGATTAGAAATCAATAATTTTCCACCTGCTTGATTTACAGGTGCCAGTCCAAACAATATCGGATTTTACTCTGAGTGAGACACCGACTATAAAAATGTGATTAGGGTCGAATATTTATAATATAAGTTAATATAGCACCTTTCAGTGTGTTGCAAAGTATTGTAATACCATAAAACTCAATAAAAGAATAGCAGAGAATGTGCAGTCAGCCAGTTTAAATTACATTAGAAGAGCAGGCCTAAATGCCTGTTTGATTTAGGACACTATAAATAGCTTTTTTAATGTTTGAAAAACCTCAGTGTTCCTTCTGGTTAGTGTCACATTGTACTTTCTCATTTTGTTTGATTCGTCATCTGTGATTTCTATCGCAAGTGAAGGATGTCCCACCAGGAACATCCTTCAAACGGATTTGTAGAGCAGGAAGTCCACAGCATTTACCTACACGAGTGTTTTCTCATGACTTTTCATTCTGATTTAATTTTCCTTGTTGGGTCCGTTACAAGAAAATGCTACTGGTTGGCCAAACAACAGTTGCAGCAGAGTTATGAGAAGCTCTCCCTGCTGACTCAGCACATGGAGCGATTCTTTTTTTAACAGATGTAATTTATCTGATAGACAAATGTGTTTAGGAACAGAGGAAAAGGTCGTCTGGGTGTCTTCCAAACCACCTAAACCCCGCGAGATCATGGATAAAGCTTTGCTGACCCAAACCACCCAAACTACAGAACCATTCACAGAAACAGACTCTAAAGCAGTTACTGAATGCAGACCAGTGTCCGTGAGCTCCCAACACACCTTAATCTGAAAAGTAGTCATCTGTTACTTATATGAAGTGTCAAACGACCACTTTACACCTGAGCTCTGGAACAGGCTGATGTTAAACCTACAACTAAGCATAAAAAACAACCATCCCAACTATGGCAATGGCCCACGGCAAGTCTACATTTAGATATTTATGAATGTGGAGTGCTATAACATTACATAACCTACAGCTGTCAAGATGAAATACGCTGCAATCTGCATCTGAATGTGGGGAAAACTAGATCATTCCAGATAGAACAGGCCTTCAAGTTTTTAAAAGACGACTTCACACCCACAGAAACTCTTCATGACCTGATCTATACCTCCCTACATCAGAGGTCAGAAGTCTTATTTGTTATATATATATATATATGTAATATAAGTTGACATCAGTGTCAAGTTTTATCTTTCTGTCACATCTTTGTGTGGGCTTGACATCTTGAAAACAAGTTTGGAGCAATTCTGAAGGTCTGACCTCTGCAACCTCAGAGGAAGCTTCCTGTCTGTCCTCACACCTTCAATTAGTCCATGTAATCTTCAGTCCAGTGCATATGGCAGGAGTGTTTCCCCAGGATGTGACAGGAGACTTGTTTTGCTTTCCCGTAGACGGTGTGTGGTTCTAATGACATGGGAGTGGGAGTTTGTTGGAAAAGCGACATCTTTGGCAGCATAACTTTTATGGCACTGCAGCTTTGTTTGACAATTTCTTGACAGTGATAAAGGTTATGTGTAGAACATGACAGAAGGCTGTGCTTTCAGGGAAAAACCCACGAAAGGTAAGAGGGGAAAAACCTGAGACTCAATTCCCTCTACATTCAGTGTCGAGATCCAGGTCCTCAGAAAGAGCAGCTAACACTTCCCCACTTCAAAATGCCACAGTTAGGGATCAAAGTCTAGTCTAGTCTAGTTCAACTACACTAACTAGCACTGCTTGAGCTAGAGGCCCAATATCCTGAGGCACTGACCAAGACCAAGACTGAGCCAAGAGCAAGGCACTTTTCAGGCCAATGTGCCAAAGTAAGATACAAACACAGGTTGGATTCCCTTGAAAAGCATAAACCTTTCATGGTAAGAAGTTTAGTTCTCCACAGCAAGTTTCCAGCTTCAATGCTGAAGAAAAAAAGAAGTTAAAAGAAGTCTTTACTTTTCAAGGTATAAGGGAAAGAGCATCGCAGAACCAACGTCAGTCTAAGTGATTGATGGGTTCGATAATTCAGAGCACTGGACAAGGTTTGAGGTTAAATTGCTTGAGTACCTGTTTAGCTAAGTGGCGCTAAAGAGTGGCTTCCAGAAGTGTGTCGTTTGAACCTGAAGAGCGACAGATTTATCAGATCATTCATGCTGGGTATCCACTTCAGAGGCTGCTTAGGTTTCAGCTGGGATAAATCAACTGCACCTCCAGTAGTCAGGATATTAATGCCATACTTAAGTGGATATTTTCTGCAGGACTTGGCTGTTGCCCAGACAACATAATGGATACATGGGCATATGGGTTTGTAGTCGTAAAAGCAAAGTTTGCTTCTCCTGAACTCCTGGGACAGAGGCAGAGAGAGAGCCGCAACAGGACGGAGAGACGGGAAATAGTCAAAAGGTAAGAATGTGAAACGTGAGAGCATAAAGAGAAAAGTATAATTAAAGTAAAAAAACAACAGAAGGCTTTTTAGATGGAAAAAAGACAGGAAAGGAAAAACCTAAAAGAAACAAGAGAAAGAAAGTCCTGCTGTCTGAAATCAGCAGCTTCTGTAAGTTAAAAACCTGAAGAGAAAGAAAATGGCAGAAACGCTAACAACAAGATGAGAGAGAAGAAAAGAAGCACAAAGACAAGAGAGACAGAGAGAATGAGGCAGCGACCCCGAGCCAGAAGTGAAGAGAAAGGAGTGTTTGGAGTTTTTCCAAATCACTTCCAGATTTCTGTTTTGGAGTGGTGACTTCCTACCGTCCTGATTAGCAGCAGCTTCAGTGCATAGCTGCTGTGTGGAAGAAACCTGCAGCTCCACTTCACTGCTGTCTCTCATACAGAACTAAAGGGAAATACCACTGGCTCCACAGGTTTTAGTACATTAACTGTTACACTGAGCGTGTTCTGTGTTATTCCATCAGTTTTTGTGATTGATTTCCTTCCTTCCAGACAGCCAATTATTCCAGCTCACCTCTACGCATGAACTGTTTTCACTATAAAACCTCTAAAAAGAAGGCAATGATAGAAAAACAATGCTGAGGCGATTCATAAGGATCCAGGTGATGTTTTTTATTTTGTTAACGTCAATCTTCAAAAATGTTCAGATTATTTTCATATGCTGCATGGGGGAAAAAATAAAAATCAGCAAGGCAACTAAAACAAGACACTAAAATCTGGCTGTATGCTGCGGAAGAGTTTCCTCGTACTGCAGATGAAAGTTGTTATACACACTGGTGAGTTCTCTGAAACTCTCTCATCGCTTTCTGATTTATCTGCTCTGTGGTTCGCAGCTTCAAGCCTGTTGGTTCCTACTGAAGACACACAGCTGCTCACTGTAGTTTTTATAAAACACACAGGATAAAATAGTGTTTTCAGAGGTGGACTAATCCGCATTTGGTGAATATGGGGCTGAGTCACGATAAACTACAGTGTGTGTTCGTGGAGTTGAAGGAACATGTCACAGAGTAAAACTGTGTGGCTCATATATGTGTTTTTAATATCTTTGAGCCACGCAGGAATAACACGTCAGGCTTGACAGTAGGAGACACTGAAAAGCAGAAACAGAGACACAAAGCTGAACCTGCTGCTGGCCTGGAAATGTTACACATCACAGTATAATTAAATCATGTAGAAATAAACTCAACCCAAACTCTTCATTTGACTCCTGTCTGATCTTCCGATGGTGAAAGACTAGATCTGATGTGGTTCCATGTGTTTACGGCCTGTGAAAGGATGCTAATGGACACATGCCGAGTAAAACACTGAGGCAGCTATTTCCCAGCATGCTCAGTGTAAACAGAGGATGTGGAGGACGTTGAGTTGAATCTGAACTACAGCTGCCTGATATTACACTCAACAAGACTTTTTTTCTGTGCTGATTGCAGCCGTCATGTGGGAAACATTTATTGTGAGAAAAATGCTAGCAATTATAGGAACAAATAAATAAAGAGCTGCTGTCAGCAAGGTGCCCTTGAGCAGGTATTCAAGCCTTAGTGGAGTCCAGCAGCGGTAAAGTCAGTGAAGCTTGTGGTTCAGTTTAAAGACAGACAGACGAATCCTTCATCATCAGGTAAGGACATGTGGTTTCCTGAGTCAGGGGTGTCTGGTTTGCTCGGCCAGAACGCAGAGTGTTTGAAATCTGATGTTAATTTCAACTTAAAGACAAAAACGTCTTCTGCAGGGCTGTAGCCGGGATTACAAACACTGAGGTCACGCACCTCTCTCACAGCGGACTTTAACAACACTGAGTTCACATATGACATGACAGTGGGTCAGCAGGCACAATATCAGGACCCTGGAACCAGACCTGGAGCACAGTGGCTTATTTAATCAGAAAACGCTTAAACCTCTTAATGAACCTATTGTTATAGGTTTTGACTTCAGGAAACTGTGGCAAGTAAAAAAAAGGTAGTGGGAAGGCTCAGGTGATGATTCTGTTCCATATTTACATGTATACTACATTATATGTAGTAAAACAGAGACTGTGCACCACATCCAACAGCAGCAGAAGATACTGAATGTTGATTTACACTTTCTGATGTTGGCACATCTTATTTTCCAATAACTACTCGCTCCAAATCCTTAATGTTGTTAATCATGTAGAAGTGAGCTGACATTTATGTGTTATGTGTCTGTTCCTACAGGCTGCCAGTTCCCACTCCGTCCTGAACCTGATGCTCCACATCTACTCTGCATTTTGATAATTATCATATCATATAATAGTCACTCAAATTCATCTGGTTGACAGTTTCCTGGAACACTGCCTGGGCTCTGCCGTTTCCATGACCTTTTTCTGGTGGAGCTGCTGCCTGAGTGACTGATGTGTTTGAGTCAAAGCTGGATCTATTGATCTGAGATTTTAAAAAACTGTTGAATGTGACGTCATGTTTGACAAAACCGTTTGAGACCTCTTTTAAACCATCTTTGGCTGAGTACGGACACTGGTTTAGGGTCTAAGTGTTTTCCTCTACACAAGACAAAACATATGGCTAACACTGGTTTTTACATCTTTACATACTTGTTTTCAGGAAACACAAAGACTCCAAAACAGCAACATTTCCTTTTGGCCTGTCATCAGGTTACTCACAGAATTACCTTAGCAGCCGCTGAAACAAACTTTCTGCGCAGCAGCTGAACTGAGAAGCTGCAACCTGAATGTTCTGTACACTGAGCTTTCATAATAAAATTCCTCAGATAAAAGGAGATGTTCAGGCTGCAGTTCAGTAACAGTCCCTCCTGCTCCACACTCTGTAACACAGAGGAAGCAGCACCACAATGTGGTGAAGAGTTTAGCTGACTTGACGAACATTCAACAGAAGAGCTGAGAGCAGCAGAGAGTGCAGGAACAACAAGAGGCTGATGAATCAAATGATGGTTTTTCGGTGGATGGGGGGAGCCAGATGTGTGGACATATCTGTATGATCAGTCAGCATTCACAGGTCTGTGTGTGCAGAGAGAGTGAAGAGTGTGTCCGAAGTTAGTTGAAAACAAGTTGGTGCAGCAGGCTTATGGAGGCAGATGGGCTGGTCTGACACACACACACACTGAGTCATAGCTTTAATATGACAGTGCCGTGCCAGGTGGTGATGGGAGCTGTTGTCCTCAAGACACACAAGCACACATTCAAATAAAACTTGTTCAGATTCGCAGAGGCGCAGAATATTCAAGGACAGCAGACAGAGAGGGTGGACTGGAGTCACATGTTTGTCTTCTGCACGGTCTGCGTGATAAACGTGCCACCACTCGCCTTAAGGGCTCCAACTAATGCTTAGCTCCATCAATTAACCTGCTCTTTATTTTCTTCATTAACTTAAAGCGAGTTTGATTTTTTTAGTTCTGGAGCACAGTTGATAAAAGCTCTGAACATTGTGTGTAATGTCAGACAAACACAAATATTCACATTTGGCAAGTTGGAATCACTGAATTTTTTGTATTAGGTGATTAATCAACCACAGTTAGTCTGTAATATGATTAACTGACTAGTTGACTAATTGCTGCAGCTCTACTGACATCACCTTTCAACAATTTGGAAAATGTAGGAACTTAGGAAATTTGCCAGCAACATTTGAATCAAAGTACATATTTTTATCTTCTTATCATCATCTGAAGCCTTTATCTTTCTGATCATCTCAACCCTGCCAAACCAAAAGACAAAGACCCCATCGACACTGAGTCACTTCATCCCTCGTGGGCGGATCAGTTAGAATATCTGACTTCAAAAAAGCTCCGTGTAAAATACATCCAAGAAGAATTCAAGACCAATTAAAACCGGATTGATCAAACTCATTCTATCCAGATGTTCAGAAGGTGTAAATATATCTTCTCTCCAAAACACAGACTACGTAATCGTACCTCCTCCCACAGTGTGTGGAAATTTTCACTGATTTTCTCAGTGCAGTTCGTGGTGTGTCTCTTCTGTTCTCATGACAGCAGCAAGTTTCAATTTACTGTTGTTCTCCGTTTCATTAAAGCTACGTGGAAAGAAACATTTCAACACATGATCAAACACAGAGAGTTGATCTGATTCCGGGTTAAACGGGTTCAATGCTCATTTTAACCAAAGTTAAAATGACAGTAAATGAAAATATGAGGAGTTAGTGCATCAAATGGAACAAATGTTCCATGTCTGTATAGTAAATGTTTAAGACTAAGGGTGAAACTAATGCTTATTTTTCATCTATTGATTATTAAGTTGCAGCCCGCTGGCATCTGCCTGACCTACACTCTGTACTGTCCCTGAATGCACCAAACACACTGCATGACCGGCTGCTAACGCTGGTGCCGAAACAGTGACGTAAAGACAAACTGTAAACAGGTCTGTGGCCTGAGTCTGAAACCTGTATTTTATCTTGATATAACGGACTAGAACGGCCAGCTAAAGCCTGTAAGACGAATGATAATATGACAAAAGCTGGAAACTATCTACTTTCCATTACAGCGTTTGAGTTAAACACACACATCCGACAGATCATGTGCTGGTCGACCACAAGCCCTCGGTGATGAAAACAAATAGGACGACTGGGACGAGGTGGAGCTGAGGAAACAGCCTGCAGGACGAGGAGCGAGGCAGCCGACTAATCCCCACGTTTGATTGGATGAAGGCAGATAAGTGGCAGATTAGCTCACCTGCTAATCAAGGTGTTTGTTTTATTTCAGAGAGAAGAGGAGGGAGAGACAGACGAGGAGAGAAAGAAGAAGCAGACACATTAACAAAAAAGAAAGGGACAGACAGAAAGAGGCTCAATACATGATTCATTTACTTCAACACACACACACAGACACACACACTGTACTGAGGCCTGGAGCTGTGTGTTATTGTAACACTCTGAGTTGTGTAATCTGTGAGCAGTGACTAATGTGTTTTTAATCCATATGGAGGGACAGTTTGATGAGCAGCCATGACACTCTCACACGACACACGAGTGAACATTTCCACCAGCAGATGGTCCAGGTTTTTACTGCAGGCCCTCATACTCTGTCCCTTAACCAGGAGACCACCAGTGTTCACTTTGTCATCAACAGCTAAGAAGAGCTAAAAAATTCCTGCATTGCAGTCGTATGACTCCACCAGGCAGCACCACACGTGTGTGTCCAGACACTTTCTAATAACTTTATGTCTGTGCTGGATGTAATGAACGTTCAGGTCATTCTGAGACAACAGATAATATGTCAGAGTCTGACAGACATGAGGTCACAGTGACCCTGACCTCTGACCACCAAATGTGATGCGTTCACCCTCGAGTTCAAGCTGACGCTCAGGAATAATAAGAAGAAGTGTTTACAAGATATTTTATTCACAAGAATAAGACAGAGACGACCAGGAAACATAACGAGGCACAGAAATAAGAAGAAGCTGTTAATGTAAAGTCTTATTTAACCACATCTGTGGAATTAGCACCTGTGATCAACAGTTTCCTCTTCTCCGCTCAGTGTTCTGTCATCATTTACACACTTTGGAAAGAACTGGTTCATTAACTACAGCACATGAATCCACACGAGAAACATTAAACCAAAGAAAGGTCAGATCGGCGACCATGAAGTGCTGTGTGTGTGATTTAATGCTACTTTCAGTTGTGTAGCTTTGTTGTCAACAGACACGGTGAGCGGTTCTTCTGAATCAGTGCAGAAGAACACGGACACCGTAGCCACGGTAACTGTCATCACAAACTGCATCGCTACACACACACACAAAAAAACGTGTGTATGTCTGTGTGTGTGTGTGTGTGTGTGTGTGTGTGTGTGTGTGTGTGTGTGTGTGTGTGTGCCTTACCTGCGGGTCTGAGAAAACTTGCTGAATGCTGTTAATAGGTCCCACAGGAACACCTGAACCCTCAAATCTCATCAGCCAATCAGATGTCTTCTCTTGCAGAAACCTGCCACAGAGAAGAATAATGATTAAAGATTACGACTACATCATTAAAATTTTTGCCATCACATTTGCTGACCAGCCTTCAAACATTTGATGCTTGTGTTTAATTTACATCAATATGTTTGAGGGTTCGGACATTTGATGTTGTCACCTAAGTACTGAACCCTGACCCATCAACAAGAGGTGATGATCTGTGAGCCAGTCATCATCTCAGTTTGGTCCTTGTCATGTTGATCAGATCCTGCTTCCAACACATCCACTTTAATAACCTCACCTTTAACTGTTCACTGATAAATCTCACCACTTCACTGTGTGTGTGTCTGTGTGTGCGTGTGTCTGTGTGTGTCTGTGTCTGTGTGTGTGTGTGTGTGTGTCTGTGTGTCTGTGTGTGTGTCTGTGTGTGCGTGTGTGTCTGTCTGTGTGTGTGTGTGTGTGTGTGTGTGTGTGTGTGTGTCTGTGTGTGTGTGTCTGTGTGTGCGTGTCTGTGTGTGCGTGTGTCTGTGTGTGTGTGTGCGTGTGTGTGTGTGTCTGTGTGTGTGTCTGTGTGTGCGTGTGTGTGTGTCTGTGTGTGTGTCTGTGTGTGTGTGTCTGTGTGTGCGTGTCTGTGCGTGTGTGTCTGTGTGTGCGTGTGTGTCTGTGTGTCTGTGTGTGTCTGTGTGTGTCTGTGTGTCTGTGTGTCTGTGTGTGTGTGTGGGTGTGAATGTGAGAGAGAGT
>JAUYWH010000012.1:12425192-12441368 GCA_034779795.1 Ctenopoma multispine | reverse complement strand
AACGCAAAAAGTATAAAAGATACAAAGAAGCTGATTTAAAGATAGAAAGATGAAAGTGTCTAGATTCGTTTAAAGTTTAAATGAAGTGGATACGATAAACGATGACGACACAAGAAGCTGATGAAAAGAGGAAAGTTGATGAGAAGTTAAACGATGACTCCCATAGACGGCAATGCAAAAAAAACCGATGAAAAATCATAAATAAGATGAAAAGTATAAAAGTAAACGAGCTGAAAAGTAATAGCACACCTTTGAAGTTTAAACGAACTTTCTACGACAAAGCGTTTAAGCTGCATTAACGGACAAAGAACGGGGCGAAATAATAATAATAAAAAAAATTATAAAGAAAAAGAGGATCTCAATAGTGTGGGAGCATTCCATGCTCCCCCACAATAAGCGAATGTCTCCATAATCTGTAGTAAAATAAGTTCTGTAACATATTTTACTACAGATTTAGTTTATAGGAAAATCAACCTGCAAAGTGTGTGAGAGACTCGACAGCTGCCACGAACTCAGAGGACAAACACAGAAAACATGAACTTGTTTCTTTCAAATATCAGATTTTAGTTCCTGATGAAAGTCGACAGTTGTGACAGAAATGTGCTGGAACCTCTGGGACCCGTTTCCTAACACGTAAACACAGACGTACTTTCTTGTTGCGGTTGACGCTGAGGAAATACAAACTCTCTGAGCCGACGAACGGAGGGCCCCACGATCTGGTGTCATCACCTGCTCCTGTTCACGAAACAACACACAGACACCGTCACAGTTCCTACAGCGAAGAACGTGGATTAAAGTGAGCGAGGAAGAAAGACGCTGACTCACCTGGTCTCTCTACTTTGATCACCTCCGCTCCCAGATCTCCCAGGATCATGGTGGCGAAGGGACCAGCCAGAACTCTAAAGCATTGAAAAACATTCAGATTAATCTTCATCTGTGATTCCTGAGATTAAAAAGTCTGTGAAAACTCACTGTTACCTCGTCAAGTCCAGCACTCTGACGCCATCTAGTGGTCGGATGTTTCCTCCTGTGGAAATAAGACAAACAGGAATCAGCTTGAATCTTCTTCCAGCAGAGGAAGACGAGTGGCGGCTGAATAATCATCTGGACACAATGGGCACCTGCTGATTATTGACTCAATAACCAGCCGGTCGAGGCAGATGACCGCCCACGCTGAGCCTGGTTCTGCTGGTTCTTTTCAGTGTCTCACAGTAGGACTGTTGGGTTTCTCTGTGTAACTCTGTAAGGTGTAAATGTAAAGATGATTCTGTTGTGATTTACTGCTACATAAATAAATACAATTTAATTCAACTGAATCAATCAAATAATCAGTTAGATTTTATCATAAGATTCTAATTCATCATTATCAATGAGGATTAATCAGTAAAATCCATCGTTCCCTCCACACGTGTGTTTCCACTGGCTGCTGCATGTTTAACAGGTTAAATTCTGACTAAGCAGAGCAAAGATTTACTTTTACTTAAATGAACCTGCACACATCTGTATAAAGAAACTATTCAATAAAAACATGGGATCACATGAAGCCGTTTTGTACAGTAACTTAAATCTGTGTTGTTGTCTGTTATTGTTCAGAAACTGTATCTGATTTGTAAATGATTGACTGATTTTTACACTTTAACTTTCTTTCCTTCATTAATTTACTGTTTAACCTGTGGAGCTCTGCACACACCTGTACCTGTACCTGTACCTATACCTGTGGTTGAATTAATCTGCTGGTTTAATGAGAAAACTTTCATTTGTTCTGCAGGAATTTAACAAACCTGAATCAGACTTTGACCAGAACAGCTAAATAAAGTTTATATCGCCAGTTAACGACATTAATCAAAGTCCAGTCACCACGACCACGCGTTTAAAACCAGGTTCAAACACGACAGCTCGTTTTTCTGCTTTATTTTTTCATGTGAGGACATTTTATTGATTAACAGACTAATTCCTGTGGCACAGCTGGTGGCTAACAACACGGCTGTGTGGATAGCATTAGCCAGCTAGCTTTAGCTCGTACCTGGTTGTGTGTTTGATTTCCACCGACCAGCAGCCGCACATATTACCGGATGATTCCTCTGCAGCCGAGGAGTCAAACCAACCGGACAAAGAACCGACAAGCGGAGTCTCAATCCTCTGAAAGCAGCAGACATCTGCACACCTGTTAGCATCAAGCTAAAACACCCGCAACAACTTCCGGGCTCCGCTTTTCAAAGTAAAGGTCGGGTTGAAGAAATATTTGTATAAATATATAAAAATAAAAATAAACTTTTCTTTACAAGCAGAATCTGTTTCTTTCCAGAGCAGTTTATATTTATTGGCTATGTTAAGTATTACCGTCCCTCTAATTATCTATTTTATGTACAATTAATGTGCTGCAAAACAAAAGATAAATATATAATTCTGTTCCCAGAGTTTATTTCTTCTTCCTCATCGTAACAAAGATGTCGATGACACATCACAGCTCAGATTGTTGAACCAAAATCTTACATTTTTTTATAAATGTCACTGCTCCATTGTTTTATTTGGTTTTCAATACACAGCAACATGTTTCCAGTTTTATTGTTTCCTGCAGAACAAGATTTGAAAGAATAATTCAATCAGAGATTATAAGTTCTGAAAACTACAGTATAAAATGAGCTGTTACAGTAAAAGTACTATATTCTTAGTTGAAAAAAGTATGAGCAGTAAAATACAGGTGAGACCCAGACGAGAGTTGACGTCAGCTGCAGTTATCAGCTGTGGACAGCAGGTGGTGTTTTTGTCTCCTGTCTCCATGTTTTTTTTATTTCATTTTGTTGTCAAACATATTCAGTGTTGTTATAATGCAGAGGATGTAAAACTAGACAAATAAAGCAGTGCATATGAAAATGTTTTCAAGCACATCTCGTCACATTAGAGAGACGGCACACAGTCTATGAGGTGAAGGACTGAGGGTGAAGCCGACGTGTGGTGTCAGATCCAGCTCATCCTCTGAGACTCCAGGTGGAGGAGTGAAGCGGAAATGCTGCAGGAGGCTGCTGAAGAAGATGAAGAGCTCCATCCTGGCCAGACTCTCTCCAAGACAAATTCTGCGACCTGCAAGAGAAAACCAGGGTCAGGTAATGACCCAGTAAGTCCATGTTAAGCTTAGAGAAGACCACCCTTTCACATTATGTGGGATCTTTCTGAATGTTTCAACAAAAACATTCATGTTAGAGCTGCTGTTAGGTTGTAACAGTGGCAGGTGAGTTCAGAGCTACGAAGCAGGTTTCGGGGGCAGCGCATTGTCACTGAGGTTGGAGGACATTAACAGAGACTGACTTCACAAACCTGCTGAAAACGGCATGAAGGCATCTCGCTTGACAAACTTTCCCTCTTTGTCCAGGAAGTGAGCAGGATAGAAGGCGTGTGGCTTCTCCCACTGTGTCTCGTCAAACAGGACGGACGCAAAGAGAAGATGAATTGAGGTCCCCTGCAGAGGAAAGACAGAAACTGAGAAACCTCTGCAACTCGTGCTGTGTACGCACAATGAAAATAAAAAGAGGTAAGATGGTAAGATTCTTTTAAAACTTCATCACACTGCATCCTCCAGGCTGGAGAGGAGACGAGTTATTCCAGTCAAAGAACCAGAATCTGTTATGAAATGGAGCTGCATGAGAGCAAAAGGCATAGATAGCCTGTTGATGTGTGAATTCACTATTAACGTTGGGAAATATGCACAGGTTTTGTAACAGCAGATGTTTTCATCCAGACATCTTTTTCAAGGGACATCTAGCTTATAGCACTTTTCCACCACATAGTGTCTCCTCAACTCAACTTTCCTTCTTTAGTTTTTCATTGGGCACGGGTAGGATTGGCACTTTTTTTGGTACCTGCTGTGGTACCTGCTCTCACTACTGTTCCTGTGTGTTGACAGGTTTACAGCAATTTCATGTTATGTCAATGTGACAATCAACTACACTGAGGAGGTGCAGTGGAAGTACTGTACTAGTGCCAAAGGTTAGTTTAGGTGCATGGTACGGTGCTGTGGAATGCCTAGCTAGCTATAATTATTTTAACAGACTGTGGCGTACTTCAGCCTGTTCACACAAGATGCAAAACCACATGCTGCACTACCACAGCACGGCTCAGTAAGAGTCAGGGTGCTAAACTGACCTGGCTTAGTCCAGACCTGCAGCTGAAATCATAGAAAAAGAACAGGGAAGAACTATTTTCTTTCAAAACCAGATCTCCTCAGTTCTGAAACACATGGCCCATCCTATCTTTTTAGTTCTTTCCAAAACAAATTTCTCAGTTTCAGTTTTTGATTTCTTGTACTATTTTGAATCAAACATATGTTTTAAATCAGTAGGAAATCATTTCACAGTGTTGTTTATTAGCATGTTGTACAGAGTCTTCAGTCTGACCTTCTTAATGAAGTAATCCCGGAAGGTGATGTCTTGGCTGGTTCTGTGAGACCCACTTGGGAGAACATTGGCCGCTCTCTGTACCTCATGGATGACAGCATCCGTGAAGGGTAGGTTCTTCCTGTCCTCCACCTGCACCTGACGACTTCCTATCACCCTCCTCAGCTCCTGCTGGACCTGGTCTGGAGGATGAATGAGAGGTAAAGATGAAACACCATGTTTATGAGAAGGTAAGATAACACAACATGAAGAGATGTAGATCTACCTTAGACCTGAATGATTCTGTCAGTTTGATTTTGTGTTGCTCAGAGGAATCAGTTAAAGAAAGATCGTGGTCCATCCACATCACTCAAACAAAACCACAATCTTTCTCTAACCTTAAAAAAAATGCTTTTCATGCCTAAGTCCTGAGTCAAACTCGAGTTGGTCGCCCACTTACCACCAGGGGATACATTCAAAACATAAACAGAGTCAGAACATAATCATAATACGGTTACTTAGTGGGTTGGTTTAAGTACGTAACAGGTGAAATTACCCTGTATTTTTGGATACTTGGCCATAAAAAGAAGTCCCCATCGGAGTGTAGTTGTTGTGGTTTCAGTGCCCGCAGCAAACAAATTCAGCACTGTTATCATAAGATTTTCATTGTGGAAGTGACTGTCGGTATTCCCAGAGTCCTGCAGGTAAAGATGTATCAGCACAGGTATTCAGAAACAACTGTATCATACATATCACGACTGCCAGGTGGCTCAGATTGCAGGAATCAAGCTAGGAGTAACATCAGTCTCTAAATCAATCTACTCTTTTTGACAATTTGTTAAATGATAAGATTCCAAACCTCCAAATGTTGTTGTTGGACCAGGAAGGCATCCACAAATCCTCTGCACATCTGTGGGTTGAGGGTCTCTTTCAAACGTCTGAACAGCTCCGAGTTCTGTTTTCTAAGAGAACCAATAACCTTTTGGATCCTTCTCCTGTTGCCAACCCATCTTCCAATCCATGGGAACAAGTTGTACATCTGTAAAGAAAATACAGAGATGTATATGTATATGTATATAGAGTGGATCACTTTCCTTTGTTGGTCTCATTCAGTCTCTTTAATTGTTTTAGATCATATTTATAGTGTGGTGCTTTAAATTTAAATATATTGTCTTTATACATACAAACATCTATAGACACTAACACACGCATTTAAAATGAAGCTATGTATTTACTAAGTGACTGAAGTGATTGTGCTGGAAGCTTTACCTGTATTGATCGGGAGCCCATAAGCTGAAGTCTTTGGTTCATTCGATTTAACATGGAGGTAAACTGTGGGTCACTGTATTCAAACCGGCTGCCATAGATGATGGAGCAGATAATATTTGAGACTGCGTAACTCACTGGTTTGGTCGTGTCAAAGGCTTCTCCTTTTACAAGGGAAACAAAGACAAGCACTGATTTATTTTAACATCCAAATGGCAGCGAGCGATTGATGAACATAAATCCTTTTACCTTTAAAGGTCTTAAACACGTCAACGAGGACATTACATTCCTCGATGATTTTGTCCTCACATGCCTTCTTTCCCATCCCAAAGTCCCTCAGGTTCGTTATGGCAAAGCGCCTCATCTCTCTCCAGGAATCTCCATTCGACCAAACGACCCCTAAGATTCACCACGATCACAGATGAACTGTCACAGTCCAGGTCTTTGTTTGATTTCTTGCTGCCTCTCGGTTTAGTCATTTTGCTCTTTATTTTTTACCCCATGGCTCATGTGTTTCTTTCCCTGTGGTTTTTGGTTCTTTCTGGTTATCCTTACATTAGTGATTCCCAGTTTAGCTTTTGTTTTCCCTGCTGTGTTCTCCATGACATGAATCCTTTAAACATTTAAAAATCATTTGGAATGAGCCCTGTTTTTTTTCCTTACCGTGGCCTTGACTGAATTCCTGTGCTATCTCTGGTGGATCTTTTTCTCCAAACACATCAGCATAGTTGACAAGTGCCTCTTTCATTGTCTCATATCCTGATAGAACCACCACTTTGCGAGGTCCAAAATACACAGTGAACACTGATCCATATTTCTTGGAAAGCTGAAAACAGTGAATGTGATAAACAGTAAGTAGTATTTCTGTGCTGTTTCTGACTGAAGCACAGACGCACATAAAAGAAAGTCCTTTATTCCACACAGTTTCTCACCTTCAGTAACATGGAGTAGGGTCTCTTTAGGTCCAGCTGCAGCAGGTTCCCGAGCAGGGGAAGCGCTCTGGGTCCTGGAGGTTCCCTCCCTCCTCCCTGACTGCTGAAGCTGGTGGAGCACACAAAGTAGGCCAGCAGCAGAACCACCCCCAACAGGAAGACAGAACTGGAGGACTTAAGAAAAGGTTCTAATATCTCCATGGTTCAAAACAAGTTCAGACTCCGACCAAGCAGAAAGGTGAAATGTGCAGAAGTTAAGTCACAGACACCAGTAAATCAGATGTCTCGTCTCACTGTTTACATGTACTTTGACTTTGACCTTTAAATATTTGCTGTTGGGTCTTTTCACTAACCACTGACCTTTCTAGATTAACTATTAAATGTTTGTAGAGGTTCAGGGAGGTTTATTATTTAATAATAAACATGTAATAGTACAGTAATATGATGGTAGTTGCCAAAGTAATAACCAGGAAATACGTTTACAACATTGCATATGCAGTATATGTGATACTATTACCACATATTTGTAACAGGGAAAATGGAGCCAGAATTAAACAGATCTAAAGATTTTACGATGTAGAAAAAGCACAGTAACAATTTAGTAACCTATGAAACTGTGTTATTCTTAAATCTAAGGGATTAAATTACTAACAGGAAAAGCAGCAATATACTGCACATGTCTAAAAGATTCCAACAGTGTTTAATTCTGATGCTGTTGGTTGTTGAGACGTTACCGTCAGTGCAGTTTGCTTTTTTTTCCACATTCAGCAGCAGACGACTGATGTCAGGCTTGAGCTGTTTGTCAGTGTCAGTAAATGAATGCTGCATGGAAATAAGCTTCAGCTCGCACCATGTTGGACTTTGTCTTCAGCAGATCGGTGAACCAATCCCAGCCCAGAGTTCATTATTACTGACACAGCTGCAGGTTGGTGTAACTTTCTCTCCAGTAAGAAGTCAGAGTCAGAAATACGCTCAGACATGAATTTTATTTTAAGGAGTCAGAAACGGATCCCGTGTGAACAGAAACACAGCTCCAGGGATTAAAATGGTGCCAGTTCGTTCCTGATTCCGGACCTCTGTGAACTGGATCCATTTCTTTTCCAAACCATGAATCTGAGCTGAATGGGAGTCTGTACATATTATTATGTATGTATAGGTTATTTAGTCAGGTCCCACTGATGTAAATGTGGTGGACAAAATAATAGAAACACCTGTGGTATGAACATGTTAATGTGGCCACGTGCTGCTGTTTTCCTGCTTTTGTTGACTTGTTAATTATGTTTCTGACCTTTGATTCTGGCAGCTGCAGTAAAAAAGTCTGGTTACAGTGTGATCACTGTATTGGTGGAGCACCCTGTCCTCACACTTCAGACGATGAAGGTGAGGAAACACGTTTGTCCTGTGTCTCCACCATGTGCACTGTTCTTTTTACTGCAGCTTCATTTATTCTTCACAGACGGATCATTAAGTTAGTGAAGGTTTGAAGCATGTTTGAAGCAAATGGATGCACGTTTGTTCATATATCTTTAGAGTGAACTTAAAGACGTTGCCTTTAACAACACTCTCACTTATCCCATCCAGTCTTGTCCATCGTTATTAAACTTCAAAACAAGTTCTGGTCATAAATTAGTGATCAGCGTCTCACTGTTCACAGTTCACCATCACAAACAAACTGAATCTCATCATGTTTTGTAGCATCCAGTAAATATGTGTAAGTCATCCTTTCTGAGAGTACGACAGTGATGGTTTATCCTACATTTTTCTTCATACAGTAGTGTAGCAGCAGCAGCACTAAGTGAATCCAGTCTGAACATAATAATATCAGTTCAACATCGGATCATTTATTAAAGATTTAGTTACTTCTGATTTTTCACAAAGACACTGGAAGCAGAAAAGACTTTACACTAAAGTATTATTCACACGTCTGTGGTTGGTGAAAATAACTCGTTAAGTTCCTCAGTAACACGTAGCAATGATGATACAATAGAGTTTAGGTTTGCAGTGAACACGACACCTTCCTCTTCTCCTCGTGGCTCATGACGACTGAACCAGGCTTCATGTTGACATAAACTTCTGCTGAGTCCTGTGGACATGAACCAGCACAGAGAGAGAAAGAGGAGTTAGTGCTGAATTTACTGCAGCTCAGCAGCTTTTACATAACAGCTGTAACAGATCATTTGGTTTGTTGCTTTCACGTAGATTTGTTCTGTAATTTCTGTTTCAGCTGTTAGTTAGTTTACTTAGTTTACATTCAACTCAGAGAAGAATCAGACACCATTTTAAATCAGGTCAGTATCATTGGATCAGTAACTTACCTGAACTGGTTTAGTGAGGAATCTTGATCTAAACCAGCTGTAAGTGGAAGAAGATGGAGTTAATTTTGTTCAGTGCTGTGATGATGATGATGATTTATCTCAAACAAACAGGTGACATAGAAAATAAATCAGTGTGTAGTTGTGACTTTGTCTCACCACTCAAAGATGATCAACGTACTGATCAGCATCACAATTCCCAGAGTTTTTAATATCACCTCAGCACCAACCGGTTCAAAGTGTTGATCACCTGTAACACAACATGATCACCTTCTACTTAATGGAAGATGTTACCACACTGAAACCTCGAGTTCCTCCAAACAAGGACAGAGGTGTTTCTAGTTTACAAAGGAGCAAAAGTCAGTAAATACCAGGTGATTACTCAGGTTTAGCATCAGACAGACTCCACTGATAATGTGACACCTTAGTAATCATCATAGGAAAATGATGTCAGGTCAGAGGTCAGACAGCAGCAACAGCACAGTTTTATGGATAAGTTTTCAGTACAAAACTCAGCCAGATTATTTTTAAGGATCATATATTAAAGAATTATACAGAAAACAAATCCCCTTTGAGCAGAACTCGAGAGACAGTAGAAAGGAAAAACTCCCTTTAACGGAAGAAACCTCCTGCAGAACCAGGCTCAGGGTGGGCGGCCATCTGCCTCGACCGGTTAGGGTAAAAATAAAGAGGAGATAGAAAAGAAGAACAGGAAACAAGAAAGAAGCGTCGTAGGTGTCTGTCTGCTGAACCTGAATTGGGAACTGGTTCCCTTAAGGCTCTGCCTCCCATTCTACATTTGAAGTACAGATCAGTATTTACCTTCAACAATCAGCTGGATCTGTGGTGACGTCTGATTACCAAGATCATTAGAGGCCACACAGTAATAAACTCCTCCATCTGTTACATTCAACCTGTAGACGTCTCCTTCAGATACTTTAGAGATGTTTCTATCTGTGATGATCTTGAACCAGGTGAAGCTGCTGACAGGAGGCTTGGCTCTGCTGGAGCAGCTCAGGTTCACCCAGCTACCTGCTGACACCAAACCTGATGGACTGATGGAGGCTGAGGTGTCCTTGGGGGCATCTGAGGAAAATGGGAGATGAAGTTGGTTCATTAGAATCAGCTTCATGTGCTGACAGGATCCAGTAACAAACTCTGCTGGTCTTACATGAAACACTGAGAGTCACTTGTGTCTCTGCTGTCTTGACGTCTTTTCCTTCATCCACAGGATATGTGACAGAACAGCTGATGTTGGATCCATCATCTTTGTCTGACAGACTGATGGTCTCCTGGATTTTAGTGGTAAAGGTTCCGTCTGTGTTTTCCTCCATGTTGTTGTGAGGGTCTTGTTGGAGGTTCCAGGTGAGTTTAGGAGGGGAGTGTGGACAGGGAGTGAAAGCTGAGCAGCTTATATTCACAGACTCCTTCTCCTTCAGATTCACTTTAGACATTTCAATCCTGGGACTCAGAGAATCTGTGGTTTAAACCACATGTTTTACACCAAACACAACAGAACATTAGTTTAGCAGCGTTGAACTTTCATTCAGGACACTTAAATAAAAAAGTGATCACCGGCTGCTTTGATGATCCAACATTAATGATTTAGTTCCACAGTGGAGGAGAAGTACATGGAGCAATATTCTAAACTATATAATACAAATAGAGTTTTCTTACCTCTAACATTTATTTGAAGAGGATCACAAACAGCTGTCGCCTTGACTGGTCCGTTCTCGATCCTGAAGTAGTATGTGTCTGTGTGTCTCGTGGTTAAATGATAAAACAGAGTGGTGCAGTTTTTCTGACTCAGGTTTCCAGTAATGTTCATTGGATATTTGTTAACTGTCCCACTGCTGTTGTAGATCACATTGTTTTGCTTGTTAATAAAATCTGAATTATTTTTAATCCACACTCCAAAAGTAGATCTTGTGCTGTTGAATTCTTCCTTAGTGGTAAAGTTACATGGGATCATCAGACATGATCCACTCAGTGCTTCCATCTTCTGTGGTGCAGTAATGAAGAGGTGTGAATCCTGAGGACAATCAGCCAAAGCTCCTGTAAATAAAGTCTCGTTATGAACTAAAAAGTTCAACATTTCTTCTGTTAACAATTTCTATATCTAATCATTTCTCTCTCTGGTCTTTTTCTTTGTTTCTGAATGAAGTTCACCTGTAAATAATCAGAGTAATGTTAGAAATAAGAAACATGTCACCTGAAACAAAGAGGACGCTCAGTAACACGCTGACTGTCTCCATACTCACACACACACTCGTTCTCTGGAAACACAATGAAATGTGACTTTACACTGGTTTCAGTGTTTCACTGTCTTTATGAGAACTTCTCTATTTTAAATTCTCACAGGAAACTCCCCCTGAACAACCAGAGTTCACATTTTCTCATGCTGACCAACATTTGCAGAGCTTTGATGTGAATTAAAATGAATTACAAAAAATTTGTGATAGAGGAT
Organism: Ctenopoma multispine; assembly: GCA_034779795.1. NCBI lineage: Eukaryota > Metazoa > Chordata > Actinopteri > Anabantiformes > Anabantidae > Ctenopoma > Ctenopoma multispine. The sequence goes on along the minus strand of JAUYWH010000012.1, from coordinate 12,430,021 downwards.
CTGTCTGTGTGATACAGTAAGTTAAATGTAAGTAAAAACAGTAAAAATGTTTCTTTACAGCCACGAAATAAGAAAAATCTCATTTCAGTGTAAAATGAGACCGTTTGTAAGACAACAAGGCTCCGTGTAACATACACAGCTGTTGTCATATGTCAGAAGCTAATTTCTGAAATCTGCCAAACCTCACGACCCCCCCCTCCCCCCAGCACCTAATGCAGCTCAGACCTATAGTTTCACTTCTCGTATCCTGTGACCAAGGAAGTTTGATATTAAAACATCTTTAAAATGACTAATTTACTTTCAAACATGATATTTCAGACAACTCACTGCAGCCTCCACATGTTAAATAGAACAAACCCCAATACTCTGTATAATAATGACATATTTAAAAAATGTGAAATATTATTCATACAGTTACACGTCTGACAGGCAGCTGAGCGACTCTTTCAGTGGTCAGGGAGACCAGTAACAGGTAAACTACCATTTATGTGAAGACGAGAATGGGAGATGGTGTCTCTCCACAGGAGGACAAAAAGGTGGGTGAGTTGTAAAAGCATACAGAGACGCAGTGTCACATTAGGTTAAAGAATTTAGTGTACAAGTCCAAAATCCCAGTCCTGATCCAGGTTTATAGAAGTTCATCCAAGTAATCAGAAATCCTTCTCTTTATCCTAGGTCCAGTTTCCAAAATCTAAAACAGTATATCTGAAAACCAAGTGTCCTCATCCTATCTAATAAATCCAGTATCTTTGTGTCAGTCCAAAGTCATCAACCCAGCCCAAAACACCCTGATCCAATCCAGAACCGCAGTCCAGAATCACCTTCGACAAAGTGCAGGCCGAAGAGGTGTCACTGAGTGGGGGAAGAAGAACAGGTTAAATAAACAGCAGAGGGTGAATCAAAAGTGGAAGTGATCAGTGAGGAACAGACCAAAACAACAGACTCAAGACAAAAGACACTTCAGGAAATTACTCACCCAAATGTGAAGCTTTAAGAAAGTTAGATCATTCCGACCTGTTATATGATGTCAGAAAGAGCAAAGAAATAGAATCAATAGAGTAAACCACATATATAATGATGTATAAAAATGACTGATGACTTTTAGATAATAAAAATAAAAGCTAAAGCCACTAAAGGTTTGAGACTGTGAATGAGGCCCTTTGGTTTTCTGGAGGTGGTAGATGTCACACTTAAACGCTGCAGAGATACCAGCAGGTCTCACCCTCACTGCCCACATCCTGTGAGTTTGGATCACATGACTCACAGAAAGTCTGTTTGCTGTGTCTTCACCACGCGCAGCATCGTATGAGATTAAACACAGTAATGGTGAGAATGGTCAAATACATGAACATCCACTGCCCCTTTATGTCCGGGTGGTCTGTTCTCCTTCCTGGTCTCCATGGTGGAGACGAGGTCATGTGGCTCCTGTCAGTCTGTTGATGATCCTCTCTGCCTTTCTGATTGTCCATAATTTAAATCTACTTCGGTGCTCTGGTCTGTTACACATATATAAAACGTCCAGGACGTGGGATCCATCCTTTGTTTTTTCTCTTTCTGAGCTTTCTTCCATTTTCTCCCATATTTTGAACATGAGTAATTCTTTGTCTGATTTGAGGCACATTTGGGGATTAGAGTAAAGCAAACCTAAAATAATTTGATCTAGTTTGACATATGTGAGAGATGTACAGCTGTATGTAAACATTTGTCCAAAATGTCTAAATATGAATTTAGATTAAAATCTCATTTAACCAAATATCAGGACATCTTGATCTTTCTAAGATTAATAATAATTCATATTTAAACATGTGGAAACACAGTGGTCTGCTCTCTTATGTGTTGTACACCAACATGTAATGATAGGAAACAGTGCTGTCTATCATTCTATTAACACTGAATTAACACTTACTCGGTTTATGATGCTTTTATCTCCCATCATGATCTGTTTTAAGCTCTGTCCTGAGGAAGTGAAACATCACACATAGCGTGGTGTTACTGTCCCACCCAAAGTGACTTCTACAAAGCAGTAAGTTCTTTTTGCAGACGTGTTTGTGTATCTACACAGTAAGTTCAGAAGGTCAGAACTACCAAAATAAAATCTCTATTTCAAGCATTAATTCTTTTTTGAAGCACAAAATGGTTTCTAGAAACAATAATTCTTTTCTCCTTAAACACTTAAACACATTCATTAAACACACAGAGTGATGTTGGAAGAAGTAAGTGAGTCAGTTTTAGTAACACCTGGTTATAGGCTTATGAATCACTGACCTGCTCTCCTTAACTCTGCCACCGTTGCATCTCATTACCTTTGTGTGGTTTAGCTTCGTCCTCTTCTCTCTCTCTGTACCTTTCTGCAGGTGTCCAGAGCTGGATGTTCCAGTTTGCAGCTACTGGTCCTACCAACGTGACCAGTGTTTCATCTGCTTGTTGTTCTTTTGTTGTCTGTTCTTTTCTCTCTGCTCTTTCCATTCACCCCAACCAGCTGAGGCAGATGACCACCCACCCTGAGCCTGGTTTTCCTTCTCTGCTATAGCATGTATAGTTGTATTGGTGACTATTGTTGTGTTGGGTCTTATATAGATAAACTCAACTGAATCGAATGGATCCACCTTTGGCAGCAAATAACTTCAACATGTTCATTCTGCGCCAGTGTTTAGACTATTCTTCTATTCTCTGACAGTATCATGTAGGATTCCTGGATAAAATCATTTTGTCCTTCATGATCCCTCCGTCCTCAACTTGTCCACTACTACTACATCCAGTTGGTAAGCCGTTACCAGTTTGTCGGTCTGTACCTGAACGTCCCACATACCAATTTCAATTAATTCTTCATGTAAGAAAAGTCACAAAAATGTGTTGTTAAGCTGTAAATCATAGTTTCAGACAAAATTAAAATAGAATCAGACAAAATCAGAATCAGTTTTACACCAAACACAGCAGAGCATTACAGTTTGTACCTGTCATCAACATCTGCTCCTCTGACTCTCTGATAGTAAATTTATATGAAGGAGAAACATCTCAGCAGGATTGAAAGTTCAGAAAGGATAAAATAAAAAGTATCACCAGCTGCTTTCTATATAATTTTAACAGCTGTCATTGTTGATAATCCAACATTAATGATTTAATTCCACAGTGAAGGAGTAGTACATGAAATAATCCTATATAATAATAAATATAAATCTTTCTTACCTTTAACATTTATTTGAAGAGGATCACAAACAGCTGTTGCTCTGAACGGTCCGTTCTCGATCCTGAAGTAGTATGTGTCTGTGTGTCTCGTGGTTAAATGATAAAACAGAGTGGTGCAGTTTTTCTGACTCAGGTTTCCAGTGATGTTCATTGGATATTTGTTAACTGTCCCACTGCTGTTGTAGATCACATTGTTTGGGTAGTTGCCAAAATTTGAATTATTTTTAATCCACACTCCAAAGGTTTGTCTGCTGCTGTCAAATGTGGCTGCTCCTGGTGTGGTGGTAAAGTTACATGGGATCATCAAACATGATCCACTCAGAGCTTCCATCTTCTGTGGTGCAGTAATGAAGAGGTGTGAATCCTGAGGACAAGCAGCCAAAGCTCCTGTGAATCCAGTGTCATGATTAACAACATGTGGAAAAATCAGTATGAGGTTCAACATTTTTCCTCTTAACAGTTTGAGTTAGAACAAGTTTCTCTCTCTGGTCTTTTTCTTTGTTTCTGAATAAAGTTCACCTGTAAATAATCAGAGTAATGTTAGAAATAAGTGAAGAAACATGTCACCTGAAACAAAGAGGACGCTCAGTAACACGCTGACTGTCTCCATGTTCACACACACATCATTCACGCTCTTTATGACGAGTTACATATTTTAAATTCACACAGGAAACCAGTTTTTTAAAACCTTATCGTCTGTAAAAAACATATTTTATTTAATACATCAAAATCTGTAACTTTCATTTTAGGACTGATCAATCTATAGAATTGATGTAAAAATGAATGTGACGTTACCTCTAAGTGAAGAAAGGAAGATGGTTTTGTTAGGACTGCTCGTATGATGTGAGGGTAGCTCAGTTTTCTCTTTAGATCTCCCTAATTAATAATTCATGCATAAAGTTTGCAACACAGATTACAAATAAATGTAGAATAGATCGCTCATGCTGTTTCATTAATAGTGAACATGACAACTCCCTCGTGATGACGTCTCTGCTGTTTCCTGTGGACATGAAGCAGCACAGAGAGTGGTCTTAGTGCTCTGCACTGAATTTACTGCAGCTCATACTGTTTCAGTCTCAGTTCAGCTCCAACATGAGCTCCAAATAGTCCACTGTAAATATTGAGCGCTTACCAGCCACCTCACCGAGCGAGAAGCCCTTTATTTTCTGCTTATTTGTCTCCCGTTTGTGGTTTAGGAGATTAGGTCATTTTTTGGATTAGGTAAGCCTTATGTTTGCTGTTTTAGGCATTGCTCACCTCCAAAATCATTAACAACTACTTTGAATTTGCTTGGGAGTGGGAAGAGTGGGGCAGGCACATGTTACGTCCAACTCATCCCTAGACCAGGCCAAATTCTGTCACCATCAAATCCCACAGCCTCAGTTTGATGTGTCTGAATGTTGCTGCCCTCCAGCAAAGAAGAGGTTCTCTAAGTGTGATGCATTTGTGTTTTAGGACTCAGAAATAAAAACAGGCAGCACAGATTAGACATAGAAGATGATCTGATGAAGAAGGGGAGGATGGGAGTTGGACTCCGCAGAAACAGAAAGTGTTTGAATCTTGAATCTTACACATTATATAAATATATACAGAGTAATGTAGAAAACCCAACAGTCCCACTTGAGCAGCACGTAAGGCAACAG
>JAUYWH010000012.1:12335911-12384383 GCA_034779795.1 Ctenopoma multispine | reverse complement strand
GTGGGGGGCGGGGGGTCAAGTAGCGGTCATGATCATCAATCATCTTTTGACATAAACCCTATCCTATACTCTCTAAGAGGCTGTGAGCAGACGGTTTTCTTTCAGAGCACAAATGTGAAGATACTGTCAAGATAAGAGATGAGAGAAGAGCACAAACACTCAAGTAAAAGTGTACTGTACTGTGAAGAGTACTACAAAAGTCATTGGGTATTCTCTGAAGTCTAGTTTGGTTCTGTATGTCTCATAAACTAGATTTCTGCAGAAATCCACAAGCAGCATAGAAGGATAAGAATAAAAATAAAGAATGAACCAGAAGAAAATCATGAAACACTAAGAGAGACTAGTTATCTGTTATTAGAACTTTAAAACGTTAAGTTTAGCACCTTTGCGAAATGTAAAAAGCACATTATGTCAAACTGGGTGCAACATATTCTCTGTATTCTCTCTCAGTACAATAAATAACACTTGACGTGAAGGATTATAAATCTAATAACAACTGAACCTGTGCTTGTGATATTGATGTTTAGTTAAAGAATTCAGGGGGTGAAGCTGCAACAGCTCGATAGGTTTCAGAATGAGCTTTGCTTTCACGTTGACACAAAGAAATGAGATTTAGCCACTTCACGCATTAATCGGGTCTGTACGGTTCCTCTTCGGCTCCACCTGGTCAGGAAGCACAGTTGGCTGCACAGAGGCTTCACCTGTTCACCACTGCTGAGAGGACCAGAACATGTATGTGAAACACACACACACACACACAGAGGAAGTGTGTAGGAGTGTGAATCCTGGCTGCGACACAGTAAACCTATGCTCAAGAGACGTTGAAACGAGTGCAAATTAGAAATTGAAAATATGCTGCACACACACACGCAGACAGTGAGTGTCGGGGGGTTTTGGCTAATTTTGCAGCTTTGCAATTCATATTTTCAGTGTTTGGGGATTTGAAAGAAGCCGACATCTCATTTTTTGCCATTTAGCCGTCACCCACGCACAGCGCCGTCCTCTGGGTGTGACTGCAGTCAGGGAATCCACTGACGATAATTACACAATATCTGTACGAGGAAAATACTGACACATCTGAGCTGTTTCACAACATCTGCTGAGGCTGAAATTAAACAGATGCATATGAGAATGCAAAGAGACTTGTGAAATTATGTGAGCCACAAATGAAGGACGGCATGAAAACTTCATGTTCAGGTTATACGGGATGAGTGACTGAATAAGCATAAGAGACACAGGCGCAGGCCCTTGAGCCTTCAGGGGCTCCTGAAGTGAGATTTAACGCTGTGTTAAAAAAAAAATTATTTATTTAAGATTATACTTATTCTTCCACTTTCAAATTTCTCAAACTTTTCTTAAATTTTCCACCATAAAAAATAATGTCTGGCCTTCTGACAACCTCAGCCTCCACTAAACTTGCCGTTTCCATCTCGTGCCTTTTGTATAAATACAATCTGACGCTTTTCCAGCTGAAGAATACAGTGTCCCTGCCTAAAATAGCTCTCCGGTGCCGCAGGTTATCAGAAAAGAAGCCCACGAGTTTCATAAAGAACAGGCTGGCTTTTTGGAAGCCGACTTACAGAGTTATCCTTTAAAACTCGAGTTGAGCGCCTAATAAAGAAATGCTGGGAAATGCTGCCACTGTAAGAAAGAGTGTGGAACAAAAAGGGATGTTGAAGGAAGCAGGCGAAGCTGTACAGGCTTAAAGACAATTAGAAGCAGGACCTGCAGGTCTACTCTGACAGCAGCCTTTTTATATCCTCTATGTGTGAAGAGTACGTGTCCTGTCCAGGAAACGTGTCCTGTGGTCAGACGAGTCCACGTTCCAGTTTAGGTTCTCTGTGCCAAAAACATCTCTTCAATCCAGACCATAAAACAGCGAAAGAAGAGGGCGAAAAAGCCAGTCTGTGTGTTGGTACGGCGGCGTCTTTCCCCTGCATGTCAGTTTACATTTCAGCAGGAAATACTGAACACTTTTCAATCTGCATGTGCTACAACACTGTGTCACCAATATTTACATGCGTGACACATTATGAGCCCAATGGAAAAACCTAAAATTCATCAGACTGTGGCCGTGAGATAAAACAATGAATGTGAACAAAGCAGCAGAGTGAAGCCAGAGAGCAGATGTCTCCGTTTTATATTGTCCCGTAATCCCGTCAGGTCCTGAGAGAGCCCGACACACTCCGCTGCCGCCTTATTAGCAGCTGAATGTTTTATTTTCACCGTTTTCACCGAGGGTTCCTGCCTCAGATAAAGACAGGAGACTGTTCAGGGGTGCTAACTCTCAGAGACCTGCCGAGGCCTCACAGGTCATAAAACATAGATTTACATGAAGGGAGCGGAGCTGCAGTGTTAGAACAAAATGAGGAAAAACTCATGTTCACCCGCAAACACTTTAATGTTTAAAATCTACCCTGCAAAATGAAACTGAAAGGATGATACAAGAAGAAATGTCTCATGTGGTAACAGCACGTTTTAAGCTAAAGGAGAAGGTGGGAAAGAGACAAGACCTGGGATTAATTAGGAAAAACCTTTAAAAAAAACCTTCATGGTACCGATTTCGACCAAAGCAGCAAACTGATTTACACGGTGCGATTCAGCGTGGTACAATGTGACTGGACAACACAATGACTTTCACTATTAACTAATCAAATAACATTTCACTAACTGATACTGCCTGTGTACTTTAAAGAAGTATGGTGAATTTAACAAATTGCATCTGACTTCCCAAGCTCCACGTCTCTCTGGTAAAGACAGCGTTGACACACGTTTGAGTACTTACAAAACCAAGCATAGTTATGACTACTGGGAGCAGTTATCACATGCTGCTGAAGTTAAACCATCTCCATCCATCACCCTTTCTAATAATCTGTCTCCTACAGCGCTGTATTAAAAGACCAACTTCAGCTGTCTCGGGACCATAGATGTGGGTCCAACAGGGCTGGACTCCACCTCCTCGTCTGCTCTGTACATTAAAGTTCTGAAACAGAGCCTCAGTAATAAGACCAGAGAAAAGACGTTAGAGACGAGTCTCTGGCTCAACATGAAGAGATTCTGACGTCTATGGAGGAGTTCGGATACAGATCCTGTCAGTGTGTGTGAATCTGTGACAGGAGTCCAGGAAGTGTTTAGGATCATAGACCGTGGACTGTGTGTGTTTGTGTGTGTGCGTGCAGAGTAAGGTCTGGTGGGCTCAGCGGGTTCAGGAAGGGCTTTTCTAGAACAGATGGAGGACACATACACACACACACACAAACATGCTGTATAAAGGCTGTGGAGGAACTCATGCACCAGAGAAATCAATTGAACATCCCGTGTGATATTTGGAAAACACACTGAGAAACACACACACACACACACACGACCTACAAACTGCTGCTGCATCCTCTGTAGCTCCAAACAATTACTGTGGCAGCCGCTTTGTCTTCACTGACAGCTGAACAAATGCTAGCTCCCCACGCCGCTAATACAGTTAGCATGCTATAGGCCTGGTCATTACTTCAGTCTGTTTCACACGATTATCTCTGCTAGAGGAGGTGCTGTTAAATGCAGCTCAGTAATACTTCTTCTAAATCCACATATTCAGTGTGTTTCCATGCAGCTAAGTCACCTGGTTACTGTAAAAGTTTCTACTTTTAAGGAAGAAGACTGATCTTTACGTTTACGTTCTCTTGATTTACAGTAAACAGACCTGATTAATGTAACCAGGTTACTTAAGTGCACGTTAATACAGCTAGTGATCGTCTTCTGTTGACTTTTTCCCCTTTTGAAGTGCGGCACTCAACTCTGGAGAGGAAGGGAAAGAAAACGGAAAGTAAGCCCCCTCTAATGTGAGAGAATATTTCTGTTCAGAGCAGCATTGGTGTTATTAACAGTCCAGGCAGGAGGCTTTCTCTCTGCTAATGTAGTTAGAGCTGTACACCAGGGGTCCGACCTCATTTACAAACCCACCAGGAACACGGGAACGGGGTGATTAAGGTTCCACACAAGAAAACCTGCCTCCTGGGAAACTCAGTGCAGAGTCAGGGACCTGAAGGACACAAAGTTCATCTGAGTGACAGAGATTTGATCAAGCTTGAGACACAGGGAGGCAGACAGAGAAGATGAAGAAAGAAAAAGAGCGAGCGGAGAGCTGCGGTCCTGTCGTCTCCTCAGGAAACCATAATTGAAGGTGACTGATGAAGTTTGGATGAGAAAACACACCTGCTGGTGAAGTGTCCGGTCTGCCCATGCAGCAGATGGTGAAGTGAACTACTGGGATCAATCGCCATTTTGGAGCTGATGGATTCTGCTGAAAACATTCCTCATTATTACACCTTTCAACGTCTTTCTAATCTCTTCTCTTACCTTGAGTGAATTAAACTCATTACTATATGTTTACTACAAACCTTTTTTAGAGTTCAGCAGTAAGTTCACCTTGATAAAGATGATCCTGGTGAGTTCTGTGTTCATATGAGAGTTATTTGTCTCACTACATTTAAATCAACGTGAATAAACCAAGTATCAGAAACACCTGCCTCACACCCACATGCCCACTGATGGCTGTAGAGTTCAGGTGTCCTCCCCTGCGGCTCCAGGTCCAATCTTCTCTCAGAAATCTCTCTGTATCACTACAGCAATACTGGTGTAGAGAATTTCCTTGGAAAGTCTTTTTACATTCAGACGCTCAGTGTGGTGAAACAGCCGACTGATCAGTTTGGACAGCGGAACCTAAAGCACCAGGACGGGAGCCAAGAGACACGATATACACTAATGCTAATGTTATGCAGCCTGTTAATCACCGTGGCTTTACGTCTGTAGATACACAAATTTAACCTCAGGTTGGGTTTTAGTGTTTAATTATTCAAATGAAGCACTAATAAAATCAGAATCAAGCAGTAAAACATAAAGCACAGCTGGGCTTCTGTGCCAATACTTTATTTCAGATTAGTAAATCTGGTTACAGTCTAACTTTAACCATGACTGGTGCAGGTGACTGTGGTCAGATTAACCTGTCAGGAGGATGCAAGGTGATAATGAGCCCCAGGGTATCTATTAGTCCCCTCTTACCTGGAAAAAGATTACATGCACAACTTCTCTCTCCTTTATGAATATACCACAACCAAAATGTGTCTTTATGACAACTGGATTCAATTTGTAAAGCTGCTGTAATCAATACTCTTACAATAATGTACTGAACGACAAGTTTGAGTAGTTTCCTCCTCCCCTCGTGACCCAAAAACATCAGGTTTCATTTTACAAACATGCATAAAAGACTGAAGAAATTAGACTCGTGAAAGTAGATTTTATGCCACATTTCATGTCGACCGACACCGTGCACATTTCAGAACTATTCTTCTTCTCGTCAGCTGTAGTTTCACTTGCTGTCTGTTCCTAATGTGCTCTCAGGGTCCAGGTGAAGTGATGACAGAAACCGTGCAGAGGAAAAGAAAGTCAAGTGGTCGCATCAACAGATCTTCCAGACAACGTGTCTACTGTTCGCAAGTGGAGCAGTTACACACAGACACAGTATCCTCTGACGGCTGGAGGAAATAAACAGACATGAGGCTGCAGTGGACGGTGATGTCTCCCTGGTTGAAGTCTATGATGTGATAGTAATTAGAGGCGAAGGCGGAGGGACAGAGCTAGAAATTGATGCCCCCCTCCCCCTGTTATTAATAAAAGCTAATGAAGACCAGGAAGCTCTGATCTCCACCCCTCCATCACTGAGGCAGCTTGGTTAATTTAAACTCCGGCCACACATTCACTATCTTTCATATATCTTAGTGTGTGTTTCGTGCTGTTGTTAGACAGACACACACTGTTTTTAAAGCTTCTGACCAAGACACAGAACATCCACATACAGTACATCCTGCTGCCTGCTGCTGTCAAAAAACTGTACAATACTAAATTGAATCTCAAGCTTTTCAACAATCAGGCAAGAGGAGGAGTAAACCAGGGAATAAAACTGAAAATAAAGTTTATATGTGGTCCAGACAGTTTCACAGCCTCAGTCCTTTCAACACTTGTTTTTGTTCAACCTGACCACAACCTGCTGCATAATCCTCATGTCTGCAGATGTTGTGTCTCTGACCCTGTGCAGGACTCTAACTTTGTAACCATCAACACCAGGAATCGCCAGCACAGATGCTGCTTGCTGATCTGGACTTTGTCCAGCTTCTCTCCACCGCATCAAAGCCTCACTTTGACTTCATTTACATTTTTCTGCCAATTAAAGCAGAAGCTGAGTTTGTTAAACCGACTTCAGCCTCGTGAGTCCAGAGAATGAAGCTGAGTGTGAGCGTGTCTTTAGTTCAGAGCCGGGAAACATTCACGCACAAATAAATCTAAATACTGTTGTTGTTTCACTTGATGCTCACCATCCTGGAAAGTTCTTATTTTATTCACTTCTCTGGGTAAATGCCAGTTTTTAACTTATGACTTATATCATTTGTTGACCTGCTGCTGTGTCCTTGTGTTTCTAATACACAAGGACTGTCCCTGAACGCCTCACCAGAGTTTAAAGATCGTCCTGGTATATGTTTCGGTAACACCTGGATGTGCTCCTTTTAATAGTTTTCCAGGACTGGAATAAATATTACAAGTCACATCAGCCTGTACTGTGTCATCTACACATTTCTGACACACACACACACACACACACACACACTGTCGTCCCCCCCCCCCAAACACGCACACACTGCCCACCTACTTCAGTCTGTGGAACTAACGATGCAGAAGAGTTTGTTGATCCAGAGCGGAGGACGAGCTGCAGGACTGGAACAGAGAAGACGGATGGATGCGTGGATGGATTTGAAGCGATCAGGTCCGGGTCACGGGGCTGAAGTCTCCCAGATGGATTCTTCCGCAGGTCTGAACACGGGAGGAAGCGATCGATGGCAGGAACGTCGGGGGCCTTGATCCACCAGGCAGAAAGGAGACAGAGACAGAAAACTCAATCTGCAGCTCACAGCAGTGATTCACAGCCAGAAACAAGCAGCAAACACATCAAACTAACTCGTGTCAACACAACATGGGGTTTGTCCAGAGCTCAGGAACTTTCTCACTTTGTCCAGGAGGTTTTAACAGTTTTCTGAAAGCCTGCACAACTTTTCCATCAGACAAGTAAAAAAAGAAAAATCCCTTTACACGTCTGTCGTATCCTCACGAGTAGATGCTGCCCAAAGCTGACTAGTTCCTGATTATATAAAGTCAGACGCCCACAGTAACAAGGACGTTTCATTTTAAACCACACATACTGAGGTGACGACCTCAGACTGTGGACGTCTGTGTCATTTCAAAACCACTACAGACCTGATACATGGTTTATCATAACTGACCATAACTTTCTTATGTTTCACCTCCTTCATTTCATTTCAGGAGAAACACATCAGAAGCACACAGCAGATAAACTAGAAACACACGAGGCTGAGATAAGAGAACCGCAGCTTTGAGCAGTGAACTGAAGATGCATCTATAACAACAGCAGCTGCTTCTCCTCCATGTTAAAATAAACAAAACTAAGCTGTTTAATTACTGATTTTCACATTTTAACATTTCAGATCATTTAGTAAATTTCTTTTGTCACAAACACCTCACAGCACAGTAGCATCTCTTTCCTTTGGGCTTCATGTTAAATCAAAGTCTTATTTCCACTCATAGTGACTGAGAGCAACATTTCTGATTTTCAGAAAAACGTTGTTAATCACGTTAAAAACAACAGATTCAGTCCGACCACAGTTCGATCGTTTGATGGGGATAAAGCAGACGTGACACTGGATTGAGACTGGATAAAAGACGTTTAGCAGCCGATGCGAACAGTGACAGCAGTGTCAGTTGATTTGCAGGATTCTGACTGAAAGCTCCGATGAACCAGACAGATTTGGTCCAGTCAGCTGGGACTGAGGGAAATCCCCTTTTATTGATCTGTCGCTCCTGCAGATCCGTCCATCAGTCAGCAGGTTCTGCAGGGACACAGACTCTGCTTCTTCCATCTTTGTGAGGACCCACGTTGAAGGAAATGAGCTTTACAACAGTTTTTAAACTGGAACAGTCCCCGTGTGTAAAACGGCAGAATATTAAAGTCTGTCTCATGATGACGACAACAGGTGGAGATAAGCAACTTCATTCACTCAACCACTGTACTCAGGTACAATTCTGAGGTATTTGTACTTTACTGGAGTACTCCACTCCATGTATTTTAAATGTTTAGTTACTAGTTATTTTTTGCAGATGTAAATACAAATGTAATCAGCTAATAAATGATGTAGTAGAAAATGTAGACAGAGGTGATTCTATTTGGGCCTAAAAACCTCAGAGACATGTTATCTAGTCAGGCAGTCACCCTAGATGATATAGCTCTGGCCTCTAGAGCTACTGTGAAGAATCTTGGAGCTATTTTTGACCTCCTTTACCTCCTACATAAAATAAATATCTAGAACTGTTAAATCTAGAATAGACTTTAAAATCCTTCTCCTCACTTATGGATCAGGTGACCCTGAACCATCTCTTAGTTATGCTGCTATAGATTCAGTCTGCTGGGGACCTCCCGCATTACACTCTTCTCCTTCTCTCTCTGTCCACTCTTAATCCATCATTGCATTTTATTGACTTTGTTTCCTCTCTCTTCCCTAGTTGTCCTTCGTACTCTCCCTCTCTCTCTCTGCATCTTTCTGCAGGTATCTTCGATCGTTTTTTTCTCTTTCCTCTGTCCACTCACCCCAACCATTCAAGGCAGATGGCCGCCCACCCTGAGCCTGGTTCTGCTGGAGGTTTCTTCAGTTAAAGGGAGTTTTTCTCTCTCCACTGTTGAGTTTTCTACATTATTCTGTATATATTTATATAATGTGTAAGGTCTTAAACTTTACACTGTAAAGTGCCTTGAAATTACTTACTGTATGTTGTGATTTGGCACTATATAAATGAAGCTGAATTGAATCTTAGTGACAGAAAAACAAGATTCTTGGTGTTAACAACGTATACAGGTATGCAGTAACTAGTAAATAGTAAGTCTAGTATCCTGTTTAAAAATAAATATTCTAATATTACCTAGAGATATACACAGTTAATAACAAACTAAGAGATGTTATTTAATTTGTAATTACTATTAAATTCTTTTATAACTAAGCTATTACTTGGGAAATTCCAATGTTGTTACATTTCTGTTATCAAACTAGTATCACCGTTACCTTAAATTTAAAGTTTCAGTCTTATTTGGATCTCAGACCCAGTATGTGGGGACAGAAATTATGACTGTTGTTTCCCTGGTTCACATTCAAGGTCAAAGTAAGACTGGTCCTCATTAAGACAGATGAACAGTACACTCACACTGCATTGGAGAACAACAGCTGACACTGAGTTTTCAACAACAACAACACACACACACACACACACACACACACACACACACACACAGATTACAACTATTCTCAAAACACTTTGTTCCACATCAACAGGCATCCGAATGTTGACAGACACAACCACAAACACTGCATCACACACACACACACGCACGCACGCACACACACACGCATGCACGCACACACACACACACACACGCACGCACACACACATGCAGCAGTGCCATTGACCTTTACACTAAAAGACAGCAGGACATCAACAAACAGGATGTGTCTCTGACCTTTCACACATCCACTCCTAAAGAGCATACTGTACGTAGACACACACACACAGTGGGGGTGTGTATGTGTGTAGCACCCACTACACCACAAAGTAGCACTCCTACACATAAAATGAGATCATATTTCTAGTAAAAAAATTAATAATGCAAATGAAAGAAGGTTTATTTTTTTTAGTAAAAGTTATGTATAAAAATGTATTTTCTGCTAAACAGCCACTCATCCAACAAGTGGCAGGAACAGTCCTTCTCCAGTCAGGTCAGGAGACTTGTTCAGTAAAAACAAAATTGGCTCCTTAAGAAGAGTGCTACACGCCGACATGTCCACCATAACCTCAGCACCACCTGATCTGGATTTCTATTGCAAATAGAGGTTTTAATGAAGATGAAATGTTGGCGTCACCTGTTTACACAGTCACAGGTGTGAATACTACACCAGAAAACCCAAACACATGAACTCTCACAGACAATTAATAAGTCTGACTCTGTAGAGACATCTACATCCAAACTCAGAACTCACCCCTGCTTTAACTTTCACTCAGTGACTTATTCTTTCATTAATTCAGGTTTGAGCAAACAAGTGCAAAGCGACTACCTCCTGTATAAGACCAGGACCCACACACTGCAACTCTTTTCATTCTTTTAGTCCAGTTTTCTCTCTTTTTCACTGTTTTGCATGTCTCATACTCGTTTTGCTTCCTTTAATGATTGAAGTGAATCATATGAATAGTTTCTTCATACAGAAGCTCATCTCAAAGGCTCCCAGGCCTTAAATACATTAATCATAAGTGAACAAAAGCATCCTACATATAATATTATGAAACGTTATATTATTAAATAACTGCTTCAGTGTGAAGTTTAACTGGGATAAAAAAAATGCATCATTACAACTAGCTGCTCTGCTCTCTGGGGTTTGGTTTAATTCCTGACATTCATGATGAAATAGTCAGGGTCTATTGCCTGGTTAAATAACCTAACAGAAAGGTCAAACAAGCTCCTACACACACTAACACCAACACCACATGACTACACGATGACTTAGTACTTGTTAAGGCGTCTAAAAAACCAAAAAAAAGGAACACTTTACAGGAAGCTAACCTAATAGCAGCACTTCTGTCAGGTGTGTTTGTAGCCGAGCAGCTAACATGCTGACCTATCACAAGGGCATGTTTGGAGGCAAAATCAGCACCATGTAACCCGATATGTGACCAGTATGTGTTCTGAAGGCAGGCGCTAAAACATCGCAGCGTAGTTCATTCATTAAAATATTGTATCAATGTTTTAATGTGTATTTATAGGAGTTCAAAAACAGCATAGCTAACTCACCTCCTGTCACTATCCAGCGACGGGTTGCTGTTAAGAAGGCTGAGACGCGCCTGAGTCTCTGATTGATTATAAATCCTATTTAAAGGCGACTTAATATTTGTGTGTCGACTTTTAATAACAGTAACATTTCTATATGTGGAATTAAATCTAAATAAATAAAGTAAAAAAGTGGAGAAACGTCACATGAAAGTGTTGAAAGCGTGTTTATACACAGGCGCTGTTTGGTCCCTCGCCGTGAAGGGTCCTTAAGTCAAACGGTCGCGGTGCAGCGTTGTTAGTAACATGATGGCGGCGTCCACTCGATCACAGGTGATCTCTCTGTACAGGATGATGCTAAAAGAGAGCAAGAAATTTCCTTCGTACAACTACAGGTAGGAGATTATGTCTGACTGTTCTCAATTTTTCTTCTGGGTGGTTTAAACTGAGTGACAGCGGCTGGAAAGATGCTAACGCAGAGGCTAACGGTTTGTTTACAGTAGCCGCCTGACAGATTAAGTGTCGTGTAGCTGTTGAAGAAGAATAAAACACTAATGACGTACATAAATTACGTCACTGAAATTCACCAAACTGTCACCTGTATGTCAGCACTGTGAGTTCAGTTAGTGACGTAACGTTATTTCTGTAGGAACTCGTTGTTTCATAATCATGTCAGCCGCTCTGTAGTGTGGTCATACAGCTAAAGGATCATTCCGGAATTTTTTTGCCTAGTAGAAACAGCATTTCTTTCTATTTCCTTAAATACAATTAGGTTTAAAATTATATATTACTTTTGTATTGCGTTTTCTATCATATTAGTTATGGTCTGTTTGTTTGGCAATGCCAGTATTAGTGGTAAGTGAAAGGACTAATAACCTTTACTTAAGTAAAAGTACCAATTTAACACTGTTCTTTCAGCAAAGACTCTAAGCTTAGTTGCGTTTTCTAATTTAACTTAATGAAACCAATACATTTTTATCCTAAAACTTCTTATATCACTCTTCACTGGAAGAGTCTTATGTAATACCTCTATAACGTCACCATAATACAAACAATAGAACCTTTTTGGTTTAACATGCAATTAGATATGATATAAAAATCTTCATAGGACAGTAAGAACATGTCCGTATTATTCCAGTCATTAGTGAACATGCTCTCTGTACACTGACATTTTACAAACTTCTCATATTAATAAACTCATGCTGTCTTTGATCATATTATAAAATGAACTTGCACATTATTATTTTCAGTTTTGCTCATATTCTGAACCCTGTTGTTGAAGGTATCTGCCTTGTTTATCTAAAACCTGTGTTTAAACTGCGATACTCTTCTCATTATGTTTAATTCAGCATATTTGTACGACAAGTATTGCAGTATTATGTAAGGGTTTAAAGATTCCAAATCCAAAGTTAAATTTGAACTTTGATTTTTGAGCCACTATTTGGTTCATGACTCAGTTTTTGCTTTTTTGGTTTTGGAGACTTTGAAACATGATTTGGACTGTCCCTGACTGCCATGCAACATGGATGACTTACACTGTGTATGGTCCCTGAACACAGCACACCACAGCTGCAGCTCCTTCTATAGACCGAGTGTTACTTTCCAAATGTGGTGGTGGTTGGTCTCTTGATCTCAGTTTAAGAACTGTTACACCCTTAGAGATTAACCTAAATCGCCAAAAATTTCGAGTAAATAATAATATTATAATACTATTTTTAATCTTTCTATTTACTGAACATATTGTGTAGGAGAGTGTGTAGCTAACTGTGGAGGAAAAACTGTGTAGTCAGTGTTGTAAATGATCTTTGTCACAGAAACTGAGATCATGGACTCTAAGCGTCCTTCATACTGTGGCTGAGTTTTTATCGTACCTCCCTCAGGGTCCAGTCTGTTATTTTCCCAATGTGTTTATTTTGTAATACTGGAGTTTGACTGCTGTTACTGCAGTAAATGAGCAGGGTTTGTAGTAATGTGTTGATAGTATGTGAGTTATTTCCTTGATCTGCGGCTCTGTGGTGCCGTGTTGGACAGAGAAGTCAGAGGATCTATCAGTGAGTCTGCTGCAGTGGTTCAGAGTCTGTGGCCTAGTTTGTACCTGACCACTGACCTGAATTTGTCTGCAGCCTCCTGCTGCTCAGATCCCATCAGGACTCAATCTGTTCTGCCTAACTGACTGTGACACGCTCTGCATTCATCCTGCAAATCAATGCAGCAGCTGCTGTTGAAGCTAATACGTTTGAAGAGCTTCACGCTGATGCTGGATTAATATGGGAGTTATTCTGATGAAGCTGCACCTGTTTAAACCAGGACTTGAGTCTAGTTGATAATGACCTTTGTGTTCCCCCTTTAGTCCCTGTTTCTTCAGTCAGCTTGACAGCTCCTAACCTGTGTCCACACTACATGTTTGAGTGGTTTTAAAAAGAGTTATTTTTTTATCAGGAGAGGTGGGCAAAGAAAATAATGCCACAGAAACATGGAGTTCATATATGCAGCTTCAAAACTCACTTTATTGGTACAAACTCTGCTTTGGTGGCTTTAATAGTCGAGGCTGCTGTATCCACCTTCATCATCGGGGTGGCTTTGAGGGTTGTCGTCTCTGCTTCGTGAAGCCTGTCTGTGTGTGCACCACCTTCAACCGTCCCAGCACACAGAGCTTTGCACGGACATCAGAGACGCGCCTTCATGTGGACCGCCACTGTGTTGAATTATTGAGCCGCCAGATGAGAATCGGCCTCCTCCTGCTGCCAGGTCCAAATAAAATGAAATAATATTAAAATTCAATCCACCTGCGCAGAGTGGAGCAAAACAATGGTGGTGTGCTTCATATTTACGAATTCTGCGTTCGTACGTCACAGCTTTTGTCTGTGTTTAGAAGACACAACATTTAAGATTGATGCTCCTCCTCTTTTAGTCTTTTTTATAATGTTGTTTTGTTGTGGGTTTCCCCTCAGAAGCTGCAGTTTGTGATGAGATAGAGGTGCAGGGTTGTTGTTGGAGTGACCTGAATATGCCAGACGTAGCTGCAGGCTGTATTTTGTTGTCTCTCTCTCTGCCTCTCTCTCTTTCTGACTACAATAACAGCTGATGCAGCCGCTCACAGCGTTTCCTGCGAGGAGAGTTTGGCTGATTTTGCAGAGAGAGAGATGAGGGAAAATAAAAAAAACATGGAAATAAACTGAGGTGCAATGAAACATTAATGATTCTCTGCAGGATCATTAGATCAGTCCAGCAGCTGATAGTAACAGGAAACTGAACATAAACACAGAAATGAAATTTAAACACAAACCCTGTCAGTTTGGGGTGTTTGAGAATGTAGAAAACATGTTTAAGTGCAGAGGATTTTTTGGAGAACAGAAATGTAGAAGGATCAAACAGTTTAGCAGCCACGATGATCCACACATTAAATTGACCATATACTGGAATTTGTGGATAATTCTACAAATGTGGACATTTATGTGAAAATATTATATTAATCAATATATGTATAACTATGCTTATGCCTTTGAACATATAAGATTTGGGCCTTTTCACTTTTCTAATCTCATATCTCTCTATCTAATATCTCTAATCTCTCTTTCTTGACACAGAGACACCAGTTTGGTCAACTTGTTTGAGAAACTTGTTTAAATGCGCAGGTCAGAAAAAAAGAAAGGTGATATTTTCAAAGAATAACTTCCATTGTCTGTGTACAGTGGATGTGTAAAGTTATTCCAATACAGACTGTGTGATATTCTGCAGTGTGCTGTGGACAAAAGCCCCTTGAAACATCGATGAGTGTGGGCTATGTTTCGAGCATTATACGCATGTGACAGGAGCAGCTTCCCCTGTTTTAGGTCCAAACTCCTGGTGTTATCCCGGTTAGTCTGAGCCTTGAATATTCACCAATCCCATCGTTGTCTTAGGACTTGAACATTTTGTCCAGTTCTGCCTTAAAACTCCAGTTTAAGACCAAGAAAAACCCTGCAGAGCACAAACACCAGGTGTGCTGGAAACTGATAAAGAGACATAGGTGGAGAGAAATAGAGGGAAGAGATGGAGGTGGAGGAAGCAGAATGTCAGAAGTAGGTCATCTCTCTGCAGAAGAACAACAAATAAACTGACTCAGTGTTTTTGTCTTTTATGTGAGTCAGTGTGAGTTTAATTCTTCCTCTCACTTTGTCCCCGTCTCTGTTTCTGCTTTGTCAAAAGTGTCTCTCGACCCGTCCTCCTTCATGTCTCCCTCTCTTCATTAAAAATAACTCTCCCCAGTGGATTCTTTTGTCATTGTGTGTGTGTGTGTGTGTGTGTGTGTGTGTGTGTGTGTGTGTGTGTGTGTGTGTGTGTGTGTGTGTGTGTGTGTGTGGTTAAAAACCCGTCAACTCATCGGGACATGACAAAAGCTTCTGATGAATTAGTGATTGTTGAAATCTCTCTTTCATCCGTCTTTTTCTCTCCTCCGCTGTCCTCTCCTCCTCACATCACCTCCTCCTCATCTTAAATAGATCACACGAGAGAATTCCCTCTGAAGTTTCAGTGACGAGACAAACTCACACACACTTCAGGAAAAAAAAGCGCAGGAGCATCTCTGTCTTTCTTTGTGTGTGTCAATATCAATTGACTTTGTAGGTTTGAAGCGTCTGATGCTGAAACACCAGATTTAACTGCGTGGACGTTTTGACAGGACGCAGTTGAAAATGTGTCACGTTATTGAACCGAATGACAGAAAGTTACATTATGAATCAGTAAATTATTGTATATGTACAGTGATTTGATTGTGGTGAACAACACTGCTGCAGTTATGACAGTTATTACATCTTCTTGACCAAAGACAAAATGTGGAAAGCCTGTTAAAACCTGAAGAAATCATCTCGCTGCAGGGTGGATAGTTGGATAGTTTGAAGCATTAGGACATCCAGTCAATTCTGATCCAAGTGCTTTAAAGAGCTTAAATTTCCCTAAAGGTTCAAGAAATCTTCTACAGCCCAGATCCAACAGATGTGCTGTCTGTGCTGCTGACATTTCTTCATCCAAATACTGAAGATTAAAAACCTACCAGCTAAAGCCCTTGTACACGTCCGTACTCTTACTACGGACACATGACAAAACATGATGGCAGGAGCAGCAGTGAGCAGAAGAGCTGCTGTAGTTGTTGACACCCATACTAGCAGGAGCAAACCAAACATTTAGAGATCTGTGGAGACCACACCGTTTGTTGTAGTTCCTTATGTTTGGGCTGCAGAATAAAATCAGGACTTATGAGACAAAGCGTTTCTTTGGGGGGGGTTCAATCCACACGGTCTGCAGAGACATCTAAAAAAAACTCTGACGCTGTAAAACTTGTGATTTATAATGTTGCTCACGCTGCCCTCGGTCCATCATCGTGTCCAGAGGAGACACTGAGCTGCTGGACCGATCGTCTTCTTCCAACACTTTCTAATCTCTTTGTTGTTCTTTTTTCCCTCCGTCTCTTATTTTGCTCATTAGCGGCAGGGCTCATTATGCTGAGACAGGTTTGCATGAATCAGTTTGATGGAGGGGCCGGAAGGCCTTGTCTTCGGCCCCGCTGAGCCAGAATAAAAAAAAAAAAAAAGACAAAGAAAAGAGCTGGACGTTTAAATCACAAGCTGCTCACCGCGATCCGTCAGACCGTCATTCTTCTTCACCTTCATTTTCCTTCTTCCTACTGTCCTCCCTCCTTTTTCTCCTTCCGTTCCTTGCTGCTTCCTTTTGGGTCACGTGTTAGTATCCAAGTCTTTTCATCTTTCATTATCTTTTCCGTCCTTGTTTATTCTACTTTATTCAAACATTCTTGTCCTTCCCCGTTTGTTTTTTTTCTTCCTTACTTCCTGCCTTCATCCTTTCAGCCTTTTTCTGTTTTTTATTGTCTTTTTTTCTTTTCTTTGTTTTATGCTTCCTATACTTTTTCTTTCCTCCTTCGGTTCCTAATCACCATCCGTTTCTTTATGCTTTTCTTTTCTTCTTCTACCTCTTTTGCTGCTTTCCTCATTTCTTTACATCTATATTAGTTTTCACTTCACCGCTTCAGTCGTTCATATATTAATCATGTCCTTGACTCAACATTGTTTTTGCTTCCTCTCATCCTTCATTGTTTAAGCATCATTTTCTTTTCCATGTTTATGTTATTTCCTCTTGACCCTTTCCTAATTTTTCTTTACTAATTCTAATTTCACATCCTTTTCCTTATACTCGTCCCCTTGTTTACTTCCTTCACTGTGTCTTTTCCTTGCCATCCGTCTTTTAATCTTCCTTTCCTCTTCTGCAATTCTTACAGTTAGTTCTTTTCATGTACCCTTCCTCATCCTTTTCCTACTCGTTCTTTACTTCATCCATTGCTACCTGTTCTCCTGGTCTTTCCCTTAAACATTTGAATTAGTAGTTTCATATTCTTGTCCAATTTATCTGCCTCCCTCTTCCTTTCTTCCATTCTTTTTTCCTTACTTTTTTCCTAACTTTCCTGACCCTCTCCTCCATCTCCCGCAGTCCCCTCTGTCACCTTCAAACCGATCTACACCTGCTTCCGCATCACTCCTCAATCATGTCCTTGTACCAGTTGTGGTATTTAACCACAGCATGTAAAGCTGATCCATCAGACTTTTATTGGTTCTGTCTTAAATCCTAAATGAACTCGAGACACAAAGGCAGACGGAGAAGATGAATGGCTTTGCCGGGCAATGCTGTAACTTTCCAAGGTCGATGTTGTAGTTCCCTCACATCTGAGGAGCTGCCAGCTGTAATGAGACCTGAGTCCATCAAGAATAAGAGCTGGAAATTAAACCAATGATCATTTTCACTCCAGGAACTCCTGACAGAAAATACATCAGTGTTTCCAGCTTGTCTGTTTTGATGTAAGTTGTTTATTATTCTGGATCCTCTGAACTGCATCGAGGCCTGAAGCTGAGACTAAAAACTGAAACACTGTTTGAGGTTACTGAGGCAGATTCTTAACACCCACGTTCAGATTTTACACCAGCTGCTTCTCTGGTTATAAAAAATACACATTACAGAAGTTTGCCCGTGAGAGAGTACTTCTGTAGTTTAACATAATGTGCCTTTGTGCCAGATAGTTCCTGGTACTTTTCTTTCTTTCTCACCATCCTCCAGTTTTCAGATACATGACTATCTAACTAATCAATAACTCAATTCATTGCCAACTATTCCAAAAATAGTGTGGCAGGTGCTAACTAGCCTGCTAGATGCTAAAGCGAACAAAGTCTAACATTGGTCGGTTGAAAAGGGGCAACGGACGTACACGCCAACAGAAGGTCTCTGTCACACACACTTTGCATCTCAGCGAACATTGGTTCATTGATTGGATCTCGCTCTGGCTGTTCTACAGCTCTTGCTCTGTGTTTTTTGGTGAGAAGCAGCAGGAAATCAAATCAGTGCTGGTCAGAGGAGTATAACGCGGAGCCCCGCTGACCCCCGGCTCTGACCACAGAATGGTTCAGCTGCTCCGCCTCTTCGCTGTCTCCCTGCGAGCTCTGAACAGAGAGCAGAATTTAAAGTTTAGTGAGAAGAACAGAGCCGTGCAAAGACCCAAGCCGCTGTTGGATTAGTTTTTCAGCAATGTCATGATGTCCATATATATTTATGTCTCTGTTGTTCTAATGTAAAAAGTGTTTTTTTTGGCTGCTCTCCTTCCACAAAGACTATTCCTGATCAGGTTTTTTTTTTGAGATATGAAATCATGGATCAACTCAGCATCTGGATGAAGCTGCCAGATGCTGAGTCAGTTCTTGCTGGGCTTCTTCTGGTGTGTGAAAAGGGAAAAAAATAGTTTTCCATGGTAAAATGCAGACTGAGATGTCAGTATCTTCTTGAAATCGGCACAGCGTGTTTAATAAAATTGAGAAAGGCTGCGTCATTGTTTTCATTGAACGTCCTTCTGAGCCAACACTGAGTCATTGCTGCCCGGACCGACAGTGTGTTTGTATGAACAGGAAATGGTGCACGACTCCACTGCATTTATTCTAATTATCGTATCTTCACTGATGAGTTAAATCATGCAAACCCAGCTCTGAGCTGTGTTATACTGAGGCGCAGGACCACGGGTTCTCTGTACCAGTGAATGACAGACATCAGTTAATCAACCTTTCAGCTCAGCTATAAAATAAATAATATTACATTTTCAAATCAAAATCACCAGTAGATATTTTTTAAACGTCTTTTCTGACATTTTATAGATACGCGAATCAATAATTTAAATAATGACGAGCTGCAGCTTTAAATTAAGTATTGATAGAGAAACACAGTAAGGTCTCAGTAAGGGTTTTAGAGGATCTTCCTTTAATCAACATTTGTTTTTAGTTCACCTACTGGTTCACTGGATACGTTCCGTTGCATTTCAGCAACATGTTGGGAACTTGACTTGATGCAGTTTATATCCACCTCAGTTGTTTGTTTTCTCTGCAGCCTTGAGCTTTGTTTTGCTCTCATCTGCACTAATTTGTCTTATTTTCTGTTTTCTGTCCCACCTCTGCTTTAAACTTGTTTGGTTGTTTACTTTCATAAATCCCACAGAGAGTTTTTGTACCTCGACTGCACATATTTGTTGTTTTTATTAGCTTCTGTCTGCTGTTCCTTACTGCTTGGTATTGCTCTCAGCGCTGTAGATACACTGAATGAAGAAAAGTGTGTGTGTGCATGTGTGTTACAGGACCTATGCACTGCGCCGGGTGCGTGATGCCTTCAGGGCCAACAGGAAAATGGAAGATCCTAAAGCTGTGGAGCAACTAATACAGGAGGGACAGCAGTCACTGGCACTGATACAGAGACAGGTGTGATACACACACACACACACACACACAGCAGACTGTTCCTCGGGTTGACCAGGTTGACTAGTATGCAGATGAACACCTGTTTACTGACTGACCACCTGTCGTACACACACACACACACACCCTCATTAATGTGGCATCTCGGGGCTAATCACCTCACCGTTGGTCACTTTGTTCCCATAATGCACCAGCAGCCTCTCAGCCAATCCCAGCAGAGGACTGTCAGTCTCTCAGTCGGCCTTTTTTTAAATAAGTGTGTGAATGCATATGTTATAACACCGGGATTTATGAGTCGTGTTGACTTATAAATGTATCACACACACACAGTGGGCAGTGGTGGGAGGAGTGTGTAGGTGGACTTAGTCAGTCTCACACACACACACACACACACACACACACACACACATTACACATACAATTTAAAGTCAACTCTTGTGGATTTACTTCAGTCAGTGTTAATGATAAAATTAACATGTTGGTGGTAATGATGGTAACATTACAAGAAAGAATTATAATTTTTATAATACACCTTTATTAAAATAAGTAAATTTAGCTCAAATAAAAATACAGAAAATGAAGACAAGGTAAAATATATAGTACTATACTAGATGAAAAGTCGGACACATCTGAAGTAAATTACAGTATCAGTCCATGGATTAGTTTGTAGTTTCAATCAGCCCCGCCTGCAGATTTTAGCTGATGTGTTTTTGCATCACTTGAATGTAGATGATCCTTGAGAAGTGTTGCTCTGTGTTTGTGTGACTTGCAGCTATAGTCACTGATGAGTTTACGTTGAATTTGTGGAGTGGCAGATTCTCCTGTGGACTCGAACAGTAGATGTTTTAACATAAGCAGACTCCACATGTAACTCACACTAAACAGTCGGGAGCAGTGCACTGTGGGATTGTTAACAGGTAGTAGAGTAAATAGTGGACAGGTTTATACATTCGACATTCGGACATATAGTGAACTAGATAGTGAATCAATGGTGTTTTGGGACTGAGCCGTGCTGTCCGCCATCACTGTGCTTTAAATGAGCAGATGCATGTGTGTTTGTTTGGTAAATGTGATTTTAAATGGAGCTGTGTTTGTGTTTTCTTCTCTGCCTCTCGCCCACACTGACTCGTGGATTAAATGTATCAGAGGATGAATATGCACCTTGTTTCAATTGTGCTGCAACACAACAGGTGTGGTGGAAAAATCCATATCTCACACACACACACACGTACATTTGAAGCCACACTTTGTGTGGATAAAGCTGCGTTTGGTGCTCTCTGGCTTCAGGTTTCCTCCCCTGAGTATGGATCCATACAGTGTGTTATATAAGACACACAGAGGGAGGAGGAGGAGACGCTGGTTTAGATGTGAACCCAACAATGCTGCAGAGGCACAGCAGAGACAATGAACGACACATACTGACTCATCTAATCACAGATTTATTATAGCAGTTATTACCTGGGTTAACGAGTAACAACCACTGTTTAGTTTCACGTAGAAACAGTGTTTCCATCATTTATCAGCAAGAAAGCATCAACGACTTTATTTTAACGTCGTATAATTTCTTGTTTGCTGCAGGTCTTCATCACTTCATCACCTTCCGCTCCACTTTTGTTGAAAGTCAGTTCTTCATTAATTTTCCTACAGTCAGGTTTAGTCTCTAGTAGCTGGTGAAATGTCCAGAGGAATCACTCTGTTGGAGTTGTTGGAACTACAAAAATCTGTTTCTGTTATCTCATAAGCAATCTGAGTACGGATGATGTTTTATTGCGCTAGTTCACAGAGGTTATGGTGACCACCATGGAAAACTTAACGCTTTAAGTGAGACATATTGTGTGACTGCCGGGTTCCTACCTCCCTACCACAGATGTACGATGAGAACTGAAACACCTGTGCCCTTTACATGATCACATCCTCTTTCAGATAAGCGTCACCGAGAGTTAATAAAGAACTCAATCCCTTTGACTTGACTAGTTACTGTAGTGGTTTTGCCTGGTGGTATTGTTAAGAACAGCATCTAGGATTTATGAGCCTGAGGTGTTTAGGAGACAGTAAATGATGACACACGCTGGACTCAAATGTTGTTTGGTTGTCTTATCCATTGTTCGTATGTCTAACCTGATCACAATCGTTTCCACCTTTAAACGTCAGTAGATCGAGACGGTGGGGCGACATGAAGCACATGGGCAGACTGGTTGTCTAGGGCCGGTGGTTCGAGTGTACTGCAGAATATTAAACTGAGGATGATGAATCGATGTTTGAACCCACAAACGGTCGTATTACCGGAGTAATATTTAATACATCATCACTTAGCAAGCAGATCTCAAAACGGTTCAGATCTGCAGCCTGTGTTCGAGCTGCTTTCTCTCATATCCATTTTCTTCTTTTTACATTTTGTTTGTGTTTATACCTGTGCGTAGGAGGATGGATTTGTGTGCTGGGTGTGGGTGTACATGTGTATATCTACATAAAGTGTATTTAAGCGCATGTTTCTGTGTGTGTGTAAATTAGTTTGCGAGTAAAGATGATGGATTGCAGCTGCAGGGCCGCCTCTGTTGGTAGAGGAGAAACTAAAGCAGCATGTTCTGTTTAATGAGGGAGACAGTGTGTGTGTGTTTTGTTGGAGTGTGTAGAAGAAAGAGTTTAAGAGAGAACTGATGGGAAAAGAGTTGGTAAATGGGCAATATACGGAAGAGCAGAGGGGGAATGAAAAGAGAACTGGATTGTGGAGTTTTCTTTGATGGATAGATGTTTACAGTGTGAGCCCCACTTCAGCTGGATTTACTCCGAGCTCAGAGTAAATCCAGTCTTATAGAAACAGAACTACAGTCTTCGTAGGATGTGTTGACGTTATGGCTTCCCTTTATCATTTCGCGCGTGTGTTAGCGTCGGCCCCCGAGGAGCTATTTTTCACACATTACTGCTGCTTAATGTCACCGCAGTTTCATGCAGCCTTCGGCCATTTTGGCTCAATCGAGATTAAATTCCACAACGGGATGACTTATATCTAGCAGGTTGGGGGAAACCGGCCTCCATTACGGCTCTCCAGGGTGTGAGGGAATCTCAATCCTCCGATCTCAGAGTTCAAGTGTTGCTCCGGTGGTTTAGGTGAATTGTCAAATGATGGTGGGAGTCAGTATTCTTTAAAAGAGCTCCGAGTTAGCTCAGTTCCATGGAGAGGGACACTGGACCACCTGACTGCCATCTGCTTCCTGACTCCAGAGACAATAAAAAGCTAAGGAGTTTTGCTTTTGGGAACAGACCGCTGCCACATACTTAAAGTTATTGCTCCACGTTATCTAATAACTCATATTAATAACTGATGTGTCCAAAAGACAATTTTCCATTAACTCCTTTCCTGAGAACTGTTTGGAGTTTGCATGTTTTGGCTCTGTCAGGTTTGAAGAATCTAAACCAGCAAATTAAAACACAATAAGAGGCAAACAGAGTGAAATAAATAAATCCTTCAGCTCAGCAGAGACCCTTAACTCACTTCAGATGGGAAAATACTGACACTGAGCTCATGTTTGGAGTTCATTTAAAGAAAGCGCTTATGTAATAAAGAAAAATAAAGCCCACCACCACTTTAATAAGCAGAAAATTAAATCCCAAAGGGCTGCAGCTTCTCTGCAGACATTCAAATGAGAACGTGTGGTTCATATCTGTACCGCTTCTCATTCTGCACGTATTTTTATTGTAGCTTAAATCTTTTGTCAGGCAATAACCTGAGAAATGCTTCACGTCATTTTGTGTGAAGCAGCAGGTTCTTAAAAATGTTCCACTGCAGAGAAATAAAGTCAAAACTAACCTTTCATAGTAAATAGTTTGTGCACACAAACACAAAGTGCCGTTGGCTTTTCCTGTAGAGTTCAACCTTTTTATCTGAATCACCTTTAGCTTTCCTCAGAATAAACAGACTACATGTTTGCATGTTTGTATTTCTATGACATGTGTTTGTTTGACTCATTGGAGACGACAGGGCAGGAAATCTCCATTCAACCATACAGCAAACCTTTCAAAATAAAAGCAAACCATACAGTATTGCAGGGATTGTCCGACCCTGTAGACCTGCCCTTATGATGAACAATAGTAATGTTCTCCTTCTATAAACTATCATTACTCTTTGTCAAGAAACATGCTTAAAGGGTCGTATTATCCTTTTCATGTTTCGATGTCACAGACATGCTTTCGTGAAGTCGTGTGCCCGTGTAAGACATAGTCAGAGGTGAACAAAAAGACGATGCTGTTCCAACCAGAACTGGAACCTGATAAGAGATTCTTATTCGTCAGCCAGACTGCACACACTAACATCTGCATACACCTGCCCCTCTCACCTCATCTTTGTCTCACATCTCTCCCGTCATGTGCCCGCACCCACACACCCTTCACATCTCCCCCTCCCACTGTTTGAAAACCTCTGCAAGGATTTTCTGAAGGCTTCTCAAAACCATCATTTATTTTCTAAGTGTAATATGAGAAACATTGTGACTTAAATGTTGAATTAATATAAAGTTGTATTTACTTTTTAGTTTCAGGTTGCTGTTTCTGCTATTTGCAGTTTCACTACCTGGGAGATGTGTTCGATTCATACCACCTTAAATAATTACAAACACGACCAAACATCAAACCGGAACCTTGTTTACTGACACAGGACACCGGCTGTGAAATCCATTTTCCCCTCAGTTTTGTTTGGTGACGCAGTGAAAGCTGCAGTGAAAGCTCCAGCGCAGCTCGAGTTGGGGAAACCAGAGATTTTGGGAAAGCGTGAAGCAGACAGGAGCTGAACTGAAAAGTAGGGCAGCACCCTGCATGAAAGTCTGCATCACCTCATCACCACCTCCTCCTCTTCACCTCGCTCTTACCCTTCCTTTTCCCTCACCCTCCCCTCATTGCTCCCTGCTTCATACTCATCTCATTTTTCCCCTCCTGTTTTCCTCTCTCCACCTTTCAATCTGTTAAAATCCCCAGCCTTCCTGCCTCCATCTCTTAGAAATCTCACACCTTTATTGCTGCTCTTACACCTGACTTTACAAAGCTTTAGACATGCACACACACAGTAACACACACATACTGTATATGACTTCATGCTAACTCTATTAAAAAGAAGCGGGAGCTGTTCAGACGGATAAGAACAGACAGGTTTTTACTCCTCCTCCTCATAAAACATTTCACTGAGGCAGCAGGAGAAGTATCTCAACATTTAACTCTGTCTCAAAGCAATAAGCCATGTCGACGTTACAGCTGCAATGATGCATCATCGCGACTGATATACTCGCTTACACTGGGTTTTATCTCAGACATGTAAATTAAGGCAGACCTGCGGAAACACTTTCATGAGCGTATTTTGTGCAGCTCATTCAAACCTGTCCATAGTAACCTCCAGAGCTTTCCAACATGACAACTGTACTCAAAAGAGTTTAACAACCGTTGTCATTTTACTTTAAGGATGCCATCTTTGGCCTGAGTTCATTTCTGAATTCTGAAACATAAAAGTGAAATCATCTCAGCCAGAAAAAGAGCCAGGGAGGCCTGGATTCTGTGACATCAGATCTGTTTCCTCCTTCATCTTTTTGGACTCTTTTGGTCTTCCCCAACCCCACAAACTCTCTGAGCATTTGAAGTATTGATTTCTGACTACTGAAGCCCTCGAAAATTCAAATCGTCATCCTTCGCTTCCCTCAAGCTGCCAACACGCAGAGCTCAGTGCACCTTTTAGAAACGGCACATTATGAAGTCACGCTTCATGTTTCCAAGGTTCAAAACGCACAACAAACATATGAATCCTCTCTGCAAGTATGAGCTGGCATCGAGTTTTGGACTGTTTCTACAGAACAGTCATACGAAGACCTTTGCTCTGATTGAATCACCTTGAAAATTGATGTAGAGCGTTTTATTTTAGTTGGGTGGAAAAATCTAGTGTATTATGATTTCACTGTGCTGCAGTATCACTCAGGGTTTTACTTTTTATAGACATAGAAAGTTACCTGAACAGTCACTGTGTTAAGTCTGTGGATCGTGAGCCCAGTTTCTTTTCCTTTTACCAAAGAAAATCCAGCAATTCTGTTCAGGAAAAAACCTGTGACATGCACTGGGACACTCAGGCCCCAAACCACTTTACAACATCATGTTCACCCCATATGCAAGCAACCCACCAAGTATGGAAAGACTAACCGCTGAAGACACTGCTTTGAGTTTTAGACACTAAAAAGCTTCAGGAGATGCAAATGAAACACAAGAATGTAGAGATGGATGTTAAAGATGTTACTGCAGCAGTTACATAACTCTGCATTTACAGTTCTTATTGACCGTCAGATGATCTGGGTATTAAAATGTCTAAATTAGAAGAAGGTTAGAAGACGTTTTAGTTTACCGATCACACACACTTGATAAAACCTTAAAGTAAAGTGTTCTATCAAACATATAAAGAAACTAGATTAAAAAACAAACTCTGAAGAGACACTGCGTTCTAGACGCATTCAACCGTCCTGTGCTGTCGTTCAGTGCTGACAAACTAATCGTGTAGGAAATTATTAGATTTAAATTACAGCAGATTGATGTTCAGAGGAAGGAAACTGACTACACAGAGTGTCACTGTGACTTTGAGGATTGCTACAGATTTCAGGAAATGTTTGTAATTCGAGAATAATTGATGAAGCTTGTTTACAACTCTGTCTCCTTTCTGATGCAACTGTGGAAGCAGGGAAAATGTCATTTCCATCATATTACTTAGCTGATATAAAAGCTTATTTTTAGGGTTTAGAAGGTTGACACTGATGTATAGACATATATATATATACATACATCCTTCATAGGGTACTGCAGTACAATTATAATGGATCCATGGGTTTAATTAGTTTCTCCGTCTTCTGTGGTGTTATGTTCTGGTACTTTGTTTGTTTGTTTTTCTTCTATTCTTGGAAATCTGGGTCTGATGCAATGATGATATCTTATCCTCTTCCTCCAAACACACACGCGCACACACTGCATGATGAAATTCACTGAATGGAGAAGGCAATGTGATATAAAGACAACAGTTAGAAGAGAGAGGGGGAAGATGATGGAAGGAAAATTACCCACACGAGGGTTTTCGGTTTGGTTCGGTTTGGACACGATTGTTATCAAGGTTACAAGTTTTAGGATATTGGATTGTTGAAAGTAATAGAAGGTGTCGTGTAAGCATTTCGTGTTGAGGCGTTCAGGGACCGTGCAGAGTGTAGGTCATTTATGTTTTGGAGGCCTCCCACCATTGGCATTAAGTGGTCTTATAATACAAACAGTGTTAATTTATGGTCCAACGAAAGAAGATGAGGCCCGGTCACAGTGTGTAGTGTAATGGAACTGTGGATCTGCTGTGACGTGAAGGTTTGAAGAGGGTTATACAACCATGATTTATCTCCAGTATGAACAACAGAGTTTCAACCAAACAACAATAGCTAAATTGCAGA
Source organism: Ctenopoma multispine (assembly GCA_034779795.1). Classification (NCBI taxonomy): domain Eukaryota; kingdom Metazoa; phylum Chordata; class Actinopteri; order Anabantiformes; family Anabantidae; genus Ctenopoma; species Ctenopoma multispine. The sequence goes on along the minus strand of JAUYWH010000012.1, from coordinate 12,357,243 downwards.
TCGATTCTTACGTCTCCTCCATTAGTCTGAAGTGGAATCATTCTTAACTGCTTCTGTAGGACTCCTTCTGTCATCTCCTGTCTTGATGAGTCACTGTTTATTTCATTATTTTATTTCTGCACTTTCCTCTGTTTCTTAAGCTTTGCTGTTCCCTCCTTTTGTGTTTCCGTCTCTTTCTTCTCTTCACCAGATTGCTTGTCTATCGACTCACTTCTTTCTAAATCACTGCTTCTTATTTTCTGCAGCCCGGTGATATTGATCTGTGTGCGTACAAGTATTTTGCTGTTTCTGACGTCCTGTGCCTCAGTGCAGTGCTGCAATAGTGGGACGATTAATGAGAGAAACTGAGTTTGTTGACAGTAGGAATTGGTTGCCCAAACCTCAGCCATGTAAAGAGGAAAAGTGCAGGTGTTTGCTGCTCCTGAACGCACCCTCTGATTGTTAGAGGCTTCATTTGACAACAGTGATATTCCAAAAGCCAGTTTCATTTTTGGATTTAGTTCTGGCTCCTGGTTGTTGTTTATTATTAAACTATCATTTGTGGCAAGTAAAGGGGGACCATGACCTAGTTTGTAGGGCAATGGTTTCAAACTTCAGGGTTGGTAGTTCACTTCCTGAGTCCCAAAGATTCCTGGCCGTATGGTGAACTGTACTTGGACAAAATGCTGGACCCTGAACCGTGAGCGGTACCTCACCTAAAATGCATGTACGAGTCCAGCATGTACAAGTAGATGAAAATAAGTGTTGAACTAGTGGCGGCAGTAGTTCGGTTGGTAGAGCAGCCCTAACCCTCATCTACCAACTCCAACGTCGGTGGTTCAACACCTGCTTCCCAACGTGGGGGCTCTTGCTGTTCAACTAACTAATCCTTTATATGGGTCGTACAGGAGTGTAGGGACAAATCATGCACAGTGTATCTGCATTAAGGTTTTAAGGACTAGTTTCATAAATGTTGATGCCAGTTAGCTGGTAGCTATTAAAAAAGCTGTAAAATAAATATTTCTGTGAGTTGTAGTTCTGTAGCCAATGAATCTACTGAGATTCAGACATGTTCAGATATACTAAGTGGATTTAAGTTAAAAGAAAGTAAAAACAATAGATGTTTTAGCCCTGCCTCACATACCAGTTATATGGACAAACAGTCCTCAGGATTCCCACTGGATTTGATGAACAGACAGTGGAGAGAGAATTCAAGAACAAAGGGGTGAAAAGGAGATGTGAGGAATATTTTGGCGAAAGGCGAATCCGAACAATGTAAGCGTAACAGCTCTTGCAATTTATAACTAGCTATCCTCCACATTTCCTCCTCCTTCCCTCATCATTTTTTCCTTCCTCTCCACTCCTCCTCCTCCTTTCGTCTTATTTTCCTCATAACTCTGTCTCGGTGCGATGGACTGAAACAGGAGATCACAGCAGAGTCTGGCTGCTAGTGAGGGAACTCCACAAACACACACACACACACACACGAATTTCGAATTGTCGAATTTTTGTGATATGTGAGCACAGTTTGCCTTCATCTCTTCTCGCTCTCTAATTAGTGTGTGCTCAGAGTGAAAAAAATTAAGGTTAAGAAACGTCGGCTTTTCAAAGAATGTCCTCATTACTGTTATATATTCTGTGTGTGTGTGTGTGTGTAGCCTTGATTCATATGAAGAATACATTTTTAGCTGTGTGTGTTTTCTCCTCTTCCATATGGGCGTTGCCTTGATTTTACAACTTGATCACATTTAATTACTCTTTACCTTCACCGTCACAGGTCGATGCCTGGTCGCGAGCAGTGACAGCTAATTGGTTGCGAGTGCTTCAAGTGGGTGTGGCTTTTTTGAGTCATTGTAGCCAATTAAAAAGACAAGAGACATGCTAACGAGGTTGTTGAAGCTGGTGGGCGGGACACGTGTGAAGGGGATTTCCAAGGTCACACGCACACATTTGCACTGTAACAGTAATGGAGATGTGTAAACGAAGACGCCCCATTGGTCCTTTTTTAAAACGTCTGGGGCTCAAACTCGCCAAGCGGAGAGCAGAGGGAGGTTCTCATTACAGTACTGTAGAAAACCAGTGTATGTGTGATTGTGTGTTAGTGTCTGTGTGGCCTTCAAAGGTCTTCCAGAAGTAAAATACCGTTGTATCAGTTTCAGATTGAAGTGTACCCTCATGACAGTGTTCATCTTGTCTCAGCCTGGTTGATTTCAGACAGGATCAGCTGCCGATGATGGAAAACTCTGATTTATAACTTTAGAAAAACTATATATTTAAGAATTGCAGTTGAAATTTGACCCTCGACATTTTTAACTTCCATTCTGTTACATTTTGATGTGGATTAGAAAATAATTAACTGTTCAGCCGTACGTCATCGCCTCCATCTGGCTGCATCCCACTACACCTTTGATTTCTCTTCAACGGTTAATTATTTCGTGTTTCTTTTTTAATCTGTATGTGATGATGAATCATACAAATTTAGATAATGGCCCACGTTTCAGACATTTTCAGAAGTTCAGGGTTTCCACCAGGAAATTTGAAGAAAGCAAATTAGAAAGCAAAACCTATTTTCAGATTTCGAAAACATGTCTAATAGGTGATTGTCAAACTCAAGCTGGTGTTGCAGCAGCTGTTTGTGACTAATTCTGAAGGTTTTAATTTTTTTGCAACAACTCAGCTGAGTAATTACTGCTGTCTGCTGTTATAGATCAAGTTCCTGCTGATCAGAGTCAGACAGATTCTGACCCATCTAATCTCATCATCAATATTTTCACTAAATGATGTTTAAGCAGTTGCCTCACTCAATAAATACATGGCCTTTTGCATTTCCCTGAAGCTTGACATGCTGAATAATGCATTTAATAATAGCAGAATTCCTGACATTTCGGGAAAGGTAGTGCACCTTGCGTGTAAAACACTTCAGAAAGCCATGGTGTTGCTCTCATTTGTATGCATGGACAGTGACAAAAGTAGTACTGTGAAGAATAGGAAAAAAAATAAGTAGAGAGAGAAGTTCAAACCCAGTTTCACACCTCCACACACACTTGACCAAACACTGCATAAAGTCATTGATTGTAGGATTGTCAGTTGTGGAAATCTTCAGAAATTGTTAGACACAGCACTGCTGCGCTCTCTTTGAGATGCCGTAAGATAATCCAGCTGGACGTAAAGTGTGGCCTCTATACATGATCTGAACATCCAGCAATGTGAGTTTAATGAAAAATAATAAGTGGACTGATTCAATTCACATCAAAATGACACTAGTATAATGAAAAAATAAGTAGCTTAGCAAGATTTGAGTTCAGTTTGATTCCTGCATCACTGATACTATTAATGTTCTATCTTTATGAAAAACAGTGAAAAGAAGAGAGAAATAAAAAGGAGAGGTGGATGAAAAAGCCAAGAGGAGGGAAAGAAAGAGATGCAGAGAAAGCCGTAGTGTTGTAAACTGGCCTGTAGCTCTCTTGAATGTGCATGAATAATTAATGAGGAGACAAAGCCAGAGGACACTCTGGCACTTTGGAAAACACACACAGGACGTTTCACCGGGACGTTCAAATACTCCACCAGTATCCACCCCTGCTCTGCAGCGTTTTATCACGCACACATAGGAACAACGGATAGCTAGAGGACGAAGATGAAACGATTGAGAGTAGGAAAGAAATAAAAGGAGATGATGATTCAGGCATCTTCACACGCTCGCGCTCAGCCGGTGAGCCGAGGACGAACAAGGGAGATTGTGAGGGTTAAGGGGAAGAATCAAAATTAATTAATGTAATTGGCTGGATTAGTATGAAACTGAGCAGCAGGATGTGTGGGACGCAGAGACACGGTCCTTCAAAACACTGCCTCCCCAGTCCCTGCTGAAGTGTCCTTGAGCAAGACGACATGGTGTAGTACAGCAGATTAAAGGTGCTCTGTGGGTGAATGTTGACATCAATAAATCATCAGAACATGAGAACATGAGCTGAGTTCATTTTGGTTTTACTCTGTGCCTGCTGCACCACTTTGTAAGTTGTTTAGGGACAGCTGTGGCTCAGGAGGTAGAGCGGTTGATGGTTCACTCACTGCGCTTCCTCCTGTCCATATGTCAAACTGTCTTTGGACAAGACCCTAAACCCCCAGTTGGCTTCCAATGTGTCTTATCCCAGTTGACACAAATCAGCTCAGTCAAAGTGTCACGTCACTCAGTAAAAAGTCAGATATTAGTCTAAGGTCATTCATGGTACAGTAAGTCTCAGTCATGTGCTGATCAAGTTAAGGATACAAGTCTACAAGATATAAGCTTTAGTGTTTAAGGGTTGGGGGTTGAATGGCCCGACACAGCTGATATGAAAAGATGGCCTCTCAGATCATCCTCTCCTTTCTCTTGGACTCAGAGTCAAAGTGAATCACTTGTGTTCTGCTTTACGGCGGCTTACTGTTCTTTTTTATGTGCAAAGCCGCTAAAACGTAACACGCTGACTTGGGAATGAGTGGAGCTCAGTCAGATTACCTTTGGGAAATAAAAGGCTTTAAAAGCGAAGACTTGAATAAAGTAAACTGTTGTTTGTTTTGAGCTTCAGGCGACCGAGCAGGTGAAAACTGATAAACCTCCTGAAAGAGCCCGGCAAGCGACTAGAGAGTGAGAAATGAAAGGAGATGGAAGGTGTGAAGTTTTTGTTTCTTCGGAAGTTTCACCTCGGTGTAAGTGAGGTGCTTTGGTTACTTGTCTCACTTTCACTTTTCTCACTTTGTCCAAACCATCCACCCTCTGCAGACCCATCACTTGCCGGTTATGTTCACCCCTGCAATGATGCAGCTGAAGGTTACATTATTATTTCACACAGAAATGAAAACTGCTGTCTTCTTCTCTCACGCTTCATCTCCTCACTTTTATTTTTGCCCTGCAGTTGCCACAGAGACACTTACCTGGCATCGTGTGTGTGCATGCGAGGTTTTAGCGTGCTCACAGTGTCTGTGTGTAAAAATAGCAGGTTAAGTGGTTTTATTTCTTTATTTCATCTGACATTTGAAAGTAACAGAGTAAACTCGCTGAACCAGACTTTGTCGCGGCCCAATTTGTCTGTTTATCTGTCTGCCTGTCACAATGGACATCTTGTGTATCTGTTGACTTTTACAATGTCACAGGTGGCAAAGTGGGTTTTAATTAGATTAAAATTAGTTTTCTACCGCAGCCTTGTAATTTCCTTGGGTAGGGCAGAGGGAAGATTTACACCAAATATCTTTAAAAACTCTTTGCTGACTTACAGATAAATAAAAGACAAAGTTATTTAATGAAAACTTCTGAAGCTACTAAAGATCAAAACCTGTTGTTTACTATATTCTGCTTTTGTGGGGTGCAGGAGGGTGGTTTTATATATAAGCTGAAACACAGATGACTTACACTTTGTACTGCAGTACATACTGCTAAGGCTACAACGGCCAGTGCTGACTGATGGATCCTTACGCTGCCTTCTCGTCTGCTGGATGTTTTGTCCTGACATACTCGTGCAGAGCGGATGTGCTGCTGTAGTGACGTGGGGCCATTTCAGTTTTACAAAGCACAGAGCACCATTTTATTAGGTTTAAAGCCTTTTTGGCATTGAGTGGAAGATGAGTGGAAGATGCTGTAATTGGGGGTTAAAGTAAACACTGTGCTGCATCGATGCTGTTCATGCAAACAATTGACTACGTCGATTACAACGATCTATTATAATCAGTTATGTCGGCGTCGATGTTTCAGTCCTAGTTTGTACCAAACGTCATTGAAATGTGCTAATGAGTTTTAAGATTTTCTGCGACCTACCAACAACTGGTAATATACTCAGTGTGATGACAAAGCAAACAAGTGACGAGAGAGGGAGACAGTTTGGTCTTAGTGTTACTCATTGTAGAACCACTGGACTGTGACTCATGATCGAACTGTACGACAGGTTTGTGCTCTGATCTCTTCAGACTTCACACATCAATCAGGTTTTTGCTGTGACTCTAAACGCTCAGATGCATATTGGCCTCAACAAGAGCTTCTTCAAATGCTGCTCCATAGTTTGTAGGACTCATCCCAAACTGAACCAGACGCAGCATGTGAATTGATTTAAACTGCTGAATGTTTGATCAGGCTCGACGTGCTGTTGAAGGTTTAAAAATGCACCTTGTGAGTTTAACTGGACTCCTCTGCTTCGGTTTTAATGTCCGACAGCGCGTAGCTTTTGACTTTTATTAAAGAACCAGATATAGTTTAACCTGCAGTGTTCACCAGGTGTAGCTGCACCACATTAAGTCTCCATCACAGAATAACTCCACCTGCCAGCAACATAACACTGTCAGAAATGGACAGTAGCCCAACATATGGTGCATCTTTCCACTTTGCGACTCTAAAGAAACAAATATTCCTCTGAAATGTTCACACGACTCTTTTCCTCACAGGGCTCCGTACCTGCCAAGCCATAAATTAGTGCATAATTACTGTGCAATATCCCTGCAAATTTACATGATGTTAGAGCCGACATAAAGATGTGAATGAAACGACTTTAGATGGGTTCGTCTTCCATAAACCCATTTTTCATTCCGTTTTATTTTCCCCCTGCAGCTTGACTTCCGGAACTAAATATTTAGTGTGGAGTCAGTCGTCAAGACAGTTAAATGTGTTTTTGCAGCCTGCTGCTCCGCTCTCATCTCCTGACAAATGGAAAAACTGGAATGGCGTGCAGCGCTCCTTCTGCTCAGTTTATTATCCACCTGAGCACTCCTCATCTCCCAGCTTCCCTTGCTCTTCATCCCCATCCTCCTTTTTCTTTCTCCTACACGTAAAGACCTCCATGAATTTCAGTTTGACAGCATCCTGACATCCATCTTTTCACCGTTCCTCCCCTGTTTTCTACCTCTTATGAGAGAATGCTGGCCACCTCCAGGTTTCCCCCCATCGTTCATCTCTTTCCTCCCACTTTCAACAGCTCTTTAACTTCGATTTTTACAGTCTCCTGCTGTTCATGGCAGCATTTCTCTTTTAACTACTGTGAATGATTTTTACTCAAATTAGCTGCTACTTCCACTGTTTTACCGTCCTCCCACAGTCTAAGAACACAGGACAACATGCAAATAATTTAGTCTAATGTTAATCCAAACTTTACTAGTCCCCTGAAAATAATGCAGGAATTCTCTTTAAATTCAAAATAGACTTTGCATAGTCTGCACCTCCCACTCCGTCTTACTGTTACAGTGTTCTGTGTCATCTACAGTAGAATGCAATAACTATCAAATCTGTGATTGGTTCATTGTCAGTGATAACGGTATAAGATCCAGATGCTCTGAGCTGTACCTGGTGGAGCCAGAGTTTGAACTTCTCTTTCTTGGTCTTTTTATTCTTGTTACGTTTGCAGCAGTATAAATCTGCAGTATAACATGGTGAATAACTTTTAACCTGACAGATTTTATTATAAGAATTTGACCCATCCGCTCTGGCATCATTTGGGTCTAGGAGAGTCTAGGAGAGACATCGAATCATTTCATTTTGTCCTCATTCGTGCAAACAGAGAGCCAAGCGTCACGAGTGGTAAAGCAAACAAAAGAGTCATGAGAATCATTAGCTGTTTAATTTTCTGATTAGAACAAAATAAAACAAAGCACAGTGAGGTTCTATGGGCCCAAAAATGTGGAAGCTTAAGGATCATCTGGGTAACTTACTGTATGTGCATCATGTTTTCAATCTGGGATCCAGCTGTCCTAATCCGTCCATGGTTGCTCCTCTGAACCAGCGGCTTTTCACTCCACCACTGGGTTTGGGTTCAGACTGTAGATGTTGGCTCGTGGAGGTTTGGAGAGCATGGTTGGGCTGCTTTCAGAACAACAGCTGTGCTATTCCTGTTCATTCAGTCTTAAGTTAATCTCACACCTCCTGCCTGGTGGGAGTGAGCCTGAAGGTCAGCCAGTCACGACTCAGCAGGCGGAGAGAAGCGCACGTTTGTGGTTCCTATACTGCTATACTTGATGGATATGATGATACAGTATGTGAAGGAGGCTAAGATTAGATTTCCATTATAACACTGATCGTCTTTATGTAGGAGAGAACTCTCCTGAGGATTTGACAGCGGGCCAAGTGGATCTGCATTGTTCTACTGAGTCCTAACAAAAGTGCTGTTATGTGTTTAGGTAAAATTCAGATGCTGTGCAGTAGTGTTTGTACATCATGTAGAGTGTTAAAGGGATAGTCCAGCTAGCCTAGTTCTCTCCAAATGTAAGCTAACGAAACTCACTGATTTACACACAGCATCACTGTTTCTAGAATCTGTACACAATCAGAAACAGTTAAACAGGATATTATCGGGAGCAATGTGCTCAATAACCGTTTTGTAACATTCCTAACGTCCTGCTTGGTTCCACTGTGTCAGAACAAAGAACAGAACCAAACAAGAAGACTGTTGTAGAAGTATGTAATTATTAAGTATTGTAAATGTTAATATTTAGGCCGCACAGACTTTTTACAACTCAAAGATAAAACTTAACATTCATTTTTAATTCAGCACATTTCAACAAGTCCAACCTAAACAACTGTTCCCGAAGCACCGCTACAGCAGCTTAGCACCGTTCATGTTCATGGTTACAATAATACATCTGCAGTTATTGTTATGTTTAGATTCATTAGTTTTACTGAATCATCATTAATAATCTGTTTCCACCACATTAATAAACATTAAAGTCCACTATAAATCATGTATTAGATAATTAAATACTGCATTTAAACGCTGAATGGGAGACTTGGAGTAAAGTATTGTCTACTAATTTTTTAATCAGTCCCTCCATAAGTCCAAGACGACGTCCACCAATAACGTCACTTGATACAGGTGGTAAAATACTTCTAGTCATCATATAAATGTATCAGTAAACACATTAAATGAATCCAGATGGCTGCTGAACCAGCCTTAAAACTGAATATAAAACTGATTTAAAATGAAAATGAAATACAAATTCTGTGATTAACACAGACGAATCAGACACAGAGAGACGGAGGTAGAGAAAACAAACAGCCACATTAGTATCCCAGCATGCTTTGCCTTCATTAGATGCCGACCTGCTGTTTCTGTGTTAATTGGATTATTTGCATCCAGGTTATGAACTGAATAATGGAAATGAAATGTCACTGAGTTTTATAAATGTTTATGACGTGTGTGTCGGTTATGAAGGTACCACCGGCTGTAATACAGTACTGACGTGTGAAAACACTTCATCACCAGCATATATTCAGATTGTAGGACTAAAAAAATTTTCCATCACTGTGGAGGAATTCGTCCACACTGCAGTATTTTTGAGCACAAACAGCCTGTTTAAGGTCATGTCGCAGAATCTCAATCAGATCTAAGTCCAGCTTCCAGGAAGTTCAACTTCTGTCTCATTAGTTCACAGAATATGTTTCCAAAAGTCTTTATGATATATTGATAATCAATCAAGCAAATGTGAGATGAGCCACCGGTGGTTTTCACCTTGGAACTCTCCCATGACGCCAAGACAGCTTCTATTTAAGTGATTTCTTGAATCAACAGGTCTGACAGAAATCAGGCCCGGGTGAGGCAGGTGACACTGAACTCAGCTTTCTGAAAAATAATGTGGTTAATCACAGTTCATTTGTGATTTAGCAAGAGGATGGCAATTCCTTTTTGACATAGGGCCTCTTTTCCCTTAATAAATGAAATAATAATTTAAATGCATTTTGTATTTACTCAGGTTTGTGTATCGTTAAATTTTGTTTGATGATCTGAATCATTTAAGTTTGAAAAATGTGCAAAAAATAAAAAGGGGGCAAATTCTTTTTCCCAGCACTGAACTAGATGTGTAGATGTATAGTTGCTCTACACCAGAGCAGAGATAAAGATGGAAGGAGAAGCTAATCTAAAGAGATATAAAACAAACTGAGAGAGAGAAAGATGGAGAGAACAGGGAGTATGGGGGGGGCAGAGCGAGGTAGACTGAATGTGAGAGAGAGAGAGAGAGAGAGAGAGAGAGAGAGAGAGAGAGAGAGAGAGGGGCCATCCCTTTGTTAGGAGCCACAGCCGCAACAATTTGCATGAGAGCCAGTCCTCCTCACAGCTGATTGGTTGGATGAGCCGCCCGCCTCACCATTACTCCATTACTCCCCACCCTCCTACGCCACACTCCAGCCAATCAGGATGTCACACACTGAGGGGGGCTCCAACCGGGCGGCAGAGGCTCTCCTCTGATGTAGAGGAGAGTGTGTGTGTCTGTGTGTGTGTGTGTGTGTGTGTCTGTGTGTGTGTGTGTCTGTGTGTGTGTCTGTGTGTGTGTCTGTGTGTGTGTGTGTGTCTGTGTGTCTGTGTGTGTGTGTGTGTGTTGAAGTTGAAGGAAGAATAATTGATCAGGTGGAAGGGTGGAGAGGTGGTGGAGAGGCTTCGTTGTGTTATTTGTGGACAGATTGTGACCCCTAGTGGTGCTGCCGTGATAGAACAAGTCCAAACACTGGCTGGTAGAAAAATACAGTTTCTTGAATCTGTGCTGCAAAGTTCCACCTGCACACGTGCTGAGCAGGTGGACTCCAGCCGTGATCTGCAGACCAGAACTGAGTGATGCACACTTCTCTGTTGTCATACGTCCTTATGTGTTTGTGTGTGGGACTTTGATACGTTTCTGTGCTTCTACTGAAAATGTCTGCGAGCATTTTCCCAGCTTTGTTTTCCTGCCTCAAGGGAACAATTGTGTCTTTTTTTCTTTTGTTGTTTTACAGCAGTTTAAAAAAACTTTGTCAGCATCTATATGGGTGCACATGGTGTTTTATGTGGGGCTCTGTGCCCTGGAACAAGTGGTTCTGTAAAACTGTCCAGCTGGTGGAACAGAGAGTCTGCAGCTCATGCTCAGAACATCTGCTCGGGTCGTAGATCAGTCTGTCATGTTCCTGAACAGGAAAAAAGAAAATCAATTGTGAATTGTGGCGCGCGCGCACACACACACACACACACACACACACACACACACACACACACAGACACAGTTTGTACAGTGCTGCCATATTGAACTCTGCCATAATTGGATCTTTTATTTGACAACAGATGAGTTCAGCTGGCAAATATTGACACAGTGCTGAGACTCTGTGGACGTTAAAACACACAAGCACAGCACTTTCCTGCAGCGCCACCCTCAGGACAAATTTTAGACACGACCAACGCTTGACAGTGCGAGCTCATAGTGATTGTGAATGCAGCGCTGCAGACACTCAAGACTCTTTAATATATTCCTGAATGAAGCTGGTATAACTCGTTACGTTGTGAAAACAAAAACGCTTCCCAGCTTTATCATTTTAGAAAAGCTGCACTCACATCAAAAGTTTTACTAATAACTTCTAAAAAAGATTCTTCTACTAGATCGTATGAATCTGTTTCCGTCTCTGCAGGTTTCTATAGGCCACATGTTCCAGACCCAGAAGATTGTGGTGGAGTAGCAGGAGCTGCTGCTGCTGCAGGTGGAGGAAGGAGGAGGCAAAACAACATGATGTGACATCAGAGACAGGAGCAAATCACTGACCCTTACATCAGCACCAACATCCTGCTTCCTGTTTGGCTCCACCTTCACCAGGTGGAGGCATGTGATGCATAGATGTAGAACAGGGTAAAGCTGTGAAGAACTTTTGACTTGTTGTTTTCTGGGATGCACCAGTCACACGTTACTCAGACTGTCTCCGATCTGTCCCGTGGTTCCACTTTTTAAGTTCTAACCATGTAAAATAAACTAACGCCAAATTGTGCAGCTAAAAGTTTTTTAATTTACCAGTTAACCTGCATTTTGTTTGTGTTCTCATCAAACTCTAAGATGTGGTCTACCATCATAGAAAAACCATGTGTTCCTCAGATTAGTTTAATTTAGTTTGAAAGTTCAAGTTTTAAATGTAGTTCATCAGTTTGTGTTCTTGCAGGTTGTTTACAGTTTGAGCAGATGTGTAGGTTTAGATACAGGCTGTAACGTTTTACTGTTTTCCTGCTGAGCTCTGAATAATGGATTTAACTTCTGACAACCTACAGATGTATACTTAAATTTACAGGAGGTGAAGTCAGCTTTCTTCCCACATTTATAAAGCTCCTTTAAAAACTTATTTTTTCAGCTGGCAGAGATTTAGTTTGCTGCAACAAACGCACAAATATGTTTCACTCTAATAACTAATAAGCAGCAGTGGTCTGTGATTGACTGACTGGTGCATCCCTTGTTTTTTTTTCTTTCTGTTGTTAGTTTTGTATTATGCTGCAGTGAATTCATCCTACACAAGTTTATCTTGTAACTTAAACGTGATGAGGAGAAAGGTCTGTGAATGACAGCAGCAGGAAATAACAAAAACAATCACCTATCAGTTAATTCAAAAACTGCTTGTTGAACATTTGGTGACTTGACTTTGACTCTTTTAGTGTTTAAAAAGTGTTTAATTTGTCTAAATAAAGTGGGATTCCAGCAGAAGAGAAGGTTCACATTTTGTCAGGTCTGTCCCCAAACAAATCAGGTTCTTACGTGAACACACAAACAGTTTGCACTTGCTGTCATTATTTCTCACAGCCCTTTAAGAGATTCACAAAAACGGTTACTGTAAAGTGCACAGTCCTGCATCTGTGCAAAAATTTATTAGAGGTTTATCTGACGACAATATGTCAAATTATTCCCAATAAGTGAATGTCTTCCAGAGTAGCAGATTTTCTTTTTGTACAAATCCCCTCATTTTGTTATTTTCCTTCCACTGCAGCTCAACAGGGAACTTTATACTAAAAGACTTCAATTGTTGAAGATGTTCACTTGACTTGATTATCTCAGACGGCTGCAGCCTCATATCGTCTGTAGATACACATGTGAGTACATGTTTGCACAGAGGGAGGACTGTGGATTTTGCCCCTGTTCCCTTACAGTGGAAGGATTTCCTCACGGCCAACAAGCAAACAAGGCCTGTTTCGGTGTTCATACGAGCACCTGACTGTGGCTTCAAGACTTAACTTCTGTCGTTTAGTGACAGGCCTCTGTTTCTGCACAGATAAATACAGAACGTTAAACCTCCAAAGCTGTGACTTTAAAATGAATCTGCTGTGTCCCAATCTGCTCATAACTGTGAGTTTTTAGAGTCCTTTCCCTGCTCATTTACCATTTAATCTGTTTATTGCTATTTTAATTACATCTTGATGGGAACTGCCCCCTGACAGCTCACTCACGCGTCTTTCTAGCTGCTGATTGGTCAACTGAACATGCAGAAAAAGGTGGTAGATTTGTCACTGGAAAGAAAAATAATTGTCATGGAACCATGTGATTATAAAGACAGTTGGGGAAATTGGACACTTCTCTCTGACCAATTAGATGTGACCTGTTATTTTGTATTTCAAGACATAAGCAAAGCGGCATGTCTTTAATTGGAGTTTAGTTACATGGTTGCTTCAAGAGACTTTACAATCAATTCAACAAGGCCATCCTCTGTTCAGGTGAAGTACAGTATTATAATAAATGAGCAGAGCAGCAATGTATAGATTTATATTACACTTAGAACAACTATGTGGCATCAACAGACTGGACTAGAGCCACACATCCTCCTCTCCACCATGAAGACCTGGAAAGAAGACAAACAATCAGCCGGACTCAAACACGTCATTCACACATCTGGAGAAGGAACAAACACAGAGAAAGAGACGGGCGGAAACTGAGGGTCCTGGGATCGGGATAATTTTGGAATTGTTTCCGCTGTTTGGAGGAGAATGACAGAGCCGGGCCACTGAGCATTTAACTTGAAACAACGTGGGTCATTTAGGTACTGAGTGACCATAAATGTAGAGTTCAGTAGAAGCTGCAGTACAGACAATTAAAAGGGGCCTAAATGTGAACTGTGTGGAGCTCCACATGAGAAAGAGATGCAGAGGAAGAAGAACAACAATCAGATTTAGCTGGAACAGATCTCAAAGAGCCAGATCATTGCAAACTCTGATTCTGAATACCAACAACATCCTAGAGCTTTGCCTCTACTGTTAATGAGCTTTACAGGCTTACGGCGCCAGTGTTTAAAATTCAAATTCACATTTTATTTGTCACGTACACAGTCGTACACAGTACGATATGCAGTGAAATGCTTGTTTAATTCTGGAAACATTCTAAAAGCTTATGCAGAATCTGTATTTGCTTTAAATTAATCTTCTACCTTTAAGATCTGCACACAGAAGTGTAACCTCAATCTGCATGATAGCGTCGACTGTAACTATTGAACTTACTTATAAAACATAAACCACAATTTGGTGTTTTTTAATCTAATTTAACGTTACTGACTCCGAAACAGTCACTGATTAGTTTTGTTCAAACAGCAAGACCCTCGTCCTGAGCAAAGAGAACTCCACATAGAGTCTTTTAGCTGCAGCCTGTGGTTGTGTGACAGCAGTGAAACACACACAAACAGCGTGACTGGATGTAGCAGCAAGTAGGGGGAGCTCAGAGGTGTGTCTGGTGTGTGGTGGAGGAGGGTGAAGGTGAAGGAGGTGGCCGACCCACCAGATACCAGCGGTTGCTATTAATAGATCAATGTGTTGGTTTAAGGACGAGCACACTGTCCCACTTACACACACACACACACACACACACACTGAGGTTGCTTTGTGGAGTAACGTGTGTGCTGCTTTCACAACAATGGATTTGGACTCGATCCCGAGCTCATTTCTGATGGTTTGTTCAGAGGTGAGGTTGTTGATCTGCAGTCAAATATCTGCAAATTATCAGCAGTTTGAAGTTATGTTTGGCAAACTTGGTGTTTGCACTGTTACACTGAAAAATCATTTAGCTTAGGTTACATGGGCAGGTGCTGTCAAAGCTTCAGCCTGGCAGCTTCGTAGAGATGTTGGCTTCTGAAAGATTTTGAGGGAGGCTCACGCTTTTAACCAATAAGAGAATTTCAGTAATGTCTGTTTGCTTACTACAGTTTGGATCTTATTCTTTATTGCACTTTGGTAATGACTAATATCTGAAGCACTATGCAGAGTGTAGCAGAGTCTCGTGGTCCTGCAAGCTTAGTTTGCTATTATAGGATGTTCGTTGACATGGTTTCAATAATAAACGTGGTTAATGTAAAGTAATGTAAAGTTAATTTAGTGTTTTTTCAGCCGTTTCAGTGTAACGGTCACTTCAAACAGAGACTCTCTGTCTAGTGTCTTCTGGGACCCTAGGTGGATGGCCGCCCACCCTGAGCCTGGTTCTGCTGGAGGTTTCTTTTTCCCGCTCCCCTGTCACCTAGTGCTGCTCATATTGAGGTATTTTATATGTCTCTATGTAGTTGTATTTGTTTTCCATATAATTCTGTAAAGTTTTAACCTCATTATGTAGGCAGACTTGAGATAAATGAATAAATGAGCTGAATACAGAGAAAAACATCAGACTTTAACCCAGCTGAACATGCACTTCAGTTGTTGAAGAGGGAATTAAAGAAGAGAACAACCCCCCCCTCCCCAAAACAAACACCAACAAAGGGGGGGCTGCAGTAAAGGCATGGAAAAGTAAATCAAAGAAAGAAGCTAACAGTTTGGTGTCAATGACTTATTAGATTGGCAACAAAATACTGTACTGACTTTATTTTACTAAGAACATCTGCTTCAATACTTTAATTCATTTCAAATGTGGCTCATCTGAAGCGTTTACTGTATTACTCTGTACATATATCAAATAATATCCATCTTTTAATCTTAAACCCAGATGTTTTCTGGGTTCAGCAAACACAGGTGAGTTGACCTTGCTGTTGCACGACTTTTGGAGGGGACTGTAAATGACAGTCCTGCTGCATTGTAGGATTTTCTTGCAACATTGCTTCATCTCTTTGATTCTCTGGATCAGTGTTGACACGTCAAACAGATGTGGTCACGTTTGTCAACAGGACTCTTTCAGCATGAGACTTCTGAACTCAGGTGCTCATGGAAAGACGATAGAGAAACTGTGGAAACAGAGACCTGGATGATCTCACGTACAGAATAAATGTTGGCATGAATCCTGCTTGACACAGCTAAAACCTGATTATTTTACACTATCTTGCACTATTATCTAGCATGAAATCAACGTAGTGAGCAGGCCTTTATTGTGGCGAATCAGCATCGGTGCGCACTGTGGCAGTCTGATACTGACATTTATTTACTCCATTAGCTTTAGCATGTTAGGATTTACTGAATGAGTTGCACAAAAGAACAAAAATTAATCTGAGGTAAAACTAAGTTACTGTAAATAAGATTATTAAAAAAACAGTAAAACAAATTCATATATAATAATAAAAATAATAAACCAGTCGCAGGAGATTTTACTGCATTTGCTGATAATACTTTAGTATTTTTTATTATAAGTAGGATTGTAAATGCAGGAACTTTACTACTGGTAGCCTACATTTCGGGGATTTGTGAAATATTTGCATGAATAACAAAGTAAACAATAATGTTTAATTTTTAAAGTAAATAGTCTGAATATTTTCGAAGTCCTTCTCTTTTTCAATTTGTTGATTAAATTAAATCTGAGACCTGTTTATGAGCAACATGTGGAAGAAATCTGCACTGTTACCACTTGAAGCATCTTAAGTTTGAGGCAGCTTCAATCATTACAACAAGGTTTATTACAGAATTTACTCCTTTTATTTTGAAATTAATCCACATCATTTTTCTTATGGACAGATTGAGTCCAAAAGCAGTAGTGAAACAGACACTTATGTTATTGGATGTAATGAATGTCCAACTCTGTCCTGTGTTTCTGTGTCCTCTGGAGGAAAAAGTCCGTTTCATCCAAGTGGAACTTTCCAAAAATGTCTTTGTGTTGTGTTGCTGTCCTTCAGAAATACATTTGTGAGCTTTAGTTCAGAGGTTTGAGAGGAGGCTTTCAATTTCAGCATTTAAAGACACTGGATGGTCTTTCGTAGGTCAACATCAAGCGAAATGCTCGTGTGGTTTCTTCGTTTGATCAACGGAATTTAAAACAGTTCCCTGATCTCAGAAAGTCACAACACAGCACGTGTCATCTTTATTCACCAGGTGGAAAATAGCAGCTGCATATGAAAGTATTTGTTTCGGCGCTCCGGGTATGGGGATAGCTTTTTACGCACGGGTGGAGCGCTTTTACGCACGACGCACGCAAAGATCAGGTGGCGTGGAAGGCAGCGCTGACGAAGGGGATGCCGCTAGGCATGCAGTGGTACCTCAGGGTGTAGTTCTGCCCCTCGTTGTTGTCCCAGAACTCCCCATCCTCGTTCTTCAGGTAAACGGCGAGGTGCACAGCTGAACTAGGGTCCATGAAGGGCGGCGTGTACACGGTGAAGCTGTACCGCTCTCCAACAATCCCCAGCGCATCCACGGCCACGGGCAGCGCCTGTGCGTCCACGTAGGAGAGCCAGTCGTTGAAGGTGTACCGCACTCCGACCTCTTTGTCAGTGCGGTCGGTTAAGACCCGGATCTGTCCCCGAACGTCGAACTGAGTGATGGTGACTTTCTCCAGGCAGACGCGGAGCTGCTGCACCCTGCGCTCGTTTTCCCGGGGCTCCGGGAAGCAGGCGAACAACCGGTCCGTGTCCAGGTTGGACTTGAAACTGTGGCACAGGTCGTTAATTAAGTCCTGCTGCTGCGGGAAGCTCTTGTGTCTGGACAGAACTTTGCTCGGGATCTGCGGGTCCTCCAGAGAGTTGAAGTGCTTGACACTGGCCAAGTTCAGCCCCATGGAGTCCGCGAACTTCACCCGCTTCCTCTCGCTGTTCGCTGAAGCGTCGTCCAGGAGCGCAGCCGGGTAGGCGGGCAGGGATTGTGCTCTCCTCCTGTCTTTCATAAATCTCTCCAGGTGAGAAGCGTCCACCTCGTCGTCCAGATCCCCCTCCTCGTCCTCCTCGTCCTCCTCCTCCTGCAGGCCGTTGCCCACGGAGTCTCCCCCGGTGTTGAACTGGACAGGTGAGCGGGACATTTCTGCCCGGCAGCCAGGCGGCTCTGTCTGCTGCAGTGTGTGCTGAAGCCGGTCGGGAGTCCGCGGGTGTCCCGGAGCGGGGCAGCTTGTATAGAGCAGGGATTCCCGCCCCCTGCAGAGGACAACGTGGTGGTGACAACGGAGCGCGTGCAGTGTCCCCAACCTGAAGCCTGCTGTCACAGGAGCACGCGCACAGTGACGTAATAAACATCAATCTTCACCTGAAGATTGAAATAGACAGAGACTCACTTCCCGCATGCTGTACCTGATCACCTGACACCTGACAGTTACAACGTCTCTTCTCAAAGTTCTCAGATCATTTATGTTTATATTTTATCACGTGTAGGAATAATTTAGGAATCATTCAGATTTTTTATTCATGAGCAAAACATTGTCACAGAAACGTACATCATCAGAGTATGTAGTCATGAATATTTGTTTTTATAAAGTATTTCTCTCAGTTGATGAATAGAGTAATACTTAGATACTACTGGGTTTCCAGATGTAACCTGAACTAACCTCCTTTTGAGCGAAAAGATTTTTTTTCTGAGTAGTTAATGTTGTTATGTAAGAGCCACGTGGTTCCAGCCGCATGCGTCACACAGCAGCCTGTAAACAAACGTGACGTCACGCTCACGTCGACGTGACGTCACGTTTTCTCTCTCGATCTGAAGTTCATTTATCCAGAGCAGAGGCGTCCTGACGTGGACAGATACAGTCTGTCCCTCGTCGGTTAGCTTTTGGTTTTGTTTGTGCTGATACATTTTAATATCATAACTCAAATTTTAAATTCTTTAACATTTTTCTCTCTAACATTAAAAACACAGTAATGCCCCCACACGAAAGCAACAAGTTTTTAAAGTTGTGGTTAAGACTTTTCACCAAAAGATGGCAGCATTTCCCCAGAAAGTTCCCTGTGTCTTCTTCAGTGGTAAAACCAAATATCTCAAAGCTACGGTGGCCCAGAGGGCTCAACGCCCTGCAGCTTCACAAAGTCCACATAAAAAGATAAAACACGGTGGTAATAAGAAAAGAGCGTCTATAAAACAACACAACCAAACAAATGTCTACAAACTGCTGTTTCCAGACATCAGTTTCTGTAATCCTGTTTTTTTAAGCTGCTTGTTCTGAAGTGTTGAGCTCTGACCTGCAGGCTTCTTAAAATTCAGTTCAAGTACAAGTTACCGCTTAAGCAATCACTAGAAAGATCGGAGGGGTCCTGAGATGATTAATGGAAGTGTCTTAAAGCTGCTAAACATTTTTCTTCACATAGGAAACCAGAGCACACCTTCTGCATCACCAATGAGATTTCAAAATAAAAGTCACACAGTTAGTTTTGGAGAATGATGAAAACTTTAAATGTAGCAGATAAAAAATAGAGAAACAGACATTTTGACACTCTATGTGAAAAAAAATAATTTTGCATCAAACCTTCTGTGAAGAAAATACAAAAAAATCACATTCTCACTTTCCTAGTTAATAATTTTATCTGATGACCCCCTGACTGCTCCATTAATGCCAAACTCAGGTTACGTAGCTGCATCTTTTTCTGATAATGAGAAATCCAAATATTTACCAGTTGGCTGAATTTTTCTGTAACTCCCCCTTATTGGTCAAACCAAGGTTAAAGGTGAAAATCTGAATCTGTTCTACTGGAAAAACAAGAAGCTTTAACAGCGACAGCGTGTCTGTTGAAAAGTTAGTAGTATTTTCCTGCAGCACGTGGAGCCACTGATGAGTTTGTTTCTGAAAACCTGACAATACTTGATCAGAGTTTGCTTCATGTACCTAATGCACATTAGAGGATGCCACCTGTTTGACTCTTCTGTTAATTAATAACATAGGAAATTTTACTCTTTGTACTCTTTGTGCCAAAGGTGTTGCAAATAGATACACAACATGCAGTGGGAGGAAATGAATGTGTGTAATGACCAGTGATGAAAGAGTCAGAATCTGGATCTTAGATTAAGCAGTACCGGTCCAAGGCTATGGCCAGTGTTGGCCAATCAGGAGAGAGCCCCGTGTGACCTCAGAGACAAAACAACCTTAAACAGGCACAAAACAACCACAGACACACACAAATCAACTACTTTGGCTGCAGTTTAATAGTTTTAGAGGCGCGTGGGGAGAACTATCTTCTCCTAGAGACGTGATTACAGACCTGGTTTAGGTCCCAGGTCCACGTAGATCTGATGCATTGTGACTTACGTCTTGACTTGTTAATGTTTTCGTTTTCAGTGTGAATGTGTAGAAACCAGTTTAGCACCTGGACTTCCCTTCTTAATGTTAACAGGGCCTTCAGCCATGTGCAGTTCAGTCATGCTGTGTGCACTAATGCACCTCTTTACCATCACAGGTGTAGAGTTTGAACTGTGTACAGAAACAAGCCAGAGGCCTTTTCTCCTCTTTAACCGGGAGGATGCTGCGTCTATGACTTCTAATGAAAGTTTCAGACTTCAGTTTTCAGATGTTTTTTATTTCAGGATGCAGAGACAAACTGTGTTCACTGTGGTTTTGTGTGTGTCTCTGATGTCACGCTGTGATTTGCACTGCAGAAATGAGGACTATCGGTTTTGGGGATTTTCTGAATGTTTTAATGAATTGTTAACTTTTCACTGTTTCACTTTACCTGAGAAATCTGAACAAACTTTGTTTCATTAATTCATAACTTTTATTATAAACTTCTTGATCCAAAACAAAGTCAATATTAAAAGTTACGTGGATCCAGACTGTGAGTAAAGTAACTGCAGATTGTTACAGTCATTCACACTCATGCCAGTGGCATCGATCAGTACAGATCTGAATCGACGCGGCTCAGAGCTTCTGCAGCGTGACGGCATCATGATGCTCTGTTAGCTTTATAAACTCATGTATAAAAACATACACTTAATTATACATCGTCTGCATCTCTACAAGATTTCAAATCATCAGGATTTTAAGAAACATCCACATTTCACAGCGTCAGCACAAATTCAACAACGTAAATGACTTCATTAAGACAATGCCGTGTGATTGGTTGGTTAAACAGGATGAAATGATGTGGGGGGTGTCGGGCAGCGTGGAGTCAGTGGTCCTAGAACAGTCTGCTCTACGAACACGGCTGTACGCCGGCAGGAGCCGCAGCTGTCAATCACAAGTCGGGGGGGATGTGGCCGTGGCGCCCTTTGATAACATCACATCAGCGTGTCTGATGACATCACACCCTCTATGTGGTATACATGCGGTACATGAGCGTGACGAAGGCCGCGACCACAGCGGGGATCAACCAGTTCCACCACCAGCTGCAAGAGAGACGCAGAGAGTTAAAAACCAAGAGCAAATGAAGAGATTTATATTTAGGTCTGTCTGTCTGTGTGTCTGTGTGTGTCTGTGTGTGTCTGTGTGTGTCTGTGTGTGTGTGTGTGTGTGTCTGTGTGTGTGTCTGTGTGTGTGTGTGTGTGTGTGTGTGTGTGTGT
>JAUYWH010000012.1:12314806-12329171 GCA_034779795.1 Ctenopoma multispine | reverse complement strand
GTTCTGTGGATGCAGAACGAAACGTCTCTACTTGGAAGAAAGAAGTCCAGTTGCCATGACTCAATCCTCAGACAACATGGTGACAAGCATGACAGGCTGTGAGTTGGTAAGCATTTAAAATAAATATCCCAAATAAAATGCAAATTAAGCCCTAGATGTGTAAGGGCACTTAAGTAAACCTTAATTATAATTAGGCCTGGGGATTTTTAAGTTGTGTGTAGAATAGATGCTGCAGCGTCAGCACAGCTGGATAAATAAAATAAACATTTCATCGCGCGATTATTGGCTTTTTTTTTTTATTTCATGATATTAAAACTGAAAAAAAAAATAGCCCAAAGAACCTGTGATTCACCTTAATAATAATAATTGTTTTTTTTTCATGTAATAACAGCTGTCCCAGCCGTTTTCGCTGTGTTAGATTTTTAATTCAGGTGAGGAACTTACGTCATCTCTGTTACATGTTTTTACAGTTTTCTAAAACTAATTTTTGATCGTGTGAATTCGACGCAGAGTGAGAGCTCACAAATTTGCTCTCATATCTTTAGCTTATCTGGTATTTCTTCGTGAAACTGTCTTTTTGCTGTTAAAAACTCATAAAACCTGGATTTACCCACAGAATCTTACTACTATATCGCTCCAGGGTAAACGTATATAACTTAGGTGAACAAGATATCGATGTAAAATGTGGAGAAACAGGTTTTTCTCATTAGCTTAGCAGCACTACGTTAGCTTCCTTGAAGCCCGTTAGCTTGTTTTAGCTGATGTTAGTTAGCTGTTAGCAGACTGCTTGATTTTGGGATAAAAAAAAACACAAAAACGTGAGTGAAACGATTCAAGGCTTGAACTAAATGTCAATTTAAATTATTGATTACTATTTTTTATTAATTTTTCAAGCTAGCTTTTATTGATATCATAATTTACATTTCTAACTGTGACATTAGACCTGAGTTAATCCCTTATTAAAACAGGGACTTAGTCAATTTTAAATAATCAATAATAATCAGTCAAACAGATGGATTTTTGATCTGCAACTGTTTAACAGAAGATAAATGATCAAACAGAGAGTTCTTGGAGTAAAGAGATAAAAATTTTAACTAAGAATCATTTTAATTTTAAACTAAGAATGATTTTCTACAATCTGGTTTATAACTGATCTATGAAGTATTAATAAATGGTTTATAAACTATTAACACAGCCATTTATTACAGCGTGAAATGTAATATAAACGAATCTGTACTGGAAATGTGATTCCCAGAAAACTATCAGCAAAGTGAGCAGATCCCTCAGTTCTGGTTCCTTTTGTCCTACTATAAGTCCAAAGCCCAGTTCACAGTTCTGTAAAACACAGAAAGAGCAGCAGATTCTCTCCAGTGGCTTCAAAACATGTAATTGTAATTTTAACACATGCAAAATCTGAAAGATTCAATCCCCTTTAACACTCTACAAAGATAGCAGTCCATGTCCTTTTGAGTAAATTTTTCTGAAACCCGTCACCTTCCTGTGTCTTTAAACGCTCCGTCGTGTATTTGTGTGTGCAGCAGGATGAGTGGAGGAGTCCAGCAGTCGCTGTTTTTCCTCAGGCTTCCAGACCTGAAGAAGCTGGTCTGTGTCACACTAAGTCTGCAGGAGGAGGACGAAGAGCCGAGGAGCAAACAGATCAAGACCTGCAGGTGGTCCCTGAATAATCAGCGCTTACACATTCAGAGTATTTGCAGTTATTATGTGTTGGTTTAACTCTACGCGTGTGTGTCCACAGAGAGCTGGTGCTGCTCTACACTGATGTTCTGGCCTCTCCTGCTCTGGACTCCTTCACTGATATAACAGTGGTGATGGCTGTAAGAAACGTGCACACACATTATTATTGTTTATTGTTGTGTGTATGATCATTATCTCAGGAATCTCTCCTGAGGAATCAAATCTGTCATCTTTATAGGTTTTAACATTGATGAATGAGGAATTAGTCCAGTTTCCTGTGTAAACAGTGCACGCACACATCAGCCTCCGCACGCCACCTCAGTCTGCACGCATGCTACACGCCTGAGGACACACACACACTCACACACAGTAGATTCTCTCTTACACACGGAGACACAGACCTGTCTCTGGTGGCAGCTGCACAGTCACATGATTCTAAATTGATTTGTTTAGCAGCTTTTGTGCAGTTTAAGATATGTTGTAGACAGCTTGACTTAAAACTTGAAGCTGTCTAATAATCAGCTGAAAACATTGTGATGAGCAGGATTATAACTTCACAGTGAAGCAGAAGTAGACTATGAATCTCCTCGATCTTTAAGCGTCACGTGATGCACGTGAATCTGTGAGCAGCAACACGTTTGCGGGAAAGTCGAGCGTGTGAGTGTGCCTGAGATACGTTTGCATGCTGACACTTCCTGAGCAGAGAGACGCAACCAAAACCGTTTAAATTCCAAACATTCCCGGTGTGCCTCTCCTTCACACGCGAGCGTGCACACACACACACACAGACAGGAGTTAGTTGTGAGGACAAAGATTGATGTGATACATTCTCTAGTTACCCACCACTACACCTACATGTTATTATCTTATAATAAAACAAATCTGAAAACTCTGTAACTGGAGGCAAAACTAAGGTGAAGTGGATTAAACATGTTCACTTCAGCCTCCATCAAACACCATCACCTGAGCTGCTGTGATGATCTGTGCCACAACTGATCGAGTAATAGTCTTAAGAAAGTTTGTGTTTGTAGCTCTTACTTCATAGAGAGGAAGGTTAAGTCTTGTCTGCAGTAGGTGGATACATGTGTAAAGGTTTGTCATGCCCACTTAATGTTAATCAGAAGCTGGAAAACTTAGAGGAATAACTTTATAAGCACATTGTCTATGTCCTAAACAACAGCGGGATGAAAACCTCGGTGATGGACACTCTTCTCTTCTCTTCCTGCAGACCTCGTTTTTGCAGAACGGCATCATCCAGGTGTTTGCACAGAGACACCGTCTGCAGGTTGGATGAACAGATGTCCCAATTAAAACGTTTACGCTGGAGCATTTAATCCCACTGTGTTTAACTTTTGTGTGTGTGTGTGTCTGTGTGAAGCTGGCCTCTCCACAGTGTGTACTGCCAGGTGTCCTCCAGTGTTGTCTGTCCTACTCTCTGATTGCCAGATTGGCTCCCAGCTGGAACAAAGCAGGACTCTTCCTCATCTCTGGTACATGTTGTGTTTGCCTTTTGACCTGTCACAGTGTTTTTGTGTTCAGCTCAGTGGTGACCCAGACTCTGATTCTTCCTTTGTTCTATTTAATTGTTGGACTAATATTACTCACTGGTGAGTCAGAGGGTGTTATATTTGTTTTAACATAAAATCATTAGATTTAATCCATGATGCAGAAGAAATCAGCTTTTGTAAAAACGAACGGCTTGGATTCTTTATTGCTGCTTATATAACACAAAGATAAAGGAGCAGAGGTGAACGTTTAATCAGCACAGAGCTGCACCGCTCACAAAATACATGTGACGTCTGAGAAACAGCGCCATCTAGTGTGAGTTCAGTGCTTCTGTACTGTGAGAAACTTCAGGTCTTTTAAAGACAAACAGTCAAGAATAGACGTGAACAGAAATGTTTATGCACAGACACATAAACTGTAGGTCCTCATCAGGTCGTCCGTATATTATTAATACAGTCAGTGCTGGAGTCGCTCGACTGTTTTCTGCAGTCGCCTACACAGCAAAGTCCAACCTGTAATCACTGCTCAGGGTCGACCGTGTGTGTGTGTGTGGCTGATAAAAGTGACAGCTCAGTGTTGCAACGTTCACTCAAGCCTTCACCTTGGACCCGGTCTGACATAAAATAAATGTGCGTGCATATTCTGTGTATTTGTGTGTGTGTGTGTGTCCATGTCTGTGTGTGATAATTCAAACTGTAGAAGAGAAAACTGTCAATTTGTGTTTTTCTTCTGGTCAGTAAAATCATTTGGCTCCAATGAGGGGCCACCAAAACAAGACTCCAGAACTTTGACACAGACTTGTGCTTCAGTTTAATCCAAATGTGTTTATTGAATCTGAATCATTTCAAATCATTTCTTGAATTATTTTGAGTTATTTGTAAAAGTGGGGTGGTTTCAGTGACACGGTAATACAGCACAGGTTCTCAAACTGGACCAAACTAACCAGGACACTGTGCTGAGCCTTAGGGTTTTACAACTTTCACCTCATACGGCTCCACAAGTGAAAACAGCAAATCTTTATTTTACTTTATCATATCACATTTGTGTGTTGTAACATCAGTTTTATTGTTTGGGCAGTCAACACATTCCTCACTGCACCTTACCCTTATTACAATATGGGCCATGTGTCATTTGGTGCTTAGGTAAAACTGCTGCAAGTGACAGTACGGTACATCACAGTCAGCATCTCAGTGGCCATCAAACCCATTTGAAGGTTAAGTTTTCACCTTGCAGATGAGAACTCTGCTGCCAGTAAATATCTCTTAGTTTTGACACTTTTGGGTTAAATTGCTGAACGCGGTTATGTAAGAGAGAAGAACCACATTTGTTTTCTGTCTGTTTGTTCATAGGAAGAAACTTTCTGACTGACCGAGGGAGGATGAACGCTGTCAGTAAGTTTCCCTGTGGATCATTCTTCTCCACCTTTTGGAAAGAGAATTTGTGTGTCTTTGTTTGCTTGGGGCGACTGTGGCTCGGGAGGTAGAGCATTCACCTGCCAATCATAAGACTGGTGGTTCAATTCCCGGCTCCTCTCATCATATGTTCAAGTGTCCTTCAGTGCAAGAACCCCAAGTTGCCCCCCTGTGTGTCAGGTCAGCTGCATAACAGCTCTGCCATCAGTGTGTGGATGTGAAGCAGTGTAAATTTATTGTTTGTAATAAAAGGTGTTAAGTCATTTGACTTTACTTGTGCGTGTGTGTGTGTGTGTCCGTGTGTGTCAGGTATGGAGTTGAGCACCAGTGAGGGTCAACTGTGCATCTGCATTGAAGCCAACACTGTCAGACTGCCCCCAGCTACAGTAAGAAACCAAAAACTTTAGTCACAGTAGTTTCTCTTTACTTTTATTTTTAAAGACGCCAAGCGACAAAACTTCACTCATTCCTAACTTTTCTAACTCTTTCATAGTTGTAATGCTTGTCATGCAGCGTGATAATGAAAATATATAATGCACAATATGTGACTGTTGCTGTGTGAAGGACAGGGAAGCACGTGGATGTAGGAGTTCACCTGAGAAGCTGAATGGGAGTGTGTGTGGTCACAGGCCTTTGTTTCGTCTGTGTCTTTTTAGAAATTACCACCACGTCAAACTCGCCATGAGAATAAAAACTATTTGTTTGACTGTTGTTTTTCTGTGTGTTTGCTGCAGCTGGACGACTTCAACCTCCTCCCTTTAGTGCTGAAGAGGTTCTGTAGTGATCCTGACTCCATCCTTGACCCCACCTCCACCGGAGGAGCTGTTTGGTGTTATGTCCTGCCCAGGTATGACAGCGCCACCTGCTGGACTGACCACAGACAACACGAGACGGGCAGAACCACCACACTCTGTGATTTATCAGATAAATATGATTGTTTAAATACTGATAAAACATTTGCAGCTCTAGTAGTTTGTAAGATTCATCTGGTAAATGTTTAGTGGCTGCTCAGCTCGTCTCCTTCAGTGTTGTGTTTTATCAAAAGACAGAAAACAAAGAGGGGAACAGAGCCAGGTTGTGTTACTCTGTGTGAGTGTGAGCAGCAGGTGGCGCTGCAGCTCTGTTTAAACTCAGATTCCACCTTCATTCTGTCCTTATACACTGACTCACAAAATGACTGCCTGAATTATTTTTCAGTAACTTAAATTTTGTGTGTGTGTGTGTGTTTAGCATGAAGAGAGGTGAGATTATCACCATCAGTCGTCAGCTGCCCAGAGATGGACCCTTTAGGACCTACAGAGACCTGCAGAACCACTGGAACCGCCTAGTACACAACACACACAGTTTTTTTAAGTAGAACATGTATCTATCACAAGGTTTTACTCTGATGTTGTGCTTGTGTTGTGTTACAGTACGGTTACAGACTGCCTGAGCTAGCAGAGGAGGAGGTGGTGTACTGCAGTGTCTACTTCAGACCAGTGGGAGATCGACTCTTCACGTATCCTAAAACACACACAATGAACAACATGGCTTAATTAGCATTAATTATCATGGTCAGAGCAGAGGTATGTAAATCCCTGAACTACAGACAGTAATCCAGGTCAGTCGAAATCACCTTAATAATTTCTCAACTCAACAGAAAAGTTATTTTAAATATTTTGTATTAAAGACGAGTCAGGTAATGTTAAAAGTACTAAGATACTACTATTTACATTGGGATATACCTATCTATGTAATTCGTAATCTGCAGAATGCTCCTTTAACTACTGTGCAGATACCCTCTGAGCTGTATCCGCCTGCAGTCTGTGCAGCGCTACCCTCGGGTTGACCTGCAGGGGGCCCAGGGCTCCTTCCTGTCTGACATCAGGGTCAGGCTGCAGAGTGTGTGTGGTTTCCCCGCACGTCTGACCAGCAAACCGTGTTACTACACAGTCAGAGTGAACACGGCTGCTGCAGTACAGGTTCACACAGACGCACACAGACACACACAGACTCACAACTACTGCCTTCAAAGCTTCAATTACAGTATCAGTACAGTCTCTCTGGACAGAGAGTAGGTCACCGGTGCTGTGAGGCATTCAGGGACGGGACAGAGAGTAGGTCACCTGTGCTGTGAGGCATTCAGGGACGGGACAGAGAGTAGGTCACCTGTGCTGTGAGGCATTCAGGGACGGGAGAGAGAGTAGGTCACAATCTGAATCAAACCATGGATTTGGAGAATCGTTACACCCCCGATCTTAATCAGTGCAAACAACAGTTCCTAACAAATGCACATTATATTCATTTCTGAATAACAGTATCAACACCAGCAACAACTGCATGGTTTTTACTCAGAGCGTCTGTCTGACAGCCAGGTGTGAGTTGGATTTACAGTATTTCTAACATTAACCCCAACAGAAGAGAGTCTGTTACTCTCTTTCACTGACATAGACCCTGACACACAGGCTGTTTTATGTGTGCTAAGGCTGAAGTCAAGGAAAGGAAAAGTGATTATCAGACCATTTCCCACCCAGTAAAATCTTCATGGGCAGTTTTATAACCACAGAGGTGCAGCACTGAAGGGGGGGAGGTGGAGGAAAAGTTCCCTCTCAGCATTTTAAGGATTCATTTTCATAAGACAGCTGTCAAGAAGAAGGTGAACGAAAAAGGTTAATGGTTGTTCAGACGTCACCTTCAGTAAAAATATAAGAAAAGATCTGCGTCATCGTCTTTGGCAAGGAAAATAAAACAGGTTTCTCGTGAAGACGTATTTCTCATGGTCCCAAGGTTGAAAGTTATTTATCACTGTTAGAAAACCCAGTGAAGCATTTTCAGAAATAAACATTTTAACATTTATGTGGAAATAAATTCATTTTTTAAGAAATAAAAACGTTTTGCCCACAAGGGAAAAAAGTAAAATACTTTGCACATCAGATGCCGTTTTTAATAGTTTGAATAAAAGTGACTTTTAAGTAAAATAAACTGTTTATGAGCTACAGCAGCTCTAAACTTTCAGTGAAGCCTACAGACAAAAGTCTAAATTGTTTTTCTAACACTACAGTGAAGCCGGTGGAATTACAGTTATCTCTCATCTTCACAGCTCACTCTGCACATGCAGGAGAAAACGTGTTTTCTTATTCACAGGCTGCAGCTCGAGTGTGTTTTATTCACTTCAGAAACTGTGTATGGAGAAACAGCCGGAGAGATCAATTCGGTGCTCACAGAGCGAAACTAAAATATTTATAGTGTTCAGCAGGACTCATCTCCATCTATAAGAGCTGAAACAGGAGACGTTTTCAGTGTGCAGCTAAAAGAAAGCTCCAGTTTAAGATGGTTAAACTGTGGTTTATCAAACAGCACATTTAATTTAAAGAGAATATTTGACCTCTTCTTAATGTTTCCTGTTTGGAGAGAGCTCGTCTTATTTAACATGGTTTACACAAGGTTCCTGTGCTCCTCTTGGTATGGTTCATCCCGTATCACAAAGACATCATGCTGATCGTGAACAACAGATTCCTCCACCACTATTATCGACCCAGACATAAAGAAAATAACTTAACAGTAAGAGAAGCTAAACCTTCAATACAACAAACAGAATAAAAGTAAAAGGACTAATACACTACAAATCCCCCCCAGGCCCCCAGATAATGGGATTTGCTCGGTACGGTCCAACTGGTCGCTTCCTGTATTTAGCAACTAGGCTTTAGTGGGAGCATCTTCATCACCGGTAACTCCGACGAATTCATCAGTCTGCACTATGAACTCTGACACGTTTTAAGTCGAGCAGAATGAGAAGTTCATCCGATGTCGCCTCATGAAGCATTGAAGCATTGATTGATTCACTCATGGGCCGAAGTTCATGGTGCTTCTGTTGCTCTAATGCACCAACAAGTGGATATTAAGCGTAAATCCGGCAGAGTGATTATAATGACACCACGGCTTTGGTGTCTGCAGTGCCAATACATTAATTATGGGCTTTATAACTGTTTATAAGATACTATTGTCCCACATCACTACACTCTTTCCCACATCTCAACCAGATGTTTTGTCCATACTGTAAAAAAAAGAACGAGGGAGAGAGTGGAGACCATATTTGAGGGAGACGTTGTTCCTCGTGTGTTTTTAGTGTCAAACAGTTTACTTTGTGTGTGACAGTGTTTCATCTGGGGATCAACCACTCTCTTGCTAGTCTAGCTGTATTCGTACCCTGCACAAAGCACTTGAGATTGAAAAATGTATGAAAGCGGTTCCTAACCTCAGGCTCAGGCTCCTCAGGAGATCTCTGCTGCACATCTGACATATAAAGTCAGCACAGGAACACTTTGTTTCAGAAACTGGTTTCCTTTAGATGATTTTTCTGAAGTTTGTGTTGGTCTCGTGTGTGGACAAAGTTACATTTGATTCTGTTTCCTTCCCCTTAGGGGCTGAGTGGTCAGCAGGTCAATCTGACCACCTCCTGCTCCACCAGACTGGTCCTCACCCAGCTCCCCCCTCCTCCTCCTCCTCAGACTGTGAAGCCTTTCTCTGGGTCACAGCCACCAGCTCAGACCTCTCTGTCCCAGCAGGATCAAGCTCCGAGGTTCAGACAAAGTCGTGGGCTTATGGGAGACAAAAACTGGCCTCCGTCATCTGCCTCTCATTACCAGTCCGCTCCTTCCTCCTCCTTTATTCCTCCACTCTTCCAGCCAGCTTCATCCCTCTCCATCTCCTCCTCAGTCGTCTCCCCTCCACCCCTCACAACTCAGACACCGGTGCATCCTCTTCCTAAACTGGTTCCCATCTTCAAGAACAAGCGCCCATCGCACCACGTCAACGTCGCCCTGCTGCGGGTCCAGAAGCAGCAGCAGCACAGTGGAGGAGTTGGGGGGAAAGAGAGGGTGACGCTACCCACCTTTAGGAAGAACAAACCTACAACTGCTCTTTTCTCTTCTGCATTCCGCCCAGTTTCTCCTCCACCTACCATTACTCACTTCAACCGTTGTCCCACACCTCACAGCAGCACCGCTCCTCAGCCATCAGCTCGTCTCAACCCTGAATCAAAGTCTAAACCTCAACCCGCCGTCACTGCAAAGCCAGAGAAACTCAAATCCATCCTTAAAACCAGCTCTGCTAGAAACACTGTGCAGGAGAAAACAATCAAACTATCAGCTGCACCACCCAAAGCTCCTCTTCTGCCGTCGTCTGACGTCTCCAACACAGATAGTGGAGGGGTGGGCGTGGTTAATTTGGCTCTTTGACCTTAACACTTTGTTGTAGTAATTGCACCTTATTCCCAGTTCATGGTAACGATCTTAATGTTGTTACTGTTTTTATAAAACAGTTCTGTGTTTGTTTGTTCAGAAAGTGAACCACGAGTCAAAGGTGAACAAATCCAGAGCTGCTGCACGAGATGTGGACTTGGAGAAAATGGCCAGAAGCAGCGAGGTCAGGACACACACTGACCCTTTCTTCACTTTTCCACACACTCATGGTCGTGTGTGCGTGAGTGTGTGTGTGCGCGTGTGTGTGTGTGTGTGTGTGTGTGTGTGTGTGTGTGTAATGTCATGAAATGTGATCTGATCTTCATCAAAGTCACAAATATCAACAGACATATTTCTACGCTGATTAAACACAAACGGTCATGATGCTTTATTCTTAATGAACATCACACAGAGTGATGGTGAAGTGATGGTGCAAACTGCAAACCAACATGAATCATCCCAAAGTAGAGCTGACGGAGCAACGGAAAACCAGGAAGTTAAGAACATCTGTGACTGTGTAATAGAAAAGTTGGCTTGTAATGAACAGGAGCATTAGTGTGGCTGTAATGTTTGTCTTGTTGAAGTTCTTGAAGTTTAAAGAGGAAGAAGAAAAAGATTTTAGAAGTGATGAATTCCCTGCGTGTCCGCTGCATGTGCCTCATAAACATCCTTTAGCACGACTGCGTCTGTTAATGTGATGCATTAAAGTGTGTTCTCCTGATGAATAGCGTACACAGTTGTGTCATTCTCGGTTTCCTTACAAAGATGCTTTCAGAGGAGGGTAAAGCCTGTTAAAGTGATGAATGGTCAGGGGGAGGTGGGAGCCCACAGGGAGCCGAGTGGATTAATAACAACATTAATCAGTTTTACAGCTCCAACCTGCAAGTTCTCAAGAACAATCCATCAGCTCCACCTTCTGTTTCACTGTTATTTACACAGCGTCGCCGCCGGGAACATTGTTCTTTAGTAGTTCTACAAACTGAGAGCAACAACACAACCACAGCATGTCTGCACTTCACAGGCTTCCTGATTCGACTCTGACTCTGGGCATCATCGTTCAGGAAATAATGTTTGTTGACTCCTTCATGTTTACAACTTGACCCACATTATTCTCTGTGTCGTCTGTGCGTTTGTGACCAAATCGTGTGAGCAGACGTCACAGTGGGTTTTAGTGTGGCTGCACCTTCAGCTCGGTTTATCTTTATCCTTCTTTCATTCGTCTGTATCTCTTGATCATTTCCTGTTTCTTGTGTTTCTCTGTCTCCAGTTGTCCAAGCTGAACTCTGCTACTCTGTTGTCCTGGCTGAAGAGAAGAGGTGTGCTCGTCAGTGCCAAACACAAGAAGGAGGAGCTGATGCTGAAGGTCATGGCCTGTCTGGCCGAGGCGTGACACACTCTCGCACTCACTCACACACGCACAGCATATCTACTTAATAGACTTACTTTGCAGTATTAATGCTGCGCTAAGCTCCTCATTTAAGGATGTGATGTAAAATCTGGCCCTCTTATCACGGAGCAGCTGGAAAAGATGAGAGCAGCTCATCCTTGCTAATTGAGATGCTGAAGATTTGCCAAAATTAAATTCCAGTGTCAGATAAAGTGGCGGCGGGGTCCACAGGAGGTGACGGATCGAAGCTACAAAGTCAAAGCTAAGCTCTTGGAGGTTTTTCTCTCATGTCGCTTTGAGTTTGTTCAGAGCGTCACATTGTTCTGGTTCTGGTTAATTAACATGTCTCTAACATTTACACCGTCACGTACTGAACTACAGCTTCAGTTTTACTCAGGACTTCTATTATTTATTTGTGGTGATGAGCTGTTTTAACATCTGCGCTAAGGTTAGAAACTGTTGTTGTTGTTGTTGTTAAAGTGTTTGATGGTATTTATCCAGCATCTACCTGCTCGCTGTTTAAAGATGTTCAGTTATATAAAAGCTGTGATTCTAACATATATTAAACATTGCTGGTGTTTATTTTATAGGAGAGCAGTTCTTTACTTTCAGTGGAATTAAGACTTTATTGAGATTCATCCTCTGGTGAGCAGGCAGCTTTGAACCAAATGACAGGATACAGAGACAGGACATGTTCACAGAGTGAAACCTCTACTGATATTCAATTCAATTAAATGATACAATAATCATACCAACCTCTTTGTGATGATTTAACGGAGGCAAGTGAGGCCTGCAGTTCTTAAGATGTTCTTCTAGTTTCTTTTATGACCTCCTGGATGAGTTGTAGGACCATCCTGTGAAGAGAATGACTCTCACCGTGGTTCACTGGAGTCCCAAACTTCAGAAATGGCTTTGTAACAGTTTTAGCTTCATTTTATCAGAAAAAGGTTTTATTTAAGTGGTTTCTCGATTAAACAGGTCTGACAGTAACCAGGCCTGGAAAGTGAACTTGAGCTTGTGGTTAACCACAGTTCATTCATCATTTTAAGATGAGAAATTAGTTTTTCACACAGCTTTGAAGCTTTTTTTCTCTTAATAAATTTGTCTTTACTCAGCTTATCTTTGTGTAATATTAAAATTTGTCTGATAATCAGAATCATTTAAATGTGACAACAAAACAAACGTCAGGAACGAGGCAAATACTCTTTCACAGCATCTATCTATAGAAAGGCTTTGGTTACTGGAGGAGCCTGAGCCATTTGGAGCTTTAGAAACTAATGAAATAAATTCTAAAAGCTCCTGGGAGCCAATGTAATGAGGCCGGATCTGATATGATGTGGCATCTCTTCTTTTATCAAGTTAAAAGCCGAGCAGCAGAGTTCTGAATCAGCTGCAACCTGTTAATTAACGTAGGAGAAAGGCCTGTTAAAGGGCAGTGCACTGCATCCAATCCGTGGGTAGGTTTTCTTTGTCCTGCTGAGATAAAAAAGGGGAAGTCGAAACTGAGAGAGCTCAGCTTTATCATCACGAATCATCGCAGCGTCATAGTGAACAACGTGATTTAAGTTGGAGCAACGAGAATTCAATTGCATGACATTCTGAGATGAAAATAAAATCTCACCAACAACTTATTACTTCTGGTGGATCAAGTTCAAATATATTTCAATAATCTTTCGGACTTAAGAGTCAGAACAGTTGTTATAACTCACCCTAAATACCCTGAAGCTTCCACACAAAGCCTCAGTCAATGTTTTGTAACAAAACCATGAAGGAAAACATCAGGAAGTGGGTCAAAAGGATTTAGATCTGATGACACAAATTAAAGGAATAGGCCAGAAGAAAAACATGGCATAGCAGGGACACAGACCTGACGTGAACCTGTCCTCGACCACAGACGTCATGTGAAACGATGTGGCACGTCCACGTAAGATAAGAGTCTGATGTTTGGAACTTCCACAAAGACTCAGGTTCAGTTTCATACGAAGGTGGAGTCCAGGAACACACACGGCGAAGGTGAAAGGAGACGTTTTATAAGCACACACAGCTATTTCTCTCTTTGTCCTCACCTGTCAGTGACTCTTTTGTCCTCATGTTTGCCTTTTATGCATCTGCATAAACAGATGGGGAAAGGACAGAGAGGCATAAAAGAAGAGCAGGAATCCATTTCAGACCCGCAGGGACAGCACAGAAGAACTGCTGCCTGGATAAAAGAAGGAGCAAAGACACCGCCTGGAGAAAGGGACGGAAACGTCTCAGCAAAATGTCAGCGGACGACATCACGTACAGCTGCCAGGACCTGCTCAGTCGACCTCAGTCCTGATTCTGGGTCGGGACAACAGAGGACACCTGTGATTCTTTCTGTGGTCTCACTGTGAGTTTGTTGATTACAGACGTGTTACTGAATCCAGCACCAAACCTTTTATTATGCAGCTCTGGTCTGGTCTGTATATATTTAAACCCAATCACCAACATGTGGGCTGTATCTGCAGACTTCTTCTCCACGGTTTGTGCTATGAAGGCTGTTTCATGCTTACATTTGGTGAAAGAGGAGGAAATGAGAGAAGGAAGTGATGAACAAGAGTCAAAACAAAGGCTGAGGAAGAGGAGCAGAGACGACGCTGCAGGGAAGGAAGGAGCAGATAAAAGAGATGCTAGAGTGTGAGTGAGGTAAGACTCATCAGTTCCGCATCGCAGGAACCGAGGAAAGTGAGATGAAAGGAAAGAGGATGAAAAAGAGCTTTTTAATCACAGCTCTTCTGCTTTACTGTTAAACACGACGTGTCGCGTGTGTTTGAACGTACATTTATGTGTCTTTGAGTCTTTGAGCAGCAACCTGGGAACCGTCTACTATTATTAGTTTATATTGAGCTCATGTTAATCATGATTATTTTCTTTATTAATCAATAACTTGCTTTGTGTCCTATCCTGAAAACTGTGCTTTTGTGCAACTAAACCAAAACGTGAACATTTCACTGATATGTTCAGTATCAAAGTGTTTGTGACTTTTCATTTACATTAATTATGAACATACGGGGGGCGTTTGCATGTTCTCCCCGTGTCTGCGTGGGATTCCTCCGGGTACTCCGGTTTCCTCCCACCGTCCAAAGACATGCATGTCAGGTTGATTGGGCCTTCCGAAATTGTCC
>JAUYWH010000012.1:12281828-12308508 GCA_034779795.1 Ctenopoma multispine | reverse complement strand
CCTACCACCACCACACACACACACACACTCACACACACACACACACACACACTCACACACTGTTTACATATCAACTGACAGTTTGAGCAGAGTGTTACACAGAAACCTCTCTGGTTTTAAGATGGCGTCCTGTAGGTCGATGCAGTCCACCTCCAAACCAAACCAGCCCAGACGCCTAAAGGTCCATGCAGACAAATTACACTTAAAGTAAAGTTTACAATGCAGAAATAATGTTATAAAAGCATGTGTCTGATAAACACTTATTCACGTGTTCGTCACTTTAATGTTGCAGCTGCTAAAAGTGGAAATCAATAAAATTACTGATTGATTATTGATAAATGAATAGAACAATCTGAGACCCAGTAAAAATAAATGTACATAAAGGAAACTGTGGTTTCTTTTCACAGCTCCACGTTTGCTTTGACTCACTGTGAATGATGTTTAAATCTCTGCTCGCTGATGGACGGATCCACATTCATACGGCTCCAGCGTGACTCATCTCTCACCTCGGCTTGAGAGCTCGGATGACTCACTCGCGTCAGACTTTCTATGCAGCAGGAAACAAGATTTAAAACCAGCGAAGAAAAAGCAGCAGGTGCTTTTCTGTTCACAATAAAACACCTTTCAGTCTGAGTTCACCGTCCTGCGTCAGCTGCCCTTTCTCACTGCTGATGCTCCTGCGAGCGACACGTCAAATCTGACCTCCAGGAAAGTTCATCACCAGGCAGCGTGGTTTCACACTGGATGCCCTTCAGCTCACAGCCCTAAACTCCAGCAGGAGTTGGGCCCCAAAGTGCTGACACCACATGGGGAACCACTCTACCAACCAGAAACTGTCTTTAAGAACCGCCCTCACACTTCTGACCCACAACATAAACGCACTCGACACCAGTCTGTGGTGGAGGGAGGGAGGTGTTTCATAAACTGTGGGATTTATCTTCACTGCCTACGTTTTTATTGCCTAATTCCTAAATCCTCATGTGGAGAAGTTGGCGAGGGACCCGGTCCAGATCCAACACAAAGACTCTTTTGTTTCTGTCAGATAGAAACCAGGAGAAAGTCAGAGTGATGGATGTGCACCAGCTAGCAGTAGGTTATACAGTGTGTGTGTGTGTGTTGGACTTTAAACCATAAATACTCGTGAAGGTTGATGGTGAGAGGTTGATTTGTGCTGCTTGGTCAAAGTTACTCTCACAAGAGAAAAAGCTCCGAATCACAAAAGACAAAAGAAGATTTAAAAAGAACCTTTAGTTCAATTCAAACTCATCTGATCTCTGACTTGTTCTTTAGCGTCACCAACAGTCTGTGTCTATCCATGTTCGTCTTCACTCAGTTCTCTGTGTTCACTGTTTGTCCTTTGTGAAGTTAACACTAACGGCTGGGGGTACAGGGCTACATGTTTACATCACACGAACACATTTGCATTTGACCTCGTTTGGCTAATAAGGTTAATTGAAATGTAATGTAGTGATTTTTCATAATTAACTAACACATTTGTAAAACACTGTCAGCATCACAAGGACCAAAGTTTACAGTTTGCCAAAGCTCTACACCTGTGTACGCCTCTGGACTCAGGAGGAGCCGGGTAATGTCTGGACTACCTGACGAGAAGGAGAAAATGAATGGATGGACAAAATGCTGTGTCTGACCACAGACCTGTGCTCCGTGGTTCTGGAAGCATGTCCGTCCTTCTAACTCGTCATACTCTCTGAGACCGAGGTTTATATTGAAAATCCTCTCAGGAACCTACAGATGTTCTGGAGATGCTCTCATCAGATAAATGTCTTTGGGCACACAGGTGACTTTTAGAAGTTCAACAGTTTTTCATGAACATTTTCCAAGCGATGCCTCGATGGTTAAGATCCAAAACACTGGAGCAGCTGGGAGAGTCTCCCAGTAGGAGACTGTGGGTTCAATGGGGAGCTTCCAGTGTGAACAGAGCACGCTCAGTCTGGTCTCCTTGACCTTGACCCAGCGTCTGGCATGAGGATGAATCAGCTTCATTTTATGTGGAGCTGAGTCTCAGCCTGTTTAACATGGATTTAATCACTTCTTCACATCGATTGACTTAATCTGGAACCAGAGTCCAACTCGCCTTCCAGGAATTAGACTAATTAAAACACGTTTCTTCAGGCCAGATCCCTGAGAGTACTGATCCACAGAACGTTTGCATGTTCTACTGAATCAGTAGGTGATTTCACTGCAGGATCAAGCAGAAAAACACAACTAATGAGCTCTGAGCTCGTTTTTATTCATGTGCATCCTCGTATCGATTTCTGCTCAGTCATCACATCTCTTCATTGTTTGTTTGAGACAAGAAGCTGCACAGAGGAGAAAAGAGCAGCGTGAGACTTTATGTCTTCTTTCAGAAATTAGAATCAGTTTGATCCTCTTTTATGTGGAGGCTTTCATTAAGACCAGAGAACATCGTTCCACACTTTCTCAGTTCTTGGTCCATCTGATCACATGTCTGTACAGTGAGTTAATATTTAATTTACTGTTCTGTCAGTATCACAGGCTAATGATGGATTCACAAACCGAGTCGAAGCCAAAACGTGTCCTGAGCATCGACACCAAAGTAATCAGCTGCCTGTTTCTTCCTGTTTGAGTCTCTAACGAGTTCACTGCTAATAAATCTCAAGCTTATTATTTCCCAGTTGTGGAATATACGGAGCATTGTGTGCTTTTCCTCTCAGTCTCTGATTAAGAACAGATGCAAACCTTCTCACAGTGGAAAGAAAAAGTAAAGGCACAGTTCGCAGTTTCTTGGTTTAAGTCATGTTGATTGTGGCCAGTTTCATCATTTGTTTGGTCACAAACATCAAAGCTTCTCTGAGGATCTGGGACTGTTTGAGGTTTTATAAAATCAAAGTTTCACCGCTGACGGTCATCTTGTGTTTTCATGTTTGTCTCCCCCTCAGCACTAAGCTCACGTCTTCCTCTCAAAGTCTTACTCACCGTCCTGCTCAACATCAACCTCTCAGTCTGTTTCTCTGACAGAGCCGTAGCTTCTATCTTTAAAATCCCAGACATGCAGACTTCCTGTCAATGAT
This sequence comes from Ctenopoma multispine, assembly GCA_034779795.1. Classification (NCBI taxonomy): domain Eukaryota; kingdom Metazoa; phylum Chordata; class Actinopteri; order Anabantiformes; family Anabantidae; genus Ctenopoma; species Ctenopoma multispine. The sequence continues at coordinate 12,305,455 of JAUYWH010000012.1, read as the reverse complement.
ACAAATCGCAGATTGAATAATTGATGAGCGTGGTTGGACCACACGCTTTGATCGACATTTCACAGAACTGCTCGGCTTCAAACGACCGAGGCACTTTGTGAAACTGTACAGAAATATCTGAGTCCACGCTCGGTCCAGTAAATCACGAGTCCGGGAATTATGAATCAGCAATGGAGGATATGGACGAGACCAAAACGTATAAGTTCAGTGTTGGTAGCTTGTTCTGCCTCCTTTCTTTACTTGTAGTGTGTATATGGGAAACAGACAGCACGGCGTGAGCAGTGGGTGGAAGATGAGTGGTGGCCTCAGGATGCTGAAGTGAAGCAGCACTGCTGAGGAGACTAATGGAACTCATTAATGCTTTGTGTTCTTCTATCTTTCCTCTAGCCTCTAAGGAAATGATTCTCCTCATAGTACTGATATGAAGCTAAACTACCAATTATTTGAGAACACCTCCCTGCTGGCTGAAGAGCTCCACATTCACTCCACATTTTATCTGTGTGTGGATTCATTGGTTCCCATCATGTCACACATGAAAAAATAATTTAGCAAAGTTGTTCTGTCCGGCTAAAAGCCGACTCGTTCGTCTTCGTCATCATCTATCAAAAAGAATTCATTTCATTCTCCCAGCTGAGGGATGAATTAGTCGCTGCACTTCTCTCCAGACGTATCGATTCCTCAGGAACGAAGATTTTCTTCAGCCAGAATTTGTCATCAGTGAATGAAGGCGACAGAGCGACGGCAGGAGGATGCTGGTCTGGATCCCAGAGATTCTGTTCCTGTGTATCCAGCCTCCCAGAAAATGACCAGTATTTGTAAATTAATCTGGTTCTAACTGAGCCTCTGGAGGTTTCTGTCATGAGACTTTAGACACACATTAGAGTGTGTGTGTGTGCAGGTGGACTTATCTGATGGGAGACATCATTCTTCTTCCTGCATCCATCAGTCTGGAATGTGACGACGGCTGCCGGCCAATAAGAGCATCAGATACTGCAGCTTAGGCTTTATTCGTGACTTTCAGTCACGTTCTTGTTTGACGCCCGTTGTGACTGGATGAAAACCGTCTGTGGTTGTGATTAAACTTATCTGAACATTTTGGTGCTAAATATGCTTCGAGTGGAGGAAGCAGATTAAAAACAACAGGTGGCCGTCTCAGATTGTGCAGCGCGGCAAACGTCCTCCACTTCTCTAATCGGTCAGCTAGATGTAATGAATGTTTCCCAGTCCGAGGTGATTAATTAAAGAGCCCAGAGGAAGGTGAACTCTGCTGCTGGAGGTGTGATTAATTAAGAAGATCAGCAGATGAAAGTCGCAGCCTGAGGCGTCGTCTGGATCCTCTGTGATAAAACTCTTGCTGTGGATCAGAGGAGCTGCTGCTGCTCTCATCTGTTTTTAAGCCTTCACGCCAAACAGGAGACACTTTATGTTACTGCACTTTTTTGCTGCTTTTTGTTGCTTCCATCAGTTGAAAACCTCGTGTCTCCGCTCGCATGGATCAACAATGTCAGGATGCAGAATCTGAGACATTAGCAGCATCACTGATGGTATTGATCCCCGGTCAGACTGCACGGAGCTGAGCAGCTGGGATTTGAGTCTGGCCCTGCAGAGCCATTAAAGGTCATTGTGGGGATATTTTTTGGAACTGCTTTTGCAGTATCAGCAGTGATTGTAGCACTGCAGTACTTACCTGTGATCCACAGACAAAGGCTGAGAGAGATGCACCGTGTGGACTGTGTTCTGTTTACAAGCATGTTTCAGAGGCTCATTTAACCATTTAACTTACTGCTGCGCTGAAGAGATTTGCACAACCTTCAAAGACTCTTCTGAACATCTGCACGTTTATAACCTTGGGTCAGAACCTGAATAAATAGATTATTATTCTTTCAGTTCCTTTTAACTGGAGGACGTTATGTGAGTTCTAATGAAGATCCTCTTGTTCTTTCTCAGCGGCTCGGCGTGTGAAACCTGACTCGGGTCAGGTGTGTGGAGGCAGCAGCACGTGTCACAGAGGTAAACTGGAGCCTGAGGAGGCTGTAATGAAACACCAACAGTTAGTTTGACCCCGTGGCCTTTCGGGGTCAAGAATCCGGCAGGTAATCATCTCACCGCACTTCTCTGGTTCCCAAAGCACTGTGGGAACTTTGAGCAGACTGATGTCTGTGTATTTAAAGAGCTGGTTTGATTAAAAAATAAAAGACTATCTGAATCAATGAGGTGCTGATGATGTAACACTGAACATCTGTCAAACTGTCAGACGTCTTCAACCTGACGACTTTATTCATTCAGTAGGAAGTCGTTGTTAAGTCTGTGGTGTCCGCTGGTGATGTGAATCCAGAGGTTTTTGCAGATCAGACCTCCCAGCAGAATCATCTGGAGCCAGCATGCTCGTCCAGGACACATCAAGGCTCGACTGATTCAAACAGACTGTGATGGTTTGTCTAGTGTCCATTTTAATATCAAAAACAGTTTTGTGATGCAAGAATTCTGACTCGCCTGCTGCTTTTGGATAAGTTTAGATGAGAATACATTTTAAAAAAAGGTGAGTATGATCAGAGTTGTTCCGGCTGAAGACTGCAGATGATCCTGAAGGTGTTTCTAATCACACAATAATCACATTCAAGTTAAATTTAATGTGCAGTACACGTAAACCTGTGATAAACGGCAGGAGCTCTCGCCAGTTCAGAGCTGTAACCAGATCACTGAGGTCATCCGTTCACGAAATGATGTCGAGCGCGACCGAGTGGTGCAGCGAAACAGATGTGTCGTCCTGCTGGAGCCGTGAACACGTGAAACTCTTTACTGAGATCATGTGAACTCACACACGAGTGCGGGGTCGTGTCGAGGGTCTGATAATAACATCATGTTCTCTGATCACTGAGAGAGAAGTGAAAGTCTGGTTTTACTTCCTCACCACGCTCCTTTGTTTGTGACCTGATTAAATGAAGATCATAAATGAATAGAGAGAAACCACCAGGTTCAGACTAGTCTTAAGATTTTTCTGACCTGATGATACTGATAATCTAAATATGCACAATAAGAGGCTGAAGACATTTGAAACCAGCCGTCTGTGATGTGGAGGATGTCAGGTGTCAGGCACAGCTGAGAGATTCACCAACACACGGGACTGGATATGCACATAGGATTTGTTGACACTGTTTTACATCCCTGATCCTCCTCCTGCAGGTCGTCTTTGAAGTCTGCTGCTCTGTGATCAGGGAACAGCTGCAGCCAGATGGCAGGAAACCGATCACACGTTAGAAACACCTCATTGGATGTGAGAGAGCCAGGAGAGGTCACCTGGAACAGGCCGGATAACTATCCTAACTGTTTCTGAGACTGTCTGGGAAAATCCAGCGTGGACGAGGAAAACACAGCTGCCAGCCGAGAGGACCTGGACCATACAACCTCCTCCCTGAAACAGGACCTGGACAGAGGATAGAGGCATGAAAGAGAGGGAGAGAGGGACGGTGGAGAGTCTCACAGTCTGTGTGGCCATGCACTTCGTAGAAAAGAAAGGAATTCATTTAAGATTTTATATGTCAGAAGCATCTTAGCGTGTTTGTCAGAGGAGGTGAATTATGCTGTAAACGTTTCCAATGTCGTTAAAATCAAAGAGCACATGGAGACAAAGGAAGGAGGTTCTTCGTGTTTGTGATGACTGGAGGCAGCAGGATGCAGACGCTTCTCCTCATCACGGCTCAGAGAGTTGATTGCTCCCAGTTCTGACTTAACACAGTGTGAAATTAGTTTATTAAGGAACAGAACCTACGTGTCGTTTTATCTTAGTTCCTTTAATTGAACTCTGCTAAGAAGAACCCTGGAAGTTTCTACCGTAACAAACTGTGTAAACCAGCTAGAGACACGGATCAGAAACCAAACGTTATACAGTCTGCGCGGTGAGACGTGATGAAAGGTGTTTAACTGTAATTTAGTGAACTGAACCTTTACAGAGCAGAGTGGGACACACACACACACCAGCAGTAATTAGCATTAAACACTTTGGCAGCGTTAATAATGAGGACTGGACTAAGTGACTGGACTTGATGTGTCCTGACTTTATAAATCAGTGAAGCTGCAGTTCGAGTCCTCACACGTGTGAGGACTTTAAGTGACTAATGGAGGAACAAAACCAGAACAGAACCAGGGTCAGAGAGGGTCAGATCCCGCCAGAACCAACAGAACCATCGGTGGTACAGCGTCGTCTCCATGCAGATAGTTCCTGCTTCTTCATCCTGCTCTGACTTATCTCTGTCTTTCAGCCTCCACCACAGTTTTCATTCCGTCCTCTCTGATTTTTCTCCCTTGTGTGACTAAACGGAAGTGATTTGCTGTTTATTCGAGAGTAGGCATGAGTCCCTGCAGACTCGTCCTCTCAGGGATAATGAGGATCAGCTTCACTTGGGTCGTCCAGTGGCTGCTGGAAACAGTAGATATCCAGGAATGAAATGCAGATGCCTCTTTTTTTTCCAGAGAAACTCTGAAACCCTGATTGTCTCGAGCCAAACCGGCTTCAGTTTTCTTTGTTTTTATCTCCGCAGCAGTGAATGGGGGGTGAAGACATTAGAGATTCAAACTAAATGAAATATCACAAAAATATTTTTAAAAAGAGCCAACAAGCCTGTAAAATATGAGCACAAAGTCTGTTTTCTTATTGAACTAACCAGACTGTACGAGAACGTGAGGATAAACCCTGAGGGCTAGAAATTCCTCTGGCAGCATTAGAGTTCCCAGCACGACCAGATGATTTACCTCCACATAGCATCAAAAACTTTTTGAAACAACTCACTATATAAAAAAACATCACAAATCTTCAATGTCGCCCTGAAGAGGAATTAACCTGAAATCTGTTGACCTGCTCCTGGCACACATGAAGAACTGAACACGTCTCCTCCTGCACGTTGGACGACAGGTTCACACTGGAATGATATTTTTTTTCATGACGCCAGAGGATCTCACAGCCCGAGACAGGAACATTTCAGGACTTTAAATCAGAATAATGTCAGATGTGCGAAATACAAACTGAAACCACATCTGTTGGAGACGTGACGGCTTCTGGAAGAAACTGATTCTGTGGGTTTGACGTAAAACAGCAGGAGCTCGCACAGAGCGTCACCTCTGTGTTTGTCAGAAACATCCCAGCTAAAGCCAGCTTTTAACGTGCTGCAGACTGACATTAGTCCACGGAGCAGCCAGTATGAGGCCTGGTGGCTGATGAACATCCAACTTGTAAAGCCACCACTCAAACTGGATCCTGGGTGGTACCTGTGTCAAACAGTCACACTTAACAGCTGAACAGATTAGATGTGATAAAGATGGACCAGGTTGAGGAAGGTTTAGCAGCTTCTACTGTTGTCACTGAAACAAGTGAAATAAGTAGCAGAACACTGGAAAGAGGAATGATCTCATAGACCTTGGCAGAAGACAACGAAGAATTCGAAGCAGCACAAAGCAGATTTGCATGTTGGCAGCAGATCTGCAGGATGAGGTCACTGCTGGAGAGCTGCTCAAGTCAAATACCCAGAAATCAGCTCTAAGGTTTTCTGTGCTCGTGATCACAGTCCTGGAAGGTCAGTGGTGTTTTATATCAGGAGAAAGTGAAGAGAGGAACAGATCTGGTGAAAGGTTAGTTTCTGTAAGAAACAGTAAATCTCTGTTCTCTGTTCTGCTTTCTAATGAACTCTCACAGGGGCTCAGATTTCAGCTTGAATCTGAAACCTTTTTTCTTTTGTACTGTGTGTCGTTACGGAAATGAAAACAGTGGAACGACGCCAGGTCGAACTGCACACAGTGCCAACACAGCTCTGGGAGATTTCCACTTAAATCTTTTCCATAAAACAAATTTAGGCGGCGACATCGGTTTGTCTGTTACTCTGTCTCGGCTTCGTTCTTAAATGTCCAGGAAACAGTCTGAGTGGAATTACTGCTCATCGGGGACACATTAGGACCTCGCGAACGTTTCTGCACCTGTAATATGAGGCCTCAGCAGCCATAAAGTTTGCAGTCTCTTAGTGTGAAATTCACTGTGAGGGTTTAAACAGTCTTTCCATGCTGAGCTGAGGTTGATTGTTCAGCTACAAACAACATCTCCCCTGTAGTAACAGAATCTCTGGACACCACCTGGTAACAGCTGTCTCGCATCTTCACAGTCCTGTTTCAGCCACCGGTCCATCCGACCTCCTCCCTAAGCAGAGTGTGACGCTCTTTAAGTTACGTCTCCAGGTGTGACTCTTGCACCTGTTATATGTACTATGTCTGTTAGATAAGTATTGATAATATTCCCCTACTGGTCTACTGGTAGGTGCACATATAAACCATAAATCTAATTTGATGGCACTCGAGTGAGTTGGTGCTGGTTGGAAATACTGATTGAGTTTACAGTACTACAGAACTACACTATTTCAGACAACACACAGCAAAACTCCAAACATCATTACAGATTTTATTGTTAGTGGGAACCATACTGTACTTTTCAATACAGACCTGTAGGTAGTTCATCTTTTTACAGGAGCCTGGTCACGGAGAGACCATTAGTCACGACACATCTACTGCGCGTTAAAATAAAGCTGACTCAGCAATAACACTGCACCCGGGAGACCCAGTTGTCGTGCAGATGTAAACACTAAAAAGAATGAAGTAAGTACTGTAGTTAGAAATACTGTGAAAAACAAAGACATACAGCACAAGATAAACGTATCGTGTTAAATCCACTTTACAGCTCCTGGTCAGAGGATCTAATTACTTTCTGAGAGGCAGGCAAGCCATTTCCCACTGTTTCTCGTTTACAGCATTGGTGAGAATGGTGCCATTAGTCTCAGGAAGCAAATTAATGTACTGCTGAATTATTCCTTTAAAATAAATCCAAATGTTCTATCTTATGGAACAAAATTCCTGTGGAAACAATGAATACTTGCAAATCTCACATTTTATGCAATATTTAAAAATAACAATTTTTCAATTTAGCAGCTTCCATCCAACAATGTGTTACCTGTCTACAAACTGTTGCGTCAGTGTAAAATGATTAAATAATGAATAAAAAAACTCACAGTGCAATCATGAGTGAACGTTGAAATGATGGTAGGTGCAGTGCACCTGCAGCTTTTTTGTTTCTTACGGCAGTAAGTCTCTCTGCAAATGAGAGATGTTTCAAATCTCACTGAGACTAACTGGTTTAGTAAAGGAAGAAAACATCCGAGGATTCCTGCACACTGAACCTATAACGTACTGTATTCCTCTGATGAGAAGAGAACTTAAAGCACAGCTACTCTCTACTGTTAAAGTTCACTTCCAGATCAAATCTGAAAACACATGAAAATTGAGGAAATCCTCCCTGGACAACTTTCAGTGGATACAAAATCTAGTTTGTTCTGGGTTCAGTTTTTCCACCAGATGTTCAACTCGCTGCTGGGATTTTCCTGGTGAGGTCCAAGGTCTGGATCACAGTTCATCCCACAGATGCGGGATGGGGTTCACAGCAGGACTGAATCAACCGTTAAAGTTCCTTTCAGCAATCCTCACCTGTTCAATCAACACATGATCGAGTGTGTTCATGTGTTTTCTCCATGAACTTTGGTAAATTCCAGGAAGAACAACAAGAACAAGCTCTGTTAAAAACCAGTAACGAGGTTAAATGTTGCACAGGCGTGTGTCTGAGGTTCCTCCCTGAGTGGGTCCCTTCTGCCCTTTTCACCTCTTCAGAAGTTCAGTGCACTGTGGACATGGCCTCTTCCCTCCCAGCGCCCTCCTTCTTCACCTGAAGCCCTCTCCTCTTGGAGGAGGCGGGTCAGGATGTTGAGGAGACGCTGGTGGACATCTTTGCCTCCGCCTCCATCCTCGTCTCTCTCCTCCACACCTCCGTCAGTCTCTGAACACTCCAGCACTGCTCGCTGCAGCTCCACCTGGTAAGAAAAACAGACAGTTCTGATTCTGCACTTATGAACTTCATGAATTTAAGGAACAGATGGTTTGTAGAATTAAAATAGCATTGACTGAAAAATTGCATTAACACATTATAAAAAATATAATATTTAGCTGCTAAATAAAACAAAACCAAGCTACCTGCAGAGGCAGACCTGCTTTGACTCCCAGCAGTGTGGGAGAAAACCACAGTCTGAAAATCTTCTCGCAGATCACCTGAAGAGCAGAAGAATGGAAAAGAATAGATGCAGAATGCAGAATAGGTGATTAGAGAACACAGCTGCTCTCTGTGAAACGGTACTGTGCAATAAAGAATCGCTCCTCCTGCTGGTCGAGAACTACTGTCACAAACCACCACTTAATTCCGGGGTCATAAAAGAGGATGTCAGCAACAAAGCAGATCAGGCAGAACAGCAGGTTTGTGTGTGGGTGAAGTAACGAATGAAACGGGACAGGCTAAATAGACGAGTGAGCAGGTGCATTCAATCAGGAAATAATCAGAGCTGAACAAACCAAACAGCGAGCTGGACCTTAACAGCTGGGGCGAGCAGAGAAACCACGGTGGAAACTGTGGGAAACCGGGATCATGGCGGCGAAGGGGAGACAGGAAAGAGGAGGCGAGAGAGGAGAGCTTGAAAAGAGCGATGAGAACAGAACAAGGGGAGGAAGGAGATGATAGACTAGAATAGACTGGACACGAGGGGAAAAAGAGAGGAAGTGAAATAAAGATGTAAAAATCTTTGCCATTATGCAGATGATGCTTCGCTCTTCATCATCAGTCATCACGTCGCTGACACGTGTTAAAAACACAATGAGTCTTTTATCTCAGGTGATGATTGACGGGAGGGGGGTCATCAGAGGTCGCGCTCAGGAGACACCTGTGGAGTTTCCGATGAACCAATAGGAAAGCAGCCTATCATCGTCGACATACGTCAGCACCTTGAGTCCTGTGCCGGTCGTTGGTCCGGTCTTCACTCATCTTCACCTGTTTCTTCTTCTTTGTTCTTCTTCTCTTATATATGTCATGACTTTATTTTCTTTCTCTTCTTTTCATCACTGTTGTGCTCGTCATCCCTCTCTTTATTCACTTTCATCCTATTTCACATTATTTTATTCTATTTCGACAACTCTCGTTCTCGTGTGTGTTTGTGCATCTCGTCCTCTCATCACCTGTAGAAAACTGTTCTTCCCTCGTCTCATATTTACACATTCTCCTCTCATGAATGCAGTATCTTATATCATATGACATGTGATACGAGGTGATGAGAGTCTGTCCGGTCATTGTCACGGTGATGAAGGCAGTGACGGCGATGTCCAGGCCTGGATTTTGTGTCTCAGACGTTTCCTCCGCGCTCGACGGGCCAACGCTTCGAATGTGGCTTTAAGTTACGGAGATTTCACACAGAATTTCATCTGAGGAGTGAAAATATTTTTATTTATATTCCATACGGTTAGATTACATTAATAGTTATTGTTTTAACATCTATAATAATATAACATACATTTTTGTGAATTGTTCTGAATCAATAATGTTTTTTTAAGTATTAATTGTTGTTTATATAATTAAATTCTAAAAAAGATGTTGCTTCCGTTAAGAAAGAAAACAATTAACCTGTATATTAAATACATTAATTGTCATATGATAATAATAATAATAATAATAATAATGATAACTATAATAATTGGTAATTATAAAAAAGAAAATATATGTTACATATTTTTTTATTTCACAGATAACAAATATTAATTGAATTTTTTCAAAAGTGTTTTTCCATTTTAATATTTATTGTACATATTTATATGTTTTCTGTTATGTGAGATAAATAAATAAAACAGCTTCTAATATCTTAACGAGTGATCTAAAAACACAACACATCAGCAGGTTTCAGCCTCCTCGGATCAGTAATTAAGATTCCACACGTCTCCTCACTGCACATAATTAAATGTTGTAAAAGATGGATTACCCAGCCGTGTAATTTATCAACCACCTTATCGGGAACAAGGTGGGCATTCAGCTTGGATTAGTTTAGATGTTTTTGTCTTTGTTTTTGAGCAGCAAGAGAAAAAACTAAAAAAACTAGAAAATGTTACAGATGCATTAGAGGTTCTTAACAAACAGTAAAACAGAATAGAAACAAAAGGAGGAAGAGCAAATATTTGTTAGATCAACATTTAAATTTTACCTCAAATTTAAAAAAGGGTTAAACACTACTAACATTTATAAATTAAATTAAATTAAATTAAATTATTCTAATCTTCAGCCCAAATTTTTATAGCAAAAAATATATTTAACACAAACTGATAACTCAGAGACAGCCTGAAATATAAAGACAGAAGGAAAAAGACACAAGATGAAAAGTAAAATATAAAAAAAAAAACTTAAATTAGACATCAGAGAAAACTGTTTGTGAGGGCAGAAAATGTTTTTTTTCATTGGTATGTTCCTAAAGGCTGAATTCACAGTGCTTTAAGAATAATAACCACAATAAATTAAAACAAAGGTCAGTTTAATATAAAGATTGAAGTGCTCACTAACATCTGCTGTTATCCTGTATTTATTTCCTGCTGTGTGACGTCTCGGTCTTACCTGCAGGTTGCTGTTCCTGCGGCGGGGGCTGCACCTGCGCTTGCTCAGGTTACACCTGGACGAACAGTCGAAGAAGTTGCAGTCGTCGTCGCTGCTGCAGTTCTGGTCCAGGATGTCCCTCATCTTTGGCTCGAAGAACGCCATGTCCACGTCGATCGCCACGACCTGCAGGAGACACGGCACGCATAGAAATGTCTCAGGTGTTCGGATCCCACCTTTTCAGAAAAGTCATGATTCAAGTTTTTAAGGTGCCAAAATAATTTATTTTTAGTGCTAAACATTTATCACTACATTAACACTATTTACACTTAGACTTTTCTGGATATGAATCTTAATACAATTGTACATTTAAGGGGACAAGTAATAACAGTTTCCCCCATGTGTGGTATTTAAAGGTGCTACCTGTGTTTGGAAGGTTAACTAATTAAATTAAATTAAATTAAATTCATCAGTTATTTATGATTAAAAACTCGTCCTAAAAAATAAAAATAAAGTTTCTTTAATTTTGCTCAGTCAAATTTATGATACTGATTAAAATCTACAGAGCACATGAAATAAAAATGAGCACTGCTGCAAACAAGCCTTTGTTTTCATGGTGGTTCTTGTTTAATATGCAACGTTTTACGGCGTTGGCATTTAAACAGTGACATGTTAAATCTGTTCTGTGTCGACACTTTAGTAGAAAAACTAATCCTGCGAATACAACGAGAAGAAATAATGAGCCTCAGGTTCTTGGAGCCACAAATACCACGTTAGGCCCCGGGTTTGTTTTTCTAACTGCTCATTTTCCACCGATCGTCCGCCTGGAGTGCAAAAGATAAAATAGTTTAGATTCAGTTGTGATTGTTGGCCAGAGCCCAGCGGAGACCTGACATGGTGCTGAATTAATGACAGTCTGGCTCAGTCTGCTGCATAAACCAATCCATCTGATAACCCTGAGAAAACAACCGCAGATCTCTGTTGTGCTTTCCCAGCATCATTCAGTCAGCACAAAGTTTTCTTTAGTCGAGTTAACTCATTTAAATTGTTCAGTCAGTGTCTTTGTTCTCAGCATTTTTCACTGTTAGTGGGCAAAATAAAAAAACTACGTAAATGACGTTGGGAGCTGCTGATGTTCACTGCCTTCCTACAAGGAGCCGACGCTCAGACATGGTTTGTGTGTGTGTTTAGCTGTGTTATGTTGGAGCCTCCTGCAGCAGAGACACGGTGACCTTCTCCTTCAGCAGCTCTTTCACATCTTTGGCTTCAGTCTGAAAACGTCTCTTCAAGAAAAACCTCACGTAACTTCACGGTGTCCACTCTTTGATTCCCATCGCTGCTCCCTCTAATAGCTTCAAACACAAACGTTCCTTTTATCTCCTCTCTCCCAGCCTCCTGCTTGGCTGTTCTCCTGTTCAGTATATTCTCAGTCGGCTTTAAAGCCGCTCACTTTACTGCCTTCAAAACGCAGACGACAACTCACCGTCAGGTCGTTCCTGATGGCAAAGTTCTCCGGTTTGATGTCACACAGGTGGAGCTTGTGGGTGAAGTCGTTGTCAAAGTGCCACACCATGTCCAGAAAACTGAGCGCAATGCGATGAACCATCTCTCTGGTGGTCCACCTGCCGCGGGGCCCGGCTCGGTCCTGAGCCCGCAGCCCAGGAATGGCCACCTCGTCCAGGGAGAAGATGTTCTGGTCCCAGGCGTGTCCAGCAGACAGATACTCCACAGCATAGAAGTGACCGCAGGAGCCCAAAACCTTGGCGACGTGGGTGCTGAGGTCCTGCAGGACTCTGGAGAAGAGAGAAATGTGATATTACCTTCAGGTCTTTTGAAGCTGTTTTATTAAAACCTTCTCAACGACAAACAGCTCAGATATCACGTTGTTGGGTTTGTTCCTGTGTAACTCCGTGAAGCTGTGACCTTACTATGTGAATGTTAGAGGAAAGACGAAGGTTCAGCAGAGAGAGACGAGGAGACAGAGGCATAAAGATTCATTTTGGACAGTGTTTGTTCCTCTTTTTTACCCTGCTTCCTTCTGAGCCTGGTGTCATTGCACATTTTACCGGGGACTCGTCTGAAAGAGCCGGTGACAAATGAGTTAGTTATTATTACCAGTGGAGGTGACAAAACAGCTGCAGGCCAACAGAGACAGTGTAAGAGCTCATATCACAGCCTTTATAGGTCAGACAGGTGTGTTACTTTTTCTCCTTCACACACACACACACACAGACACACACCTCATCTTTTATTTCCTACGCTCCATTTGTCACTGCAGGCCTCCAGATAAGCAGCTCCAGGTCACCTCGTCTCGCCGGTTGTATTTTTGGCTTCCAGCCTCTTGACGTCTGAGCGTCTGCGCCCTCGAACTTTCATCCTCCACCTCTGCCCACGTCAAACACTAACTGACTTTTTCAAGCAGGTTTATTTGCTAAGAATTCAGTATAGGAAAGTTTTCTTTCTGTGGGACACTAAGGTCAGTCTGTCGTACATTATGGCTGATTTGAACAACTATTAGACACAAACGTTTCTGTCTTTCCTCTAACATCACCAGGATATAGATGCATGTCCCATATTTCACAAGACATTTAAAAAGCCAGTGTGCAGAATGAAATGAACTGAACACGCTGATGTTTCACAGAAGACGAGCATTTTAACTCTACACTACAAAATCAGTAGAAAAATACAGAATTTAGTGAAATTTAAATAGATTTCTTGCCTTTGTACACGTCTGTGTATGTACCGTAATGATCTTGTACACTTCATGTGTTTTAAAACTCGTGCAGTTTTCTTGTCTTTGTGCACTGATTTAAATTTAAAGAAGCATCTATGAGCATGTGGATATCATCCCTGAATAAATAAAGTCACTACTGATTTTCCTGAAACAGCAATCGAAGACCTCAGTTCTACCTGAGAAAGGTGTATTCCTCCTGCTGCAGCAGAGACCAGAGCGAGGACAGCTCTGCTCTGGAGTAACTCTTCTCTCTGTTTTTCAGCTTCTTCCCCCACAGTCTGGCCAGAGAGCTGTTTGCTCCTCCTCCTTCCTCGTCCTCTTCCTCCTCAGCCAGCCCCAGAGAGTTTCGTACCTGAGATCAGAGGAAGTGAACATGCTCTGAAGTCTGAGCAGACATTGAGGATTTGTTTGTCTGATGAGCAGCTTCGTCAGCACCACTTACCTCCAGAGTGGCGTAGAAAACCACATCGAGTGGGGACAGCTCCTCTGCTGTGTCCTGTTGAGCAGAGCAAAGGAGGTTGTACTATCGTAAATCATTTTCTGTGTGCTTTGGTTGGGATCTGAGCTTCTAGGTAAATAAAATCAGTGAAGAGAGTGGATATAAAGAGCAGACATCACCTGGTAGTCCAGTATTCCCAGCGGCTCGTAGGAGGAGAAATTCTCCAGTTTGGACTTGAGGATGATGGGGTTTCCCCTCCAGCGCGCCTCAATCACCTTCTTCCCGTTCTCATAGTAGAGACAACGTTTGTACTCGACCAGGCCGAGGACACACAGGTCCTCGCACATGTCCCCCGTCACCGAGCCCTCGCTGAAATCCAGACACTGTACGGCAGAGCAGGAGGGACACACAGAGACACATCAAGCATCCACAGATATCCTGTTACCAGAGGAAACAGCGTCTTTATTTCCCCTGAGTCGTGACTGTTTGTCATTTATGTGAGAACATGTTCAGCTCCTGTTTCCTGCACTATAAAGTCCAAAAACTAAAAATTGTTTCTGAGACAATGTTCCTGTTATTGTTAGCATTACTACTTTATAATATGTAGATGGACACGACCATCTTTCTTCTTTTATTCTCGTCTTCATCTTCACAGTATGATCACTCACTGTACACACACTCGTATATCTTGTGTAGTGTCTGAATAGCTTAGCGTCCAGAGGTGTGAGGGATGAGGCTGAGGATCAGCGTTGTTCTGGTCAGGGATTACCCAGCTAATCCTTGCTCTGCCCACATTCCTACACAAACATCAGTCAGCGAGGAGCTCAGAAACTAAACCCTGACAAGTTTTTGTTGGCTTCGTGTGAGCTGTGCTGCACACGCTACGAGGGGCACAGACGTGTTGGAGGTTCTCTGACATTCAGCAAACACATGTAATGCTAAACTACTGGATTTCTTAGAGATAAATGTCCCAGAAACCAACATGCTACACACACTAAAAATAAAGGACGAGGATAAAGTACGAGCCCTGAAGGTAACATGAGTCCTGAGGTTAAAGAGGCAGGAAGAGGTGAACGTTTGCTGAGGGGAAAAAAAAGGACGAAGATGAAGAAGAGATAGCGGAGAGAGGACGAGACAGACAGGTATGCAGACAGGGTTAATTGGCCTGACAAAGAGAGACTCTGTTACTCTGATAAGGCCGCTGAAAGCAGACTGATGATCGATGCGCTTTCATCTTTTCAACATTAGACGGTTAAGATGTTGAAGGGGAGACTTTAGATGATGTGGATAGTTGGCTTTTTAAGTTAACGTCTCCCAGTGCTGCGTGTCTCACCCTCTGCCAGCTGTTAGGACCAGAAGCCGCTGCTGGTGAGCAAATAACACAGAGCTACGTGGAAACGTTACGTCTGCATGAGCCGCAGGCAGAAGCTCATTGTCTGTGACGCATACTGTACGTACATTAAGACACAGTCAAGTGGAGAGAATGATGAGAAGAAGATGGAGAATGATTCAGGAAAGTCCCAGCACACCTGAAACCCTCGCTGCTCCTCCACCTGTGCTCCTGCTGCTGTTTCTGTCTCCTTCAGTGCGTCTGCTCTCAGCTTCGCTCTCTTACTGGATCGTTCTGCTCTCTCAGATAAAACCTGGACGTGTTTCTCCTTGTTTTCGTCCTCTGTGTGTTTCTGTGTGTGTGTATGTGTGTGTGTGTTGATGGATTTAACAGGAGTGGGAGGGCAGGTGTTCAGAGTCAAAGGAGACTCTGCAGTTACCGTCCACTCTCCTCCCTTCTGAGTAATAGTTCCTGCTGTCTTTCATCACGCTGAGTGATGCCACTGCTGTGTGTGTGTTACTGTAGCTGTAACCTCAGTTTAAAACACAAACACACTGAAAGTACGTCTTGAACGCAGTAGTATGTGAATTCAGAGGGTCACAGATGTGGTTTAAACCTTCTCCCTGACGCTGTGGCTCTTCTGCACCTCGAGCGTTTAAATCCCGTTTGAAATGCGCTTGATTGCTTTTAATTTGAAATATTTTCATGTTATCCTCTGGGAACAGACGACACTGACGAGGAATGTGTGAGCGGAGGAATCCTCCAGACTTTCTGTGAGCTCTGCAGCCCTTCACACTCGTCCTCTCTAATTCCCTGGATTTCCTCCACCTTGCAACACATCACACTCTCCAGCTGCTTCCTCCCTGCTCAGCCCTGCAGCCTGATCACTTTCCCACCACGCTGTTTGGACAGGATCAGCGGGCACTGAGTGTGTGAGTGAGGAGAAACATGCTTACTGAGGGTGTGTGTGCATAAGGTAATAGAAGGTTTGACATTGTGTTTACCTTGTCGCAGACTTTGGTTAGAACTATTCACAGATTTGGTTTATACACTTAGGTTGTTGTTGTGTGTTTTTCATCTTGCTGGGATCTTTCTGATCTCCTGTGTTTCTTAGAGGACGTTTGGTGACTTTATAAGGAGGCAGTTATTATTACGTTAGTTCTTTCTGACACATATCCGCCTACAACAGACAATATTCATCTGTATTAACTAATGTATTTTGCCTCCAGCTGTGCTGCATTGAATGACGGTGAAGTGGATTTATGGAGGTTTGTTCTGGATGAACATCAGAGATCAGAGAGTGGCCCTGGATGTGTTTCATCTCTTTGTCTTCACATTGGACTGAATTATAACTGTGATTCACCTCCCCGCTCTGTGGAGACTTTCTCTTTGTCTCTGGCCTGTAATTCCTCCACAGTTAAAACGCTGTTTAAACGTTTCATTCTCCACCTTCCCCCTGAGATGTTAATCATATCTGAATGTGGCTTCACGGTTTTCACAGGGCCTCCTGGTCTGCTGACCCGTTGTGATGTGGATTTCAGATGGCACAGCTCCTGATTAAGGAGCCGGCAGGTGTTTGAGCATGTATCCAGATGTTCACCCACAGTTTGTTTAGGAAGCTTCCAGAGCTCAGAGTAAACACGGCGGATCTAACGAACAGCTGCGGACAGCATGGATTCAGTTCAGAGTCTGTCCATCGCCGTCTCCCGAATCTCGTTTCAGAGGAGCTGATTCCTGCCAGCAAACAGCAGAAGCGTCCAGAGTGTTTATGTGGTCGACTCGAAACAAATCCAGACTGAAACATTAAGACCTCTTAATGGACTTGGGTTCTGTCTGCCAGCGTGACCACAGAGGGAGTGAGTAGGGTTTTAAATATCACTGTGGGTTTTTAAAAAAAATTCACATTACACTTCACATCCAAGGAACTGATTCCCCCGGAGTACGGTGCCGATTGCAGCTGGTCTTCATTTATAGTTTCACGTTTTACTTCCAACATCAGCTACATTTTCACTGCACTGTTTGAATGTTTTCCCTCTCCCTTTCTCTTTTCTCTTTCTCTCTTTATTTCTGCCTCGTGACTTTTCTTTCTGTTTTCCTTCCATTTCTCCTTTTTGCTTCTTTCCATTTGTGCAACTTGTTTTTCTCGTATCTACACACCTTTATGTCTTACACTCTTTTCTTCCCCGTTTCTTTCCATGTTCCCTTATTTTGTTCTGTTTTCTTTATTTTCCTTCTTCAGCTTCTTCCTGCAGCTCAGACTTTAGCTTTAACTCGTCATAGTTATGTTGAGTGTGTTGTTGATGTGAGTCAGAGCGGAGAAAACTGAGACGTTTGAGTCGATCTGATTCACAGTGAAAGGCGGCCTTTGTTTGTTCCACTCTCACCATTACATTCCATAATGGTAAAGCCCGAACAAACGGGGAACATTAAAACGCCCTAATGACATTCCTGTGTGTGCCGAGCCTCCAGGCCTCAGTCGGCCGAGCGAGCACCGCAGCAGAGAGAGAGAGAGAGAAATAATGCTGAAAAAACGACTGAAAAGTTTTGTCTGAACTTGCCGAAGTTGTAAATGTTTGTCAGGAATTATTAGCCTGAAGCGTTTTACTGGAAACCAGCAGAACAGCTTGAACACACTCCTCTGGAGTGAAGTGACACGAGTTATTGAATTTTTTAAAGTGTTCTCTCTTTCTTCCACTGTAGCTGCTTTTTAAATGTGAATATGAGCTGCTGTCAGTGACTGGAGGCTGGAGGAGCTGTAGTCTACAGACGGAGCAGCTGCATTATTAACGAACTGTGTGTCTGTGTTTAGTTTGTTATGGAGATAATAATCATAAACTGTAATGTAAGCACACATCTACATGCACGAGGGAGTGAACCCTCCAACAGCTGAGTCAGTTCACCTGGAAATTATTTTGCAGTTAATGAATCTGGTCCCAGTCAAATTTCTTCCAACATGTAAGAACAGTTATCAGTGGATGCTACAGCACAACAAGTCCTACAGCCATCAACCCGTAGATGCCTTTGTTTGACAGAGCGCCCCCACGGCTGCACCAACCTGCTGGAACTACAGAATAGCAGCTCCTGGATTACAGCTATGCAAATGAAGCCATTTGGTTTTGTTTAGTTGTTGTTCTCGTGTTCGGTCCTCTCTCCTCCTTGCACCTGAAACAGATTCATAAGCTGCTCCACTAATTAAATTCTGCCTCACACACACACAAATTGTAATTAAAGTCTCAGGAGTGTAAAGCCAGTCACTTCACACACATTCAGTCCTGGTTCACTGCATCATTCCACCTGCGTCATTGAGCGGTAGGGGAAAGATGGATTTTCTCACAGTGTTGGACTTTTATCTTGGAGATAAATAGTTTTGGTGTGGAGTATTGGGGGATTTGAGTTGCTCTCAGTCAAACTCTGGTCTCCTGTGGGAAAGCCCTCCGCTTCGTTGACCTAACTAAACGCTACGTGACTATGTTGTGTTTAGAGTTGCCAGACGTCGCCCAATGTTAATACATCTGTTGCTGCTACAAACAACCTGTAGAGTCTCATTAGCACAGAAGAACAGACTCTTTTAGCTTCAGGCCAGTTCAGTCAGTCAGTGTAGACACATCATATTAAATCACTGCACAATCTGATCAAATCCCTCTTAATATTTTGAATATTCTGAAAGTCCTCTGTGATGCAGGAACTAAGAGTCTTTGAGTAAGACCCTAAATCGTCTCTACGGTTGCTGTCCTGCCCCTGACCTCTGAAGTGACGCGAAGGATGGAGGGCGAGACAAAAGGACGTTTTCAGTGTGGATCAATAAAGAATCACGTTGAGTAAAAAGCATCACTGTCACCTCCTGCTCTTAAACAGGCACCAGTGAGTGATTTATCACTGGTGACAGGAGGTCAGAGGTCAAGTGCAGTCATGTACAGTATCCCCATAAGCCTGCAGTGTAGATCAACACTTCAGAACCGCTCTATTTCTGCAGGGCAGGCTGAGAGCTGCAAGAACAATCGCTGGATTTTTACTGCCTGTGGGATGGATGAAGTGTGGGCTGAATGGCTCGTATTCACCGCTGCATGTGCATCGAGTGTCTCTGCACGCACTCGCACACACAGCGTGGGCGGACCAGTTGACCTCGGGGTCAGTTCACTGGAAGTGTAGGCTGATCTCGCAGCTGGTGAGTCCACAGCCGCAGGCCACAGCGCAGTTTCCCAGCTAATGAACACCCACCCCACACTGACACACATCCTTCCTCCTTTAAAAACACACATTAGCTTTGCTTAGAGTGTTTTGGCAGTGGTTAGGCTCCATAACGAGCCAACAAACAGGTGACTGTTCTTTACAGCTGACTTAATGAAGCCATTAACACTGTGGCTGGTTAACGGGCAACCGCACAGCAGCTGTTTAACTGTGGTGCAACATGGAGGTGGTGGAGAACAAGAGCAGAGGGGAGAAAGCGGCTGCAGGTAGTTCAGGTGCAGCAGGTTGCGGAAGCAAAAGCTCCATTCATTTCAGACAACATGATGTTTCAGACATGAATAAACACTGGAACAATCAAAAAAACTATTTATTAATGCAACATGAATGTAAATAATGTTGGATTATTCAACTCTGCACTTGGTGTTGCTACAGTTTCCCCAGAGCTGCAAAGTCTGAAAGTCAGTCAACATCCAAACAGCAGTCATGCACATTCTCCTCAGGTAAACGTGAGGCGTTGTTCTTATTCTCCTTCCTCCTTTGCTGCTGGTCCAAGACCATTTTGTTGCAGCCATGTTCTCGGTCGCTGGGCTGCTGTGTGCGGACAGACTCCAGGCACTCAGCACCTCGATGGAGTGCACTGACACGGTCACTGTGAAGAACAGAGACCAGCGTCTCCCTCAGTCTGTCTCTATTATCAGACACACTCTGAAGCTGAGAGGTGCGTGTCGCGAACCACAAACCTCCACTCCTCACACATCTCAGAGCTGAAGTAAACACGGCCAATAAAACCAACCTGTCTGCAGCCAGCAAGTCTGCACATGAAAGCCTGACACATGTAGCTCGCAAATTTTATAATTTCTCCAGAGTACTTATCCCTGAAGGCATCGCTTCATATTTAGACACATAATAACAGTGGTTAAAGAAACGTGTCTGGAGGCTGTTTCTCCAGCAGCTCAGAAACACAACATGAGTTAAAGATGTGTGTGATGAGCCCAGTATCAGGGTTGTTTCAGAGGTCCGTGCACCAAGGTAAGAGGAAGCATCCGAGGACGATTACACACTGTCAGTAAGATTAAAATTAGAATTTTAGATTTGTATTTCTCTTCCTAAGGAGGATTTAATAGAACTAAACCAAAAGCAGCAGCTGCACAGAAGCACAGAATATAAAAAAATGACTCATAATAAACATGAGTTTTAGTTAAAGGCTCAAACCGTTAAATAAAACCACAGATTTAGTGCCTTTAAAAATCTGCGGGCTTCAGGAAAAATGATATTTATGATTTCTGGACACTTTTAAATAATCAAAAGCTGCTGCACATAAAACCCGACTCCCACACTAACACACCTCACGCTCAGCAGCTGCTCATCAGCTCCATTCATACAGCTGCAGTTTGCTGTTTTAGTGATGTGTAGCGGGGCTGAATGTGTCACTGTTGTGTACAACAGTTTGAAGGCTGAAGCCTCTTTGTGTCGAGCTGTGTTTTGGCTGCGGGCTTTAAACCGCATCAAAACTCTCACAGAGACGCTTCTGTTGTCAGACTGAGTTTTAAGTGAGCGTGATGAAGGGATGAGAAGACTCTCACAGAGACCACACACACACACACACCTGGAGAGACTCCAAATATAACGGTGATTCTGAAGAAGAATCATATGCTTCACACGTCACATGATTCAGTTTCTACGTGTAAGGCTCCACTGGTTTTACTGACACACTGATCCTGATCTATGAGGTTCATGCAAACACGCATATAAACACATAGAAAACTGTATTATCAGAAACACTAGCTACAGTTTGCGACTCTCTCCAACACGTCGTCATTGAGCCTCAACACTTCCTGGAACCAAACAAAATGTGTTTCAGCAGAAAGTACCAGACTGTCAGCTGCAGACGCCTCAGCTGTCACATTATTCATCTTGTGACTTATTCTGATTCTACATTTCCTTTGTCAGACTCTGAGTGAAATCACATCATGTTTTAATGCTGCATATTCCCTTAAATGGAAATAAATCTGCTTCATCACTTTGGTCGTTATCCAGACACAGTATCTGTGTCTGATACGCTGGACTGACTAAAGGATTTGGGAGAAACCGTGTTTTCTACAAAGTAAGAAAAGAGAAGAAGAAAAAGTATTGCTCTCAGATCAGCACTGATGTTTTCTCTGCACCAGTGCTGAAGATTGTACATTTATTATATTATTAGCAGACTTTCAGTGGGCTGCACACAGTCGGAGTTTGGGTGACCAGGTTTGTCTGTGGTCACTTTCAAATCAAAAAATGTCTCCAGCTTCTTGTTGGGTCCTGTTCTGCCTCACAGAATCGGACTAAACAGGGGTGACATTTCACATCTGCCTCTCATTCTTTGGCAGATTGTCCCCAGAACGTGTTTTATTCACAAACTCTAAGCCCTTCACTTCAGCGCTGAACAGCAGATTAAAAACTTGTTGTGCTGGATGTTTTCTGATGGGATCTGAGAGCGACACGGGGTTCAGAAGCAGAGCTGCGGTTTGAACGTGCGGCTCAAAGCCGGCGCCGTCAGAAGCGGCTTCAGAGAGAATGGCAGAGAAACGCAGCCTTGTTGACGTTGATCGCACCGCTTTGCTGTGACCCTGCAGGCCTCCTCGTTGTTATGCAGCTCTCGTCTCAAACGCTGCCGCTCTCTCTTTTAAGTGTCTCCCTTCTTCTCTGCCCCCCTCTGACCTTCTGTTCTCCCTTGCTTTCTTCTTCGCTCCCCGCAGCAGACATGGCTGAATACAGATCCAGAAACCATGGAGCTGTTTGGACTGTTCCTGCTGAAAACAACTTTTCCTTCAGCTCAGAGGAGCAGAGGAGGAAACTGACAAAAGCACGATCTGAAGTCTTGTCATTAAGTTTTTTATTTCAGTATCTGTCTGACAGACTGGCCTGTGCATCCCAAATCAAATCATCTTATTGCAGAAGTTCTCCTCTGTGCTCAACACTTAAAGCAATGTATATGTCTCAGTAACAAGCCAAAAACACATCTGAAGCAGTGTGAAACACCAAGAGCAAGTTTCTGTGTTATAAGCACAAAACTGGGCTATAAAACGCCTGTTTCATTGCAGTATTTGTAGGGATACAGAGCAACGACACGTCTCAGATGA
Source organism: Ctenopoma multispine (assembly GCA_034779795.1). Taxonomy (NCBI): domain Eukaryota; kingdom Metazoa; phylum Chordata; class Actinopteri; order Anabantiformes; family Anabantidae; genus Ctenopoma; species Ctenopoma multispine. The sequence goes on along the minus strand of JAUYWH010000012.1, from coordinate 12,283,165 downwards.
AGTGAAGGCATCTTAAGACATGGCTGCAGCATCATAAACCTAAACATCCTTATAAATAAATTCATTTCTTATGAAGTAATAACTCACGTTACTGAGACATTAACACACATTAGTTTTGTTCTGCCACTGAGAACCTGTCATACCACCGTGTTTTTTTCCAGCTCGCTCGGCTCAGTCCCTAAACCGAAAAAAAAAAACATTTTGACTCGTGCACTCCAGTCTGGCTTTCTGCGGTTGCTTAGCAACAGCAGCAGGTTGACGAGCAGTAGGAGTCGGGAGACAGATTGCTCATTTTGCAGTGGTCAGCTGTTACGGCAAAAAATAAGAGCGTGTGAGCAGGTGGAGAGGGCGGCGACTGACACAGCGAGGAAAAGTGATCTCAGTGAGATGTGGAAAGATTAGCTCGGTATCACCTCTTCGTGTGTGTGTGCGTTCTGTTGCCAACTTTCTGCGTCTGTGTTAGTTTAGCAGCGGGGGTTTGCCTCAGGCTCAGGCCAAACGACAGCTCGTCAGCTTGAGTGACAGATACCTGAGAATTCGACGAGTTGTTGGTGAGATTGGCCGGAGCCACACAGAAAACACACGGTGCAGGAAGATTATAACACGGGATAATCTGACATTTGCACTGAGGTTGGTGGAGTAACTGGAGGTGCCAGTCATCACTGTATCAGGAGGAATGTCATCTAACCTGTTGTCATTTGTGTATTGAGCAATAGTTTGTTCCTGCGAGTGAGTATCAACCATTTGAATAACACCAGTGTGAACAAGAACCCAGCACAGACGTATGACACCTTTAAAGGAGCCAACAGCATCTTTAACGTCTCCGTGTTTGATGAGAGCCAGCGTGAACTGAACCAGAGACCATACATGTTCCTACAGGCTCAGGTTGTGTGGAGCTCTGGTGGTTAATGGTGCAACAAACCAGTAAAAAGCTAAATCCTGTGTTTTATAGTAAAATATCAAATAATCCTCAGAATAAAACCGATTCATCGCTGTGATGACGCGAGTGTCACCACAGTGTCTGCAGATAAAATCAGTTCCTGTTCTTTGGAGCCACTAGCTGTGCATTATGGGTACAGAAACCTCATGAGTGACTGGTCCGTTACCTGAGGCAACTGCCGGAAATAACCTCAAACCACTTAATTGTTTCCCCAGAAGATCTGTGGTTCAGGTGTGTGTGTGTGTGTCTGTGTGTGTGTGTGTGTCTGTGTGTGTGTCTGTGTGTGTCTGTGTGTGTCTGTGTGTGTGTCTGTGTGTGTCTGTGTGTGTGTGTGTGTGTGTGTGTGTGTGTCTGTGTGTGTCTGTGTGTGTGTGTGTGTGTGTGTGTGTGTGTGTGT
>JAUYWH010000012.1:12249188-12266489 GCA_034779795.1 Ctenopoma multispine | reverse complement strand
GCAGTGTCGACATTTGGACACGGTGCTACAAAACCGTAAGTCCTGTCACTATAAAAATCATATGGGTGACAGAGGACACACTTTCCTAATGTTTTATGTAGAAATTGTTTAAGACAGATGAAAATTGACTGAAAAGAGGAGACAAAAGAAGCAAAGAGAAATTTATTCAGGTTGAAATGGAAACGAAAACTGTACAGCGGCGTGACGTCACCCCGCTCTGAGGGAATGGAAATTCCCCCGCACACACCTACGGAGAAGTTAAGAAGATTTTAACAGCTTTTAAAAACTTAAATTGCCATAACTCGAAAACTATACAAGATATCAAAGATATCGAAAGTGTCTAGACTCTTTTAACATTTTAATGACGTTTTTAGGACAAAGTATCACCACACCGCATGATGATGAATGGAGGGAGTAGCTGTCAAATGTGTCATTTTTTTGGCCAAAAAATAGAAAAAGTTGAATAAAATTAAAAATATGCAAGATATCAACAAGAAAAGTAACAACACACATCCCGAGACCAAGAAGGTCGATTTGATATATCATTTGTGTGGCTGCGCAATTCCGTTCGAGCTGCATTAGCGGCGACAGCAAGTTTAGAGGTGGAGAATAATAGATGCCTTGCATGGCTTCGCACTGCAGGCACCAATAAGAAGAGACTAACTTTATATGATTTTTCTGTCTGCTCCCAGCTGTCACCACTAGAGGTCACAGTGGGTCCAGCAGTCAGTTTTATTCTATTTCTAATTTATTTAAGTTAATCTTTCTTTAACACGTAGAGATCCCATATAGTATATTTTTAATATTTATATGTAATAGTTTGGGTTTTACAGATGAACACACGTAACACAAACCTGGAAACACACTGATTAGTATATACAGTAATAAAATTGTCCAGCTGCAACATTAAACTGATAAACACACTGCATCCGTTTATTTTAATTAGAGAAATATGATTCAGTGATGTACATTATGTTGAAAATGTGCATGACGTGTACTGTTACAGTTGATACTGTTAGTACTTGGACTTTACTCTGTTTTAGTCAATGGCCCAACTCTGCCGTTACTTGATTCGACTAAAATAAATGACTTATTATCTGTCCTGTCATGTCACTCTGTAAATGGACCGCAGACGCATTTAATTTGATTTAATTTGATTATGTAAGTTGAATATCAAACATCATGCAACCACAGCAGTAACACAGAACATGACCACTGATTACTGTGCTGCACGAGTCTGCTGAATCTGTTGGAGAATAGATCCACAGGCATCAGCTCAGGCCGACAGACATGAGACAAGCGGTTTTGACTTTGATGCTGTCGGCTGCTGCTGCTCGCCTCATAATCCACAACACAAACAGAACTGCTGGGAAATCAACTCTCGCACACAGCGCTGTGTGAGAGGGAGATTAACGGGCTGATTCTCTGTGTCTGATGTGGGATTTTGTCAGTTCACTGAGGTGAGTTCAGGTCTGAAAAGAGGGAGCATGTGTGGTTCGGAAACCTCAACAACGCTTTTCTCTTTATTTCAGGTATTCAGCTGACACATCACATTCATTTGAAACAATAGTTTTACCTTCACACATCATTTTCATTGTATATACAGGAGCAGTGAAGGTTCTTAATCTTCTCATAAATTAAATGCAGATCCTGTCACTGTACGGTCTGGGTCAAACACACAAAACGCTTCAAGGCCTTGACAGAAGATTTTATTTCAACCTTCAGTCAACATGTGCTCACATGTACAAAAAAAGCAGTTTGAAAACAAGCAGTACAAAACATGTTTGTCAGAATTTAGTTAATAAAAACTTTCAATTGCAAAGTTTTAGTATCTGGTGTACAGTACTGCACAGTACTCCTAAGTACTACTGAGTTACTGCCTTACATTTCAGCTATTGTTATCTTACTAACTGCTCCCAGTATTTAGCGTGCTGGTTAACACTTGCTTTCTGTCACGTTCATATATACTGTCAACAACACAGCGTGTTCAATATGTTGTTTGTCACCATCCTCAGGAAAATCTGTTTCCAATATAAAATCTCTATGGTTAAAGTTTGGTTAGGTTGAGGTTATAAAAACTAAAAGATCAAACCAGTGTTGGACACAGAGAATTAACAAAAGTTGATCCCTAAATTTCTGAGCATGCTCATCTTCCAATAAATCTAAATAATTATTCTATATATGAACCAGAGGGCCGAGTCGTTCTTAAGATTTTCTAATTGACAGCCAAGTTAATCCAAATAAAGTGCCTGTTTTAGTCCTTTGATCTTTTAAGCAAATGTTTAGGAAAAATAGTTGAACTTGAAGCCGACACAGTCGACTGACTCGTTGCCTACTAGCTACTAGACTTGATATTGTTTTTCTGACACCTCGTAGTCACTCTACCATCGTTCTCTCAGTTTTTTACCCGTCGTGTTTAGTCTCCTTAGTCATTGATCTCGTCTTCCTCGTCATCAAAGTTCTCCTCGCCGTCGTTGGCAGTGGCCTCCTGGTACTGCTGGTACTCAGACACCAGGTCGTTCATGTTGCTCTCTGCCTCTGTGAACTCCATCTCATCCATGCCCTCGCCCGTGAACCAGTGCAGGAAGGCCTTTCGGCGGAACATGGCTGAGAACTGCTCTGAGATCCTCTTGAACAGCTCCTGGATGGCCGTGCTGTTGCCGATAAAGGTGGCGGCCATTTTGAGTCCCCGCGGAGCGATGTCGCAGACGGCCACCTTCACATTGTTGGGGATCCACTCCACAAAGTAGCTGCTGTTCTTGTTCTGAATGTTCAACATCTGCTCATCCACCTCCTTCATGGACATGGGCCCACGGAAGACGGTTGCGACGGTCAGGTAGCGTCCGTGGCGAGGGTCGCAAGCTGCCATCATGTTTCTGGCGTCGAACATCTGCTGGGTGAGTTCGGGAACTGTTAGCGCTCGGTACTGTTGGCTTCCCCTTGCCGTCAGAGGAGCGAATCCTGGCATGAAGAAGTGAAGTCTCGGGAAAGGCACCATGTTGACGGCCAGCTTGCGGAGATCAGCGTTGAGCTGTCCAGGGAAACGCAGTGAAGTCGTCACGCCGCTCATGGTGGCCGACACCAGGTGGTTGAGGTCGCCATAAGTGGGGGTCGTTAGCTTAAGAGTGCGAAAGCAGATGTCGTAAAGGGCCTCGTTGTCAATGCAGTAGGTCTCATCTGTGTTTTCGACCAGCTGGTGGACTGACAGGGTGGCGTTGTACGGCTCCACCACGGTGTCGGACACCTAATGGATCAGACATAAAGAACATAGTGTTGATTCAAGCGTTGACAGAGATGGTTTCAAACTTTTAAAGACTTTAGACCCAAGACACACAAAAAAAGTTTCCTCCTGATACCTTAGGTGAGGGCATGACACTGAAGGTATTCATGATCCGGTCTGGGTATTCCTCCCGGATCTTGCTGATGAGGAGAGTACCCATCCCTGAGCCAGTGCCGCCTCCCAGTGAGTGAGTCAGCTGGAAACCCTGCGGGTAGAACAACAGCTGGAAGTTGTTCACTTCTGTCATTTCACAGTAAACAGATTACAGTTCTAGATGAACGACAAAGTTCAACGGACAAGTTTGATCGTGAAGACATGTAATTACTCCGAGGAAGTCTTTGCTACTCAACAAGGCAATAAGTAAAGGTCAGGAAGACCAGAAAGAAACATGTGACTACAGTGTGGTTGAGTACCATATGCTTAATGTAGACCTTTGGGTCCACTGAAGTTCTCGTTGCCTGTAAATCATCTTTAACAAGCTAACAAACATGCACGAAAGAAGAAAACTTCAGTTCTGATTTCTGATTTAACCCAAACCAGTCAGGTTGTTCGTGCCTCTGAAGCAGCACAGACACATAAAAAAGCTGGTAACCGTAGGACGTCTTCACCTGGAGACAGTCGCAGTGCTCACACTCCTTCCTCACTATGTCCAGGACCGAGTCCACGAGCTCAGCTCCCTCCGTGTAGTGACCTTTAGCCCAGTTGTTCCCTGCACCTGTCTGACCTACAGACAGCCAATCAGCACAGAGAAAATCCATATCTATGACATGTAACATGATCACCACAACAGATGGGACACATTCGCGCAGACACACTCTGCTGGTTGTGACCTATTTTTCAGCCAGGGGACAGGAGGACACAGTCACTGCTGGATTTGATTTCATGTGTGTGAAAGACAGAAAAGGATCTACAACCATCCTGCTTGTTCTCCGGCTGAGACATCAGTTTATAAAACAAATGCTGGAGTCACTTCACTGGAGCTACTGAATTTAATACTGGAAAGTTTTTACTGCTCTGGTTTTTTAGTCATCAATAACATTAGAAATCACAAAATGAAATTCCCTCAAATTCATAAATAAATTAAAAACCCATGTGACTGTTACCAAAGATGAAGTTGTCTGGTCTGAAGAGCTGCCCAAAGGCTCCTGAGCGAACACTGTCCATGGTTCCTGGTTCCAGGTCGACCAACACTGCCCGGGGGACGTATTTATGTGCTGCACAAACACAGAGGAGTCGTGTTTTAACCCACAATGTCGACTATCCTCATTGGAATCATTGCCTGACATGAATTACAATTCAAGTGTGTTTGAGATGTGAACTGTGATTTATTTTCCACTACAAGCTAAACTCATTAACCCATGAAGTTACTCAGGAAGTGTGTGACACAGACGCACACACACACACACACCTGTACTGTGCTCTGTTGTACTTACAGGACGCCTCGTTGTAGTAGACGTTGACCCTGTCCAGCTGTAGAGAAGAGTCACCCACATAGTTTCCTGCAGGGTCGATGCCGTGCTCATCGCTGATCACCTCCCAAAACTGAGTCACAGCAGCATAAAAAGAGAAGAAGAGGACAAAATAGCTCAGAGGACGCCTGACCTGGTGATTCAGGGGGGTACAACCAGTACGGTGTGTTTGCTGACACATGATTCATGAGACGCAGTTTATTATCAGGATCATCATCTGTGTCACAAACCTTCACATCCTCATCAAACAGAGTCGCTGAACGTGAATATCAGAGCAGATTTAATCAACTTTCCTGTAACAGGTCCTGGTGTGAAGAATGTTTCTGACATATTTCCACACAGCTCAACCTGACACACGTGGTATGTTTAGAAAGGCTCCACTGGAATAGAAAAGGGGGAAGAGCTGTTTGATATCTACAGTTAAGAACCTTTAAACACTCGTAACCATTTTTAGACCTTTATTAACAACCTGACAGAGAGATTTAAGAGATGAGCCGCTGCTGTGTTCACTGTGCTGAGACTTTGTGGTTACGCTAATGTGCATTTATTGTTTCTCTCATTTCTGTTGGTCACTTTCTTCGTTTGACTTCCAGCCCAGAAACACTGCAGTGAATAGTTGTGTGACTGGTCACAGCCTCCGTGTGTGTGTGTGTGTGTGTGTGTGTGTGTGATTCTGTGCTGAGATTCCTGGAATAGTCTCCCAGTGGCTCAGAGAGTTCACTTCACTCCCCCTCACAGAGCAGCTGAGCTTCATTCATTTATTCAAATAACATCTTTAAAATGAAACCAAACCTCACTGAAAACTTCCCTTTTCTGCATTTAGAGCAATTTAATATTTACAATAAACACAGTTTTATCATTTTACACAAGTCCCCAAATTCAGCGTTAACCTACATATCTATCTTTGAAGATTTTGAAGAGACCCAGGTCAGGAGAATTACAGTGATGTTAAAGAGCAGGAACATTCTTCAGTACTTGAATAATACGAAGACTGACCCATCAAAAGAGATCCACTAACACAGGCTGAATAAAGGAACATCAGCTGTGGTTTCACTCAGAGACTGTGCGACACTTTCCATCTTGTTCCTGAAAAAGTTTTTATTTCCAGCTAAAAGTTGATTCATGGAATAAAAACCCGGTCTGTACCTTGGTCCCGATCTGGTTCCCGCACTGTCCGGCCTGGATGTGAACGATCTCTCTCATCTTTCCTCTGTCTTTGGGTCGTTTTCTCTCTGATAATGTTCTGCGGTTTGCGGCTTCTCCGGTGCGCGGCTGTCGTGGAACGGGAGCGCGCGTCAGGCTTCATCCCGTCCTCCTCTTATGCGCGGTCACGCGACCACGCCCTGAGGGGGTGTGGGTTTTAGTGCTTTACGTGAGTTTTTCTAGGGGTGGAAGAAGTTTTCTGATCGTTCATGTAAGTACAACAATGTCAACAAAAAAAACTCCAGCATTCAACATTCAGCTGAATGAAATAAATCAGTAATAAACAGTCCTGATGTTACTCCTGACTTTTAATCAGCAGCCTGTGACTCTGCTGCCACCTGCAGGCAGGTTTACAGCAAAACGCACATTTCATTTTTCACATCTCCTGGAAGCTGATGCTAAACGTTTGACATTACACCGGTGACGTGGCTGAAGTTGTTAAAAGTATAAAATCTCAGAAACTGCAGGTATTTGAAATAAAAAGTACAGTTGCTATCTGCAGCTGGCAAAAGGTTTCCAACTGCAGCACCTGTTTTTCCTTCCTCCTAACTTCACAACCTGCCCGACAAACGTGCTGATGTTTCAGGTTCAACGCTGAGAAAATGTGCAGAATCATCAAACAATGTGTGTGCTACCTACAGACATTCTCTTATAATCATGGAGATTTTTGTCCCATGTTGGAAGAACAATGAGCGATTTAAAAGCCACTTTCACAAGGTGGCTGGAAGAGGACTGAGGACACCTGCAGGGGATTGGTTTTCACCTTTGTCAAGTAACAAGTGCCAGACATTCCCACAGTGATGATGACGCCCTGGGACTGTAAAACAGGAATTCAACACCAGTACCGTCTGCACAACCCTGCAGAGAACAGCCTGCGGGACACTTACTGTGACATGTTTGTGTCCTTTGTTACAGATGCAGAAAACAAGAAGACAAAATCTGGAAAACTAATCTTTATTTATATTTATTCATAAATTTGATTTGTAGCGAGGGTTTCAGTCTTAAAACATCCAGAAAACATGACACGATGGAAACAAACAGTGCAAAGACAGATAAAACACCAAATACTCAGAGGAAGATTACTACATTCAGATAAAAACAGAAGGTGAACTAGAGGAGTCTCTACTTCAGTCGGCTCATGGACTGAATCAGTCTGTTATTGTCAGTCAGTCCCACGTCGACAAAGCAGTGAGAGCGTGTGAGCTGTTCGCGTTCGTTCACACAGACACACTCAAGTCTAGCAGTCGTCGTCTCCAGTGAACGGCAGTAACGATGAGGACGTGTAGAGCAGCAGCTGTCCGGCCAGTCTGGTTATCGAGGTGACGCAGCGCAGCACTGACCTGAAAAACACAAACTATTAAAACTTCAACGAGAAACTTTCTTCCCTGACATTCTACTTGTTCCACCACTCCAGTGTACCCACTGATGCCGAGCAGATCTCATGATGAGTTAGTTCTGTTTAATATCGGCCTCACCTTAAGACGTGTTTCATCCTGGTGCATCTGAAGTCGTAGGAGACCGAGTACATCTCGTACAGAGTGGCCTTGATGGCACAGCAGCACAGGAAGTCTTTAGGGTCCATCTTGTAGAGGTCGAAGGTCAGTTTAGCGAGGCCGCTCTTCTTGGGTTGACGGAAGCTCGGGAAGATCTGCAGCGTACGAACAAAATTCAGATGCTGATTTCTCCTTCGACTTTGATTACATTTGAAAGTGCTGCCATCTTGTGGAGAAACTGAGCAAAGCAACATGTCATGTTGGTTATTGGACTCCTTTAATTTCCTGCCTCGTTCCTGTGACGATGTGACGTGAATTTCTCTTCTGCTAATGAATCAAGCTTTATTTTAAGATTTACAAATCAAACATAGCAGAAATAATCAATCTGATACATGATCTCACCTTGTTCTTTGTCCACATCTCTCCTTCCTCCAGCACCATCAGCGATGTGTTGTTGGGCAAAGACTGGAAAAACTCCTCTGAGTCCACCACAGTCCCGTCCTCCTCCAGGACCAGGGTGAGGAACTGGCAGGACAACACAAACACCCTCGCTGCCTGAGACGCAAAAACGAAAGAACACAAAAGACAATCAACTCATCCTCTGGACTCGTTCTGCAGGGGTCCGAATGGAAATGTTACCGTCACAGTATCTTCACCTGCTCCAGCAGCTCTTCCAGAGACGAGGCCACCAAACCCCTCCGCCGCCTCCGGCTGTGGTTGCAGACCTTAAAACAGCGAGGCTGAGTCGACGGCAGGATGTGTCGAGAGATGGTGGTCTGGACTGTTGATACAGACCTGGCAGGTTAACACAGGATTAGATTAGTGAGGTCTATAATAGAACAGGATCAGACTTATTAGCCAAGTCTGCTAGGAAACGGCGGCTGTGGGTAGCACTCAGGACCACTTGGATAAAACAGTAAATAAGAGCCAGACAATACAGAGACTTGATCCATGATCCTTGTCTATCAGGAACCAGTGGACCTGGATGTGAGAACCTCAGAAGACCTCAGCGTAAAGCGTTCAAGAGAACTGAATCAGACAGGATGTGCTGCCCTCTTCTTTCCTCTCACCCTGACCGGTCGAGGCAGATGACCGCCCACCGTGAGCCTGGTTCTGCTGGAGGTTTCTTCCGTTAAAGGGAGTTTGAGGGTCCAACAAGATTATTCTGCACATAGATCTAGTATAGAGTTCCTTTTGCAGTGTGTATATTTATATGTATTGTACTGAAGGACATGCAGGACATGCATTCGGTGCTGGTTCCACCTTAACACCTCACTAACCCACACAGACGTAATACCACAGCGTCAGGAGGCGTTACTCGGTCCTAATAATTTTACTTCTTTACTACTTCGTAATATTCTGGTCTTTCAGTACTTAACAGCTGCTTTGACGTCAACAGGATTCTGCGCAGTACTGTTCCCTGGTGTTGTTACTGATTTCATTTTGATGAAGGAAATGATGATGAACCTGGACGCACACAGCTTCCGTACACTTCACTAACTACACGTGGAGCCACAGGTTTACTGAACAACATGATGAGAACAGTTTACTCACTTCACCAGAGTCTCTGGCAGCAGGGTTTTGGCGTATTGCACTCCGGACTGAATGGACAGCGGCGCCATCGAGATGTCAATCAACCAGGTAATCAATAAATCAGCCGATGAACAAGAGCAAAGATTGGTATTGAACCTCCACCCGAGCAGCGGCCTTAATTAAAAGTAAAGTGAGCAGCTGACTGAGAATGACGCCTCCTTTATTAACGAGGACGGACTGTGATTGGTCGCTGAGCGGGACGGAGAACCAATAGGATGGCGATCTGAACACCCCCCCACCCCCCTAATGCTTTGATATTACAAATAATATGGAGTTTAGATAGATAAATACATGAAAATATGAAGCTTTCATCGTGTCAATATATTTATCTGATAATATTTGATTTTAAGTCTCTTTTCGTTTACATAAGTTGAAATTATTAAAAATCAAATCAATCGAATCATAAATCGTTACAATTGTATTTATTTCGCGTGTCCATAATATTCCATGAATCAGTATATTTCACTGAAGTAAAGGAAACATACAGGTTACGTGTAAAGGTAAACGTGACCCACTTTATCCATCTTCACCTCTCACATAATGAAAACAAAAAGACAAATCACCACATTCTTCATTGTCTGGTGTTTTTGGGTCAAGAAAAGAAAACTCTTTAAGCTGACTCTAGTCCAGGTATGTAAGGAGCTTTTGGAAGAATCAGGCTGGTATTCTTTTGTTTCGGAATAAATAAGCCTGGAGATTAGGGAGAGCACTGTAATTTGGTGAGAAAACTATAATAAAGCCTTTATTTGTAACTCTGACATGAACTCGCACTCCAAGAAACTGGCTTTCCTTCTCATTCATACACAAGTCCAGTATTTTTATTGTGCTGATTTAATTCAGTTTCTTTTTCTCACAGACAGACGCACACAGAATGAAAACATGTTGCATGACAGGTGTTAAATTTATTATAAATCCCATATGGTTATGTTGTAGAAAACTAGCATCTAAAATGTAGGAAAACACATATTAGAACAGAAGAATAATAGAACCAACAGTTACATGACAGTTGAGGTCTGAGCTGTACATGATGAGTTGTTTTGTTTTATCTGAGTCCTTTTCATCTTAACAGACCTTAATGATTTACATTCCTTATTCATTATTTAATATAATTTCATGTACTTTTTAATATTTCACTGAATGTAAAAATTTAGGCCCATTGCAAACAGACAGCAGTTTAACACAGCTGAAGACACAAATGTCTGCTATGCTAATGGGCGGAACTACTAAGAGGTTTGACGCTGGCTGCTGTTTCCGTCGGACCTCCGACACGGACGGACCAAACAAACGCGCTGCGCTTTAAAATCCCGCCTGAAGCGAAACCGGAGAAGCCGAGTTTCATAAAATACAATCAAAACAAGCTGTGACAACTCGAAATGAAGTTTCGAGGGAAAATCATAGACATCGCCTGTCTCAACCATTTCACCCGTATGTCGCTTTTTTCCACGTTAACGAACTACGGACGATGCTAACGTGTTAGCTTGTTTAAAATTTGCTGTATTGGGCTTTTTTGGGGATTAAAGTGAGCAAGCAAAAACGTAACGCTGCAGCTGTTTACTGCGACTCAGTCCCGCCTACAGCTGAAAGTGTTTTATTCTGTTGTGCTTTATAACTTTGCTCTTCTTCATCCTCACCAGGAGTCATCACGACTATCTCGAAGCTGACGAAGACGTGCGTCTTTCGTCTGACTCCTGACAACCTGTACTTCGTTCTGTCCGGTAAAGTGGCCAATGGAGGCGTCAGCATGTGGTGTGAGCTGTCGCAGGTAAAAATCAAAAGCACATTTACAGCAGTATCTCACCTGTTGGAAAATAAAAACGTGTGTGTGACATGATAAAACATAACATTTCTCTGTGATGCTTTCAAATGTAGTGTTCTGTCTGACCAGCAGCTCACTCCATTAGTTATCATTCTGTATGGAAGTAAACATAAAAACCTCATATGTTAGAAGCACTGTCTGACATTTTAGCACAGAACTTTTAATAGACGAAGAATTCTAAGTCTTCAGAAAGGAAGTAGCTCTTCAGCAAAACTGGAAAATGTCTCAGTACGATCAGGTATTTTCCTGTTTGTAATTTGGGTGAAGCTTCCCTTTATTCTTCATGCTGATCCGGTGTGTTATTCGTCCCTGTAGGCAAACTTCTTCGATGAGTACCAGATGGAGGGTGTGTCCTCTGAGGACAATGAGATTTGTCTGGAGGTGACTCCAGAGAACCTGTCGAGGGCTCTAAAGACCATCCAGAACGCCAAGTCCGTCAAAGTCAAACTGACCAAGAAACACTGTCCCTGCCTCACCGTCGCCGCAGAGCTGGTGAGACAGAAACGGTGGCCTCTGAAAAACTGTACAGGGAAAAATCAAAGCAGGTTATTTCAGGACAGTTTTCATCACCACACACTGATCTGCTGTATCTGCACACATTCTCCTGATTTATATGTTCTCTGGCGGTTGAGTCACAGCAGCAGCTTTTCAATACTCATCCAAATAGCTCCTTCAGCCTGAAAAAAGTTTTTAAGAAACCACATATTTACCGTACAGGTTAGTTGCACTTCTCACCTCAGCTCTGTCCACCTAACAAGCCTGTTCAGGTCACGTGTGAAGTAAAACCACCCTGGAGGATAAATCTCCTACCAGCTGTCACCTATTAAGCTGAAATGTATCTGTATTGTGGAGTTTTACGTCTTTAAATAAACAATGTCATCGCTCTGCTCGTCCAGCCCACAATGTCCAGCATCAGTCGAGTCGTCACTCACGACGTTCCTGTTGACGTCATCCCCCGGAGACTCTGGCATGAATTCAAAGAACCAAGCATGCCAGACTTTGATGTGAGTGACATGTTAGGATAGTGATCACATGAGTCTTCTGTTGCAGATGAAGTGAAGGCAGGTGACTTTGAGTGAGTTTCTGTCCCTGTAGGTCAGTATCTACCTGCCTCCTCTGAAAACCATGAAGAACGTTGTGGACAGGATGAAGAATCTCTCCAACTTCCTGGTAAGGATCACGTCTCTCGAAGCATCAGTGTAGAAGCCTGTGAGTCAGTTGTGTCACCAGGTGAAGTGAATTTATTAACTAGACATTAAAGCTGCTTTATTATCTTATGTTTTCATAAGATTAGCTGCATCTCTTCAGCTTCATCCAGACATTACGTCACTTAGCTGCTCTTTCATTGATCATGGATTCTGTTCTCCACTTTCTCCTGTAACATGTCACAGAAACAGTTTTCCTTTGTTGACACGACTTCACTGTCTATTATTTTTACTTACTGTAGTAGTTTGTAACGTTTAAAACTGTGTGTGCGTGTATCAGGTAATCGAGGCCAACCTGAATGGAGAGATGAATCTGAAGATTGAGACGGATCTGGTTTCTGTCACCACTCACTTCAAAGACCTTGGAAACCCTCCATGGGGTAAAACCAGTGTTACTATCATTTCTTCTTTTTAGCATGTAGCTACGTACAGGCTTCATGAAGCTGTTAGCTTGGCTGTACACTGTATATATTTTCCATTTCTTTATGCAGGGAAGTTTAGATGCAGCTTCAAGATGAAGCTTTTTGTTTTGTAAAAAACTTTTGTGGTTATTCTTTTCCTCCTCCACTCCAGGAGACGACGCCTCCCAGGACGGGGGTCTGTCTCAGAGCAGGGACCCAGAGGCCATGGCAGACGCCAGGGTGGATATCAGGAAGCTGCAGCAGTTCCTCATGGGACAGCAGGTTAACCCCAGCAAGGCCATGTGCAGTAAGTCAACCCACAGCTGCTCAACCAGATGTCCTTCTGGAAGACAATGAAGTGCAGTGTGAAGGTTTTATCTTGTCATGTTGTCATACACTGATATCTGCATTAAAATCTGAAGAGTTTGAAACACATGGGTTTGATGCAGGAGACGTCTTAACTGGATTAATATCAGCTGTACAGTGTAAATAATTTTGCTGCTGTGTAACACCTGCAGCACCTGGTTGGTTTGTTGGGTCACATTCTGCACTCAACAGGAGATCTAAAATATTTCTGATGTCCTCCTGTCCTAACAGATATCGTTCAGCAGAGGGTTCTTCACCTGATTCTGCTGCATGAAGACGTGTCGCTGCAGTATTTTATCCCCGCTGTGGCCTAGAAAACTCTGCAGGACACAGGGATTATTTCTGTTTTTTCACTGTGAGTCGTTGGAATTAAAAATGGACTGTGAACCTATTTTGAACGTTTCCCCACCTGCCAGTGGAATCTCTTACATTTGGAGCCCACAACAGGACAAATCCCACAATGTCTGGAGCCCTGTTCTACATTTAATGAGGTGGAGCTCAGGTCCAGTTCTCACAGAGGACCTCAGGAACACTGATCGTTGGAGGAAGACATGCTGGTAAACAAACATTTACCAAAGACGAAGGATTAAAATGGTGACAATTGGACATTTGAGATAAAAGAGAAAATGACAAGTTGCAGATTTATTGTTGGAGATTTTTGGATTATTATATTTATTTTGCATTAAAAAACAAAAAAATCTAATTGAGTTCTCCTTTTAAATCCAAACAAAACATTTTCCCACTTGAGATACATATAGATGTAGAATTTAACTTAATTTAAGTTAGTTTAAGACATTTTGACACGGTTGAATTCTTTAATTTCCATGGTGGAGGTACATTTATTATGAGAAGTACATATTCATAATTGCAAACACGGGCAACTGAAATAACTTGCAGGCCGGCTCTGGAGATGGCCAGTTGACTGCTGAATGATGAAATAAAAAGCAGACCTAGATCTTTCTTTTAATTTCTTTGCAAAGACAGAAGGTGCCAGAGTGAAAGAAGCAACATGGTGTGAAACAAACATTTATACTCCTGCATACAAGTGGGAGGTTGTGACCCTGAAAAACACACACTGACCTCATGTTAGATGTTCACAAGTGGTAAGATGTCAGTGAAACAACAAGCTAAGGGAACTCTTCTCTATGACACTAGATTCAACAAACAAAGCTGAGTCATCCTCAGGGACCTTCATCACCATGAACACTCTCTGTTCAACCTGCGAGACGCCTCAGGGCAGAAAGTATGATCAGACCAGATTCCACAGCTTCCACCCAGCAACCATCAGACTGGTTTCATCACTCTACAACTAATCTGCTGCTTTTTCTGATTTTCAGTGATGTGTAGTAACTATCAGCTTTCCTGCTGTCAGGTTTCTGTCAGATGTTCTGTTGCTGTTTGTTTTTATGAGTGTAGTAAAGTTCTATTGTCCACTCACTTTATTTTATTCTTGTTAAACTGACTGAAGATGCTGCTCAGAATTTTTACTGTGTGGACTTTATACCTGAGCAAATGGTAATAAATCTTATCTCATCTAATCAGGAAGATCCATGCGTCAGACCCACCACTCCCTTCCTCTCCTTAAACTTCTTCCATTTCACATGAGAAATTATGTTTGTTACTCTGAAATTGTTGAGTTGTTTGAGAAATAATAAATATAAAATAATAAATGAATGGAAATAGATGTGTGATAGGTGTAGGATTGGGTGGCGCGAGGTGCCTGATGCTTTTGGATGCACTAAGCAGGTTGTTCGGGCTTCCTGCTCCCACCGACTGTCCTGCTGGTTACTGGACATGAGGCCTGTAGGTGTCGGGTTGTGAAAGTGTAAGTGTAAAGAGAGAAGAGTCAGGTTGACAGGACACACCTGAGGCTCCTGCGCTGAGAGTGAGAAGAAATGTTTCTAACTTGTTCAAATGAGAGATAACTGCAAATGAAAAAATATTTACTCACCTGAGATCCTGCAGTCGACAGAGGAGGAGCACCCAGGTGCTGCAGGTGACGACGCAGAGGGAGAAGAGAAGCTGTTCAGCCAGTTTAGAGTCAACAGAACAGGAGGAGGAGAACTGAAGCGGAGGTGGGTGAGTGTTATTTTACTGTTAGTCGGTTGTTTTCTGGTGGAACCGTAGAGAAACAAGACGGGACAAACGTCCGTCCATGCAGAAGGAGGTTATGAGTGTTTTTGTTTGCGCAGTATGTTTGGCAGTGACTCCTGAACAGACCTGCTTGTCCTGATACTTCTGTTCTGAACTCACCATCAATTTCACCTTTCAGAGCGACTGAAGTCCAGACGATGAGTGTTTGTGAGGAGGACATAGAGGAGGACAGAACACAGCCTCCAGTATGCAGCGGTTTGTGTGTAGAGAGTGACACAAAGTAAGAGAGCTGCTGCAGAGCTTCAAACCTCTGACTCTGGCTATCAACAGGGGGACACGGTTTAATCACTGATTCATACAGCATTGTTTGTGGATGTGCTGATTGTTCAGTTTACAGGAACACGTCCATCTCTGGTTGAGAGTTTTCAAAATGACACCAAAGATCAGATTTAACAGTGATGAATGTGATATGAATAAAACATGTTTGCATTTCCAGAGCTCAGTGCCACCAGCAGAGAGCAGCATCCACAGGATCCAGCTGCCCTTCTATGAAGAGCGATCACTCCAAAGCTGATCCGATTTACTTCAAAAAGGAACCTGGATCGTTGTGCACACAGTAAGAGGCTGATTCTACTGTGCACAGGAAGTTATTGAACATTTTTAGGAAATGGGCATCTGTCAGATTGTGAAATAATGAACATATGAACACAGAAATTTGAAATGTTCTCTGAATGAAATATCACAGGAGAATATATATAATATATATTTTTACATATACAGTACACATACAGAAACTTGATGACCTGGAAACGTTATGGTTTTGATATTCCCTCATAAAAGAGATGGAGTTATAGTAAGATTGGGTCAAAAAACTATGCAAATTAACAGATTTTCAGTAGCGTGGCAGTGGCACAGAGATTTTATCAAATGAAAGATGTTTTTATTTTCAGATCTCAGTGCTGCCTGCAGAGAGCAGCAGCCACAGTATGCAGCTGTCCGTCCATGAAGAGGGATCACTCCAAAGCTGATCCTACTTACTCCAAGGAAGGAATTAGGATCTGTCCTACGTAAGAGACAGTTTTTAATGTAAACCTGAACATCGTTCACTTGTTAAACATTTCAAGGAAACTGGCATCTCTCAGATAGTTAAGAGAATCTAATTAGTCAAACGGCTTTTAATTCGGGTGGCAGTGGAACTGTGACCACAAAAAACAAATAAGCATTCACACTAATTTCACCAGATTTATAAAGTGTAGCTGTGTTCAGCTCATCTCACGTCCTGCAGACTGTGTGATTGGACCAGTTTGCTGCTCTTCTCGTGACACTAATCATCCAGTGAGTTTAGTGTAATAGAGATAATTTATTCTTCATCATGGTCTCAAAGAAAAGCAGCAGCCTTCTACACTTGTCTTCCACTACTTTCTGTTTCTCTGCTGTTCTGGTTTTTGTCCTAAAGCCAGTTCATACTTCAGACACACCCTCTTTGAAATGTGAAACCAACCAAATTACAAATCACAACCTGTGATTGTCGCAGTTCAGTTCTAAAAATGTTTTCACAGAGAGAAGTGTCGTGTTTCTGTGGAGCAGCAGCTGTCCTGCTGTACTTTGTGTCAGGACGTCCTGAAGGATCCAGTCTCTACCAGCTGTGGACACTGGTTCTGCAGACAGTGCATCACCTCATACTGGGACCAGTCTGGTTCATGCGGAGACTCTTCCTGTCCCCAATGTGTAAAAAGATCAAGAACAACACCTGAACAAAGTAAGAATGTTTCTGTCTGCTGATGTTGGCATATCTAAAAACTGAACTTTTACTGAATGTCTAATTTAAAGTTTTAGATGAACATAAGATCAGTCTGAGGAGGAGATGTGAACGTGTGACTGAAGGAAGTGATGAACCAGGAAGTGGAACCCTCCTCAACAGGATCTACACTGATCTCTACATCACAGAGGGACAGAGTGAAGAGGTTAATACCCAACATGAGGTGAGGCAGCTGGAGACAGCTTCCAAGATCCAGACCCTCCATGATGCTCCAATCAAGGTCCACGACATCTTTAAAGTCTTACCTGACCAACAGAGACCCATCAGAGTGGTTCTGACCAACGGCGTGGCTGGTGTTGGAAAAACCTTCTCAGTGCAGAAGTTCACTCTGGACTGGGCAGAGGGTTTGGAGAACCAAGATGTCAGT
This sequence comes from Ctenopoma multispine, assembly GCA_034779795.1. Classification (NCBI taxonomy): domain Eukaryota; kingdom Metazoa; phylum Chordata; class Actinopteri; order Anabantiformes; family Anabantidae; genus Ctenopoma; species Ctenopoma multispine. Next base: position 12,249,383 of record JAUYWH010000012.1, on the reverse strand, counting down.
GTGCTGGTTCTGCTTTCGTTCAGGGAGCTGAACTTGATCAAAGAGGATCAGTACAGTCTTCTCACGCTGCTCCATGTTTTCCATCCAACATTACAGAAGGTCCCAGCAGAGAAGCTGGCTGTCTGTAAACTGTTGTTCATCTTTGACGGCCTGGATGAAAGCAGACTTTCACTGGATTTCAGGAACACGGAGGTT
>JAUYWH010000012.1:12230314-12232911 GCA_034779795.1 Ctenopoma multispine | reverse complement strand
ACGCTCAGTAACACGCTGACTGTCTCCATGTTCACACACACTTGTCCTCTGGAAACACAATGAAATGTGACTTTACACTTGTTTTAGTATTTCACTGTCACAACTTCTCTATTTTAAGTCGATACAGGAAACATCCTCTGTTCTGAGTTCACAGCTTTTTTGTTCTGTAATGATTAAAACACATATTTAAAAAAATAAACTTTACAATGACAGTAAAAAAAAGTCTTAATGTTTCTGTAAAAAAAGCAAAATAAAGGTTTTAGTTAGAAGCTGGGACATAAAAGCAGAAACAAATGTTTTCTTACCAAATGTGATGTTTGCTAAACATTTTTTTCAGTGTGGAGTAATGATTAGTTTCCAGCAAACGAGTGACCTGCGGAACCTTACCGTCGTTTTTAATAAAATGAACTTATCAGCAGTTGGCTAATCTACTGAAGAAGACAGTTTTTGTCCTCACTGTCACATCCTGTGATGAAACATCATCATATTTGACAACATGCTTCACACTGACTAATTTCCTGCGGAACCTCAGATTTATCTCAGCTCAGTGATGATGTTTGTTCATCTGTTCCTGAGGAGCAGGATACGTTGGAGACCTGTCTCCATCACTGCAGTAAGGAACAGAAGGATTAAAAAGGTTAACGTGGTCTGTGGAGTCCAGCCTCCGCCTCACAGCTACGTTCACTACATGCTGTACGAGTGTAAATATGTATGAGACAAATAAAGAATCTGTGTTTCCTTCAGAATCAGCAGTGAACAAATGAGTCTATGATTTATTAGTGTTTTTAATAATCATAATCTCATTATTAGAGATTATTAATCTGGTCTCAGAGGGGAAGCTGTGGTTTAAATATGTAGTTGTAGACACTGTTCCCAAACGTAATTATTCATAAGATGAATTCATTATTAATTAGTTATCAAATATAATAACCAGAAAAGAAAGTTTAGTAGAAACAACTGTAACTCAGTTCTGCTTAATGGTTAAATGTGGTTATAACCTTATCACGACTCTGATCTCTTTCCTGTTTGTTTCGTGTTATGTCTTCATCTCTGCTTTTAGTCACAGTCTCACTTCCTCAGAGTGTTTCACCAGTTTAAAGGATTAAATTTATGCTGCTTTTGACTCATTTTAATAAAAAGTCAGTGTATGTGAAAACACACTTCCCCTAACACAAACCCAATCCTGCACATAGGAATGTGTTTTATTAAAGATTTACCTCTTCAGCTGTGTTACCTTCACTGTAAAAGAGTTTTCTGATGATCAGTTAATATTTTTACTTAATAAACTTGCATTGGCAAACACAACATGCAGCTGGAAGACGGTATAAATAGCTGTCGATGATGTGCTTCTGTACATTTCCACCTATACTAGATACGCTGTGTTTCTGATCATTTTAATGTTAGAAAATCTACTTTTTACAAATTAATGTGTGAAGAAAGTGGAAGAAATTGTTTTTTTTAAATAAATGTTGTTGAAGTAAATATTTTCTGCAGCCTAAATAACAAACTACTTCCCTGTTTGTGAGCTACAGGACTCAGGATGTATGAGACCAGCACATATGTTCATAACTGTATTTAAATAAACTGCAGCATGTGACACTTTTCATTTTCACATCTTTTCAAAGTGTTGTTGAAACTTCACGTCTTCACGTCCTCTGGACCAGCAGCGGTGTGTGTTGAGCTGTCAGAGACGCTTCACGTCTCCGGACCTTTTCTTCTTCTGCTGTTTTTCTTCCAGCTCTTCACCTGTTTGAAGCAACACAACATGTTACACAGCGATAAACTGACAAAGTGCAATTCAAACACAACAAGCTGCTAATGTGGCTGAAAAGACAAAGCAGACGTTACTCTGATGTATAAGCTGATTAAATATGATCTTTCAGGCTTTTATATGACTGACATTCAGTTTGATGAAATCACGTTAAGATGTCAGTCGGGGGCAAAACTGAGACAGGCGTTCACCTGTTTGTCTTCCTCTTCTCAGTCGTGCAGCAGCAGCAGGACATTTTGTCACATTTCTTATGTCTTCACACTTTTACTCAAGTCCAACATCCTTTTTATACATTACTGTGATCTGATATTCACCACTCACCGTACACTGCAGGAAGAATAACGTGTCGTGTAGACTTCTGCTTCTAAACCTGATCGTTCCTGCAGGTAAAGTTTATCTCAGTGTGGTTCACAATTTAGGATAAAAGAAAAACTGGTGACTCAAAATGAAACATAACAGATAAGACAGAAAAAGGAATAAAAACTTCACTGATTAATAAGACGTCTGAACAGATCTGAAGTCTGTTTCATGACCTGCTCACATCAAGCTGCAGTGGGTCCAGCGGCGCTGCAAGGGTCTCTTGGGGCCTCAGGCAAAAGATTCCAAGGGGGCCCTCGAACTAGGTTTCATCATACATAGCCTATAGCATCCAACACTGACACTGAAAACATGGACTAACCATATTTCTTTTTTCAATGAGTATACCAGCCCTTTTTAAAATGTAAACATTTAGCATGTGCATTTTAAAATTATAATTGTGAAGATAAAGAACAGCAAGGAATAAATAATGTAGGTAGAGCTGCCTGCTGTAACAGGGATGAAGGTA
>JAUYWH010000012.1:12222814-12227814 GCA_034779795.1 Ctenopoma multispine | reverse complement strand
CCAGTGTGCACAGTATGTTGAATCCTCCCACCTGCTCCGTCATAAACCAAACCCAAACCACGATATCAACCATTCTATCAGGCCTCCATCAGCTGTAATCGAGTCTGTGTGCCGTAACAGGACGCGTGTGGCTCATTCTTGTCGAGTAAAGGGTGGATACGCTTTTCACACGAGGTGCTCAGCTTCGCTCACAGGTTTCCCCCGTCTGATGAGAACAGAAGGTTTTACTGAAGAATGAAAACCTTCTTTGTTGAAGTGGAAAAAGAAAAACATTTCTTTTAACTACATTATGCACATGAACACAAAGCGCCTGCCGTTAAAAACACAGTTCATCCTTCTATGTACAGACCTGTACCTGTGACTCAGCAGGAACCCAAATACACACAAACTTTAAATTGTCCACAGCACAAAAGATAAAAAACACATTTAAACTTTACTTTTCATGTCCTGAAGTTAAAACATTTCAAACCCGTTTAGCATTTATAATCAGCATGTATATGGATTAGTTTAACAACATGGAGCCCAGAGGTTTTCAAATGTTTGCTGTAGAAAGAGCTGCAGAGCCTTCACACCACCAGCAGGGGGCGTCACTGCACTTACTGATATCTGAACACTGTCCTGTTACTATCAAGACTATGATGACATGTAAATTAAATTATTCCTTTTTGAATTGGTTTTAATCCTGTTCATATGATTTAAAATCCGTTCTGTGATTAGTATTAGAAATAAATACAGACGGACGCAGAGGGAAGATGAAGTGAACTACTTGAAAGTAAAGCAGTGTTTTAATGTCTTTGTGTGTTACGTTTGTGTCCATCGTGTCGGTAAAATGTCTGAAGCTTCCTGCTGCCTTGCTCCCAGAGGTCTGATGCCAACGAGGAGCAGCTGAAATCACCGTGTTGCTGCTGCTGTTTTCAGAGTCCTCACCTCTCAGACAAGTTCACGCAGTCCGGTGACAGCTGAAGGAAAAACCTAGTTTGTGAGAAGAAGGCGGCTCTCTTCCTCCTCAGTAATGTCTGTCAATAGTGCCACTGAGCAACACTCAGGGTGCAAGTTAAATTCCAGTGTAGCTGCAGACTGATCAGCATTTCCTGGAAAAATTCAATTAAATACTGTTTCTGGGAAACTGCACAGCTTCAGTTTGAAGTCTCTGAATGTTGCTGCCCTCTAGCGTCCTGGAGTGTACAGCACAGCTCCCAGACCCAGGTACTCGAGGTTTTCTGCTGCCGGGAGGAAGACGTCACTCCCTGATAGAGCTGTGGTGGGGGGAGCCTGAGGAAAGAAGTCCGTCTGATAGTCTGGGTTACTGAGACTGTCAATGGCAGCCAGCGGGAACGAGTTCTTGGCAGTGTTCAGGTATTCTGGTCCTCCAGGAAGGCAGCGTGAGGACTTCAGATCCACAGGTGGCGTGGGGAAGGAGGTCGCGCCCCATCCCACGCTCAGGTCTTCGTAATTGGGATTTAAGACATCTGAAAGCCTCCTGCTCTGACTGGACTCACTCTCACTCTGGTTCATGTACTCTGAAACCAAGAAAACGTTGGATGTTTTCTATGAGTGTATTTTCCTTCCTTTCTTAATTCTGTATTTTATTCTGCTATTGAAAGCTGTGATAGTAATAGTAATAGAATAGAACTGTACCATGTCCGGTGAAGCCGTCGTCGTTTTCCAGCGCGTTGTGAGTTGGATCAGTAATGTAGCGCAAAGCGATGCTGTTCTCTCTGACTGGATGGCCGTTCTGAACAGAGAAAGAGGCATTAAATATATTTAAAATACAGAATGCATGTGTTTAGATGCCTAGAGTGGAAATGCACTTCACTGTAGACGACACAGAACTCTACAGGTCATTTTATATGTTGATCACAGATGAGAAGAGGAGTGTTTAAAGACAGGGGGTGTGTGTGTGTACCGTGGCACTACAGGGACGGTTGTCATGGTTGGCCCGTTCTTTGTAAGGTAACAGGTATTCTTCTGCATCGACCACGTCCTCCATGTCGTCTGAGCTCAGCAGGCGAGAGTAAAACCTTCTGTCTGACGGACTGGGCAGCTCACGCTGAGACAGGATCAGATCAGATCAAGTGTTTGATATTTAAGGTGGTGAAAATGTTTCTGTATTATAAAGCTTATATGAATTTTTTTTTTTTTTTAATCTCATGTACTTTGTAATTACACTGTGTTACGTTACATAACCACTTCAGTTTTTTCTGTGTACCTGTATGACGAGGTATCTGGAAGGGTCTCTGGCCATTCTGGAGAACTCTGCTATCAGCTCTTTGAACCTGGGACGACTGGATGGATCAATCATCCAACCTGAAGAGAGACAAAGAAAATAATCATCACTGGTTTCTGGGTCAGAGTCCATGAAGCATCCCATTAGATCCTCAAATTGTAATTAATTTTAAGATAATTAAAAATAATTAAAAGTAAAATTATTTATCTTACATTTGACCATGATCATGTAGACGTCAATGGTGCAGATGGGGGGCTGAGGCAACCGGTCTCCTCTCTCCAGGACCAAGGCGATCTCAGTGGCAGGGATGCCGTCATACGGCTTCAAGCCAAACGTCATCAGCTCCCACACTGTAACACCTGCAGATCAACAGCAAGAAATTTTAAAATTAGAAATTAGAAATCGACCTACCTGCTCTCTGAACGTACATTTCTGAGTCAGATTCTCACCTAAATTCTCACCCTTACAGGTTTTAAGTGGCCCAGAGAGCCAGAGGTTGACTCACCATAGCTCCAGACGTCACTCTGATGTGTGTAGGTCCACTGAAGGATGGACTCCAGCGCCATCCATTTAATGGGAACCTGTAGAGCACAAAACCCACATTGTATACAAAGGCAATAATAAATGAGTGTTATCGTACTCAACTGGGGCAAATTTCAATTCTGTGAATTAATTTTATTCCCTATCGTTAGATTTTTGGACCCATCAGAGTAAGGCACCTTTCCCCCGTCAGCGTGGTATTCCTTCTCGTTAGTTGTGAGCAGCTTGGCGAGGCCAAAGTCTGTGATCTTGACGTGGTTTGGATGTTTCACCAGGACGTTCCTCGCTGCCAGGTCTCGATGCACCAGGTGACGCTCCTCCAGGTAGTTCATCCCCTTCACACACAAACATAGATTAAAAGATGTTAGGAATTAATTCACCAGACAAATCTACAGACAGCTTATTGTTGCAGATTTTCATCTGAGCTCTTGACCTTGTTTATGATTTTTTCCCATCACTTAAAGATCTAAATGAGAATTAAAAAGACACAGATTAACAGTACCTCAGCCCACACTCTCACACTGTTTCCTGCTGTGTTCAGGCTAATAGGCCTCAGCAGGCTTAAAATAAGCTGCAGGCAGGGCTGAATTTTCAGGCAGAGACAGGCACAAGAGACTTTCCTCTCAGAGAAACGTGAACATGAGCAGATGGGTTGCTGGTTGGCTGCTCAAAGACCTATTTAGATGACTAACAGTCGGATGTTGTGAGAGAACCTGTTTATCTGGGCTCACCTTGGCAATCTGGACACACCAGTTCAGCAGCCACTGGGCCCCGATATCGTCCTTGTGGTGTCGGGCGTAGTCCAACAAGCAGCCGTACGGCATCAGCTGAGTCACCAGCTGGACTGATGACGTCAGGCAGATTCCCAGCAGACGACACACGTGAGGGTGATCCACACTCGCCATCACAAATGCCTCCTGCACACACACACACACACACACAAACACAAACATTAATGTCGGAAATGTCTCCAGAAAACATCCGCACATAACGAAAGCATCCTGGAAATGACGGCAGGAGGAGCATTGAGCCGAGAGCTCGAGCAACTATTTCTTTAATTTACAGTTTCACATCTGAGTTTTTCAGTTTGTTCACTTAAGTTAATAACGGGATCATTTTCTTCTCTCGTGGGAGCCAGTGTCATGTCATGGAGACTGGACATAATGAGTGGTGCCAGGACTCAGCTACCAGATACCTTCACCTGAAGACTGAGAATCTTCGTGTAAATGTAGTTTTCATCTACTGCAGGTAATCTGAAAGCTAAAATGTAATTTCATAAATATTTAACACTATAATCTCACTCCCTCCTTATCATTGTTCTGTAGGTGTGAGAAGAAGAAGAGAAATGAGGAGATGAAGGAGAAAGATGAAAATTAAAAGACATTTACATCCAGGATTTCTTGGTTGGCTTTGGGTGATGTGGCTTCTCTGAGAACTTTGATCGCTACTGGGATCTTTACATCCTCTCCTTCCGGGATCCAAAGTCCCTAAACACACAAACAAGTCAGCAAAAAGTCAAATACTCCTGAATTAATTTTGTTGCCTCGATGCCAGTCTGTCATACTGACCTTAAAGACTGTTCCAAAGGCCCCAGAGCCGAGCACCCGGACCTTCTTAAACTCTGTCTCCTTCAGAACCCTGAGCAGCGCCTGGTTAGGAGCTTCACCGCTCGGCGTCAGCGGCTCCACCAGCTGGAACACACACGCATTTTAAATACATGTTCCCTCTAATAGTTTTACATGTACACTGGATTCAAATATTTTAAAAGGATCAGAAAATTACCAACATCCTCTCTCACCTCTTTCTCCTGCAGGAGGCGCCGCACAGTCCTCTTCCTCTTGATCTGTCGTCGCCGTAGTAGCACAAAGACGACCAGTGATACAATGACGGTCCCCAAGAGCCCGCCCACCACAACCGCCGCCAGTGAGGAGTGGACAGGAGCACTGTGAGGCACAGGACATGTGTACAGATCTAAAACTGTAAAGTGTTTTCATGGAGTCTTCTTTCAAATTTGTCGGAGTTGTATTTCCATAGATGCCCATTTAACTTTAAACATATGGGATCAAATCACCGCCACAATGATTTTGTGCGTGTGTAAAAAAGATCTGTGCGTAAACCAATGTTTGTCGGTAATTACGGTTTGTAAAAAAGATTTTTCCGTAAAACGATGTTTGTCTGTCCGTAAATACGGTTTGTAAAAAAGATTTGTGCGTAAACCGATGTTTGTCCGTAA
>JAUYWH010000012.1:12212268-12222714 GCA_034779795.1 Ctenopoma multispine | reverse complement strand
ACAAACATCGGTTTACGCACAGATCTTTTTTACACACGCACAAAATCATTGTGGCGGTGATTTGATCCCATATAAACATCCTATACTGTGATGTACTGTTTGTATAAAGATCTGTAACAGTAATTGTTGACCTCAGTTTAATTTTAATTTGTCTCACTGCTAATATTTGTTTCCTAATTAGCTAAATAAATGTTTTATTTTATTTTTTTTACAAAAGTTTATTTGTGTTGGACAAAAGTTGTAGATTTACCCTGAGCATCCAGACAGTCCAGGACCTGAACACCTGCACACACACAGAGAGAGAACAGATTAAATTCAGGCATGAGTCACTTTTCTTAATTTAATCAACACACATCAATCAGCTCCACAGACGTCAGGAACGTGTCTCACCCCTGGGAGCAGTTCTGGTGGCAGGACTGGCACTGGTCTGTCTTATCGGGATACTTCCAGATCAGCATGTCACCGTCTCCCGGGACACCATGGGGACACCGCAACACACAGTGAGGGCCATCTTTAAAATGGGCACACTGGGAACACTGGTCTGGGCCCTGCATGCAGGGGAGGGAAGAGGTCCGGTCAGTTGGTAACTCAACTCAACGTGTGCAGATGTTTCTCTAATCAATACTTCTTCATAAATGTTGAGTCTTTTGATGTAGAGCACTTACTAAGTAATTAGATTTAATTAAAGAGCCCTACATTAGGTAAAACATCGATACATTCAACAAAATATCTTCACTCAATGGAATACGTAGCACACCTAAGACACGGCCGGCTGATCCACAAAATACTGAAAAATCCACATGTATAAGTGAAATTAGCAGAATAAAAATGAATAAAGTGCAGGTTAGTTTGAGAATTAATAAAACATGGGTGAGAAACAGTGACATTTAAAAACTGCACATAAAGATTTCTGTGAACAGCCCAGCAGACGGCAGCGGTGGCAGCAGGACTGACCGGTCCGTGGCAGGTCGGGATCCCTTTCTTCAGCAGACACTCCGAGTGACACTCGATGCAGCTGCTGTTCAGCTCAACCTCTCTGTGTTCACTGCAGAGAAGAACAGGAGCTTCAGTAATAGATACTACATTAGGAATATGGTATGGTATATGGTTTTTATCTTCTGGATGGTTTCCTCCAATGACTTGAGACCAACGGCCTCACACTGCCACCTCATGACTGACTGTAAATAGCACTGAGCCTCTCACCCCTGCAGCAGGTTACAGGAGGCCACGCAGCGCCCCCCTCTGTTGAAGTGTTTACAGGAGACGCACATGGTGGGACCTGGACCCCAGCAGCCATCATCGGTACACTCCGAGTCACAGGTTTGGTTCTGTTGTTCTGTGCGAGGCAGAAAAACGTATTTTACTTGTTTCTCAGATGTTTCCTAAACTAAGCACAGATGAACTCGACACACATCCAGAAACTAACCGCAGACGTCGGGAGGAGCGTTGCCTTTAACTGTGATGGTCTGATCGCTGGATCTGAACAGGTGGGTCCACTTCCCGGCTTCGGTGTAGCAGAGCTCGGTGTTATCCCTCAACATCACCTTCCCCGCGCTCACCTCCTTTAGAGAGCGCAGACCCAACCAGCGCAGATACTTGGCTCGCACCACCACAAAACTGTGTTGACTAGAGAGGAAGATTTCTCAGGATGGTAAGTTCACAATGCTGACCTTAACTTTATCACACAAGGTGAACTAGTTGACTTACGTGCGTGTTGTTCTTCCTCTGATGATCTCCAGATTCTCAAACACTGACAGAGACGTCATGTTCTGTGGCCAGGACTGGATCAGCAGATACCCTGCAAGGAAAATCACTGCTCAGTGGGTCAGCTGTCCTCTGTGTTTGAACCATGTTTATAACTGTGAACAGAAGGTTCTCACAGAGCTACAGTAACCAAGTCATGTTAGCCTGTTACCTACCTGTGATTTCCTTCACTGTCCTGAAGTACTCCAACTTATTTGGATCCATGGGTGGGATTTTATAGTGCGCATCACTGGAAGAGACAATGGGGGGAAAAAAGTGTTGCTGTCATAGTTTGCAGGAATTGATCAGGAATTGTAGCTTCAGGAAGATCTAGTCTCAGAGGCTGCGGTGAATCTAAATGACTTCTTGAGCCTTCAGGTCAGGTCAAACCTGTTTTTAATGACAGACAGTGTAGATAATCACCCAATAAAGGAGGTTTCGATGAGGGAGATGTCCCCGTTGATCTTAGTGCAGTTCCTGAAGGATTCAATGTTGGAGGCGTTGACGGCCATCGTGTTGGTTAGAGTCCCAACCCCGATTCCATCACAGGCTGAAGGAGAAACACAACTCTGTCAGTTTATTTGTTCAGTGACCAGTTCTCTCTCTCCCTTTCTCTCTCTGAGTCGCTCTACCTTTAGGACAGGGGCCATCACAAGCTTTGCAGCGCTGGACTCCGTTCTCTTCCACCTCGTACATTCTAGCACCGCATGTTCGTACACATGACCCGTCTGTCACCACGTAGTTATCTAAATGGAAGGAAAAACAAGGCAGGATTTCATAAAGGTCCTCCGTATACACGAGCAGTTCTAACAAACCCCAAGCCTTTTTCAAACTTGGCATGTTTAGGCCAACAGTCCCAGTCTGGAGTCATGGCCTTCATGGAAGTGGGCCCGGGGTCAAAACATGTTGTTGAGCCCCATTATGAGGCTGTAATAGTAAAAGATCGATCCTCAAATGACTGTTTGCTAGTCTCCCAAAAAACTACAAGCAGTTTGAGAAAACACTTTCTCAGGTGTCATCATCGTACTATAGGGAAATCAAAACTGATAATGTGATCATCTGAATTACAGGGTCTATCATAAAATGTTTCTAGTCCTTACGTGGACAGGCCTTGACGCAGGTCGACCCGAATGTGAACTTGGCGTTGGGGTTGTCGACCACCTGGTGGGTTTTGCGATCGTAGAGTTTCGAAGGAGGACAAACGTCTTTACAGGTTCCGTCATCGTTAAAATCCCTGCAGGCCTGGAAAACAAAGTGGAGGAAATTACTTCATCACGTTTCCTTTTTCATTCAAATTATTTCCAGCGACTACAACAATTCAGTTTATGTTTTCATCTCAGGTTCTTTCTTAAAAAAAACACTGAATAATGAATTTCAGGTGTTTAGAACTATCATAATTATCGACTGGCACAAACATGCAGGTACTAACCAGACAGTCGGTGTCTCGCGGTCCAGTGCAGCCTGCAGCACAGTGCACGTTACAGCAGTCACTGGGTTTTGGACCCCGACACCTTCTGCTGCACTGCTCCGCACACTGCAGCTTGGTGACTGTTGATATTTCATAACATGTTTCAGTACAGCTCAGATAAATAACAGAAGAATGAAATCATTATTATAAAATAATGGATACGGACACAGAACTACACAAGGAGCTAAAAATCTTTCAAAAATAATGTAGTAAGGAGAACGGAGGTTAGTGAACGACTGTGTGTGTTTACATGTCTGACAGTGATCCAGTCCCGGTGCCCAACACGAACCATTAACACACCCCGGGTCACACTTCTCACCTAGAGTCACACAAATGCACATTAATACTCAGCCAATCACAGCCACAGCTGGATGAACAAAATATAAAAATGACTTCCTGTTGTACTCTGCATACATTTACGTGCAAAGGGATCCGTCTTGAAAAGTATTCTGGGGTTGCTGGCTTTGTCCAGGATGTCCCACCAATCGATAGTCTCAGTGTTACACAGCAAGGGATTGTGGGTCAACTTGACCCCCCCTTTAAGAATCTCTGTGGGGAGATGATGATAGAGACATGAAATAACTGATGAAGTTTTAACAGTACGGGGTCTAAGACATGGTCTTCAGAGTCGAGACCCGAAGTGTCTCCTGTCAAGTTGTGTAGTGTTGTGTTAGTAGTTTTTCCTGCTACGATAAGTACACATCAGTCTAGCAACTCAAAAGCAAACATATTTCATCCTCAGTGTGAAATGTTTCTACCTAACAAGAAAAAAATCCAGATGTCATGACTCATCTTCCACACATGCAAATAGGTGCTTTGACAGGTCAATAGTTACAGGACTTCCCACTTTACCGCAACACCCACAGTTAGATTCTCTGGTACCTGTGCTGCATGTCATACTGCTCCCTCCCCATGATTTCCAGTCTATAAACTATCAAATAAAGCTAAAAAAATCAGAATAAAAAAGTAGAAAATGATCATTTCACCGGATGCAGGTGGATTGACCAGTTTGTTGACTAGTCTTTCACAGGCAAAGGCTCAATGCTCAGTAAAAAACCCAATACAAACAAAGGAAACATCAGTCAACTGCTGAGACTTGGCCACCCTAACGCTTAACATGACATCATGTATTATCTGTCTAAACTCTGATTCATGTTTCTACACGTCCTCCACTACCTGGAGCTATAAATCTAAAACTAGAAAATGACCTCCCCTTGCAAACAGTTAATACTGCTGCAGATCACTGACACAGATCTCTAGATGCCGAAGCATCATCAGCCAAAGCTTGTGTGGGCGCGGTCTATTTCCTGTTGCCAGTACACAATCTAGTGTTGACAGAAGATTTTTAAATGGTGTGTCAACTCCACCCAAGCAGCCTGCGGCCAGCACAGCAAGTGAGGCAACATCTCGCCGCTCCTCGGTAGCTTGAAAAGTGAACTGAAGCAGAAATGATTACAGTAAATAGTGAAGTGAAAAGAACCGAACGTCCAGACTAACTCATCCAGTGGTTGCTAAACAGTGACTTTTAATCATTTAGATAGAATTAGCTGAGATCCAGACGTATTTTTTCATGCGCCAACCACATTTCAAAACAGTGTTGTCCTCTGCACTCAGTGCCCCCCTGAAGTACTAATCAAATCTGTGTGTTCATTTGGAAAACTGCTTCCACGAACTCCTCCAGTTCATGGCCTTTTTGATCCAACCTTTGGATCCGTGTATTTGCTGGGGAAAAACATTGTCTGGCCACCCTGAGTCACCTGAACTACACACTGTTTAACTACTGGGAAATCTGAATGGCCCCTTGAACTACTACTCTATATATTTCCTGGTAAAACGTGCCAATCACCAGCCCAGTCTCTGGTACCTTGTTTCTGTATGTCCGTGTGTGTCCGTGTATGTCAGGCTGTGTTCGTGTGTGTACCTGTTAGACTGCTGAGCTGCAGCTGTCTCAGCCCGCTGGTGTAGTTGACTGTGGGGGATGAGTGGTTCCTGTTGTAGTTCGACATCACCAGCAGAGCGTACTGGCCTTCATAAAGGTTTTGGCCTCGGATCAGCCTCAGATTGACCAGTGGCATGGTTGCTGCCTCGTTCATGGCGATCAGAACGTAGCCACCGACCTCTTGGATGGACTGAAGAAATGAAGGAGAAGATGATAAAGGATTTTAAGAAGATAATCATGTTGTATATATAGATAGTCATTCTTGTATGTTATATTATTAACTCTGTAAAGGACACAGCAACAATTGTTCATATGTTAGTTATGGACTATAAATGCCATAGTTTATATTTAAGCTAATTATAAACAACTAAGTCCTTGAAAGTTTTTGTTCATTTGAGCCTTTGTGCAGAGTGACGATCCATCACTGTTAGAATTTAAGCGTCTTTACAGTAAAGTTACTGTTTCTTGGACTGTAGCCGTGAGTAGGGTTGCTCTGAACGCTCTCTGGTTGCGACACAGGGCGCTGTGACCTCTGCTTAACTGTTTAAAAAATACAACATGGTTCTTTTCAAAGTGTCTCTGTTTACTCGTCTTTGTCTGAGTTTGATTTCCTAAAAAACAGACGCTGTGAAGGCAACGTGCTGTTTGGCATTTGCCCGTCAGCTCGTGGATGTCAGAGCAACCTTGAAGGCAACAGACAGAAAGTTAGTTTTGAAAACAGTCCACGTTCACATCTGCAGCACCACAGGAGGAAAATGTCTCTGAAGTAAAGACAAACACAAAGTGTGGAGTTACACACGTTTACCACAGTCACACTGAAGAAACCTATGTTCTGATACGAGGAGTTTTAGCTGTAACAATTATACTTTAGTGCATGTTTTATTATGATAGATGGTATAGAGTATAGTACTTATCTCCACCCAAATAATTCCAACAGACACCTGCAAAATACGGACCTATGACTAATAATAATACCATGAATATGTTCTATTGGAGAAAATAAAACCACATTAAATCAAATAATTTTCTAAAAAGGTGACCTGCTCTGAAAACCAGAGCAAATCCAGCACATGGGGCAGACCTGGAGGAAGGACAAGTCCTGGTGCTCCAGAGTGTAGCTGACCTCCAGGTTCTCCAGGACCACAGAGCAGTTGGAGTACATCCTCACCATGCTGTCATAGTGATTTTCACGAGTGCCCAACAAGGTCAGCTGGTTACTCATCCCCTGACAAACTGTGAGAGAAAGAGAGAGAGATTGTTGTGGTCAGCTGCAGTTCCTCTAATGAACACTAAATGGACTGTACTGTCAGTCACTCTGGATGAATTGAAGCGAGAGGGAAAAACTTGACGTTCTCTTTACAGTAGAATTTTAACATGTAGGGCTTCGATGGTTTTGGTTTAGTTAAGCACAAGTATCGTAACAAGTGTACTTGAGTAAACTGAAACTACTTTTCGATGTCTGTTTTCTGATTCTGGCTAATAACTGAACTCTAGAGCGTTGAATGTTTAAACGTGTGAAGCTGTGACTCTGTGGAGGAAGAATGTTTCATTGTAACGCCTCATCATCTCATGGAGCAGATTATTTAAAGAAACATTCAGGGAGGAGAAGGAAGGTGTAACGCTGTTTCAGAGAAACTATTTCCTTCACCAACGAGTCCGACAACAGCTGCAAGACGCATCTTACACATCAACAACCTTTCAGTGTCATGACCGTGGAATGAAATCTGACAGGTTCCATTTGCAGCCTTCAGCGGTTAATAGGGGAGCGATGAGGAAACTTCAGGCTTCCAGGCAGAGCGTCTAAAACAACTGATTCACTTTAGGGTTTAATCTAGGTGAAAAGAGAAGAGACGTGCTTGTCCTGGTCCCATTTAAAAAGGAAGTCTGACATGAGGAGCATTACATCACCAGGCATATAAAACCCTCCAGTATCAAGACATTCTGCACGTGTCTCTCACCTGTCCTGCAGGTTTTGTTCCCCACCTGATCTGAATTGACAGAAACACACAGCATGTTATTGTTGATTGTTGAATCTATATGCTTATGTAGGCCTAAGTAGTTCCTGTAGTTCTTCCTCACAGGCCGTGTGGGTCCATCAGCCTCAGGGCAGAAACCTTTATGACTGTATTTACATGCACTTAAGTAGCCAGGTTACACAGAGAAACCAGATTTCTCTGGTAATCGGAGTAAGAGATTCCGTCTGTGTTGGAGCAGACAGACACTGTGGAGCTCTGCTGCTCGTCTACAGGCCACGTTGTGTTAGTTTCAGTCGTCAGCTGGACTTTGGCTTGAACACATGGAGGCATCACTCTGTGTAATGATCCAGCTGCTCCAACGGAACTACACAGCGTTCTCCAGGAGAAACGTACCCGGCCTAGTCCCCTGTGCCGATTACAGATCCAGGTTTCTGGTTTACAGAGTTGACCGTAACCTGGTTACATGGTTGAAGTGCAGGTAAACACGCTGAATGTTCCCTGAAAGGTCGAATACTTAATAATAGCTTCTTGAAATGTTTCTTCATCAACTCTCACTCTCTTCGTCTGCAGGTTTAGAATCTTTACCAAACAAATGGAAAACTTTGAAAACGATTTATACTTTCTTAGCCAGAAGTGTTTGGTTAGCCTAACCTGTCTGCACGAACGTTCATGAGATATGTGTTTGAACATGTTGTCTTTCACCTATAAGATGACAACCTGCTGTCATAGATCAGATCTGTCATATCTACACACATGCGTTCATGGTGGTGACGAGCTCGTGTAACGTCTCACTCCTGGATAAATAAAAGTCTGGTTCATAAACTGTGCATGACTCTGGTCTCAACTTGCTTTCTCCTCTCTCTCCGTTTCTCTGGCTGCGTTCCTATTGGTCGGCTCCCTGCTGTGATGTCACCAAAACAACACAGCTGTTCTCTGCCTCTCTCTGATTGGCTGATGGTTTCCTCTGGGGGGGCAGCCCATGGTGCATGGTCTCCACCTCTGCACAAACACACACTTACATCCCGTGAAGCGTTTTATCTTCCATTCATACAGTTTTCTTCTTTCATCTAATACTAAAAATCAAAGCACTGATGTTTAATCTGTCTCCAGAATTTACTTTACATCATATATGTGACTTTAAGCCATCAGGACTTTTTTGTCCATCCGGTCTGCTCCCACTCAGTCCTCCCTGTGGTCTCTTCTTTCCTTCCTTCCTCCCATCCTTCCCTCCATCCTCCTCTGTCATCTGTCCTCTCCCACTCATGTATTCCCTCAACACTAATCCTTTCTACTGTTCCCCACGTCTCCATGCCAATGCAAACTCCACCACGGCAGTTTGTAAAGTAGATTTCCTGTGTTGCCTACATTTGTTTGGACTTTGTGAGATTGGAACCGTTGAAACTTCAGCTGTTAGCAGGTCCGGTCTGTGGTGGACTCATCGTCACTGTGTTACTCTGATACTGAAGAAAACATAATAAGGACATCAGAGGACCTGGAACAACAGACTTGTGTGTGTGTGTGTTGTGACTCTACATGTGTTCTTCTGCTGCACCTCTGTGTTTTTATAGCACATTAGTTACTAGATGTAACTGAAAGAGGTTTTTATCTGGGAGCATTAGTATGGAGACACGGATTGACGTCAACTACGCAGCTTGAACTTGCGCAAGTACACACAAGCTTCACACTTCATTAGACACACACACACAAAGAGTTTGTTCAAGAACAGGTCTGATCTGTCCGACTGTTGCTCTGCTGCTGTATGGCACGGTGCATTTGAAAGGTGTCTGTGCTCCCTTATCTGACAGTGTGTAGGTGTGTGTTTCGTGGAGTCTTCATACGGAGGCCAAAGAAAATGTACAACACAGACGTAAACCAACGGTAATGATTCAGAAACGGTGGAGCCTGAAGGCGTCATAGCTTCTCCATAAGAGACCTGAGCTCCCACCAAAGCTTCAGAAATGACATCTGTCACTTTAAATGTGCTCGTCTGCTCTGATAGGTGAGCGACTCTAAGTGACATGTCACTGGAGGCTTCACCTGTTGATGGAGCTTTCAGTTTGTCAGTGTTGAGCTCAGTATCGTCTGTCTATGAGCATCCAGTGAAGCATCCACTGTCCTATCTGATAACACACCTGTATGTCAGGAAACACCCGACGAAATGCCTACATTTCTCTCTGAGTGGTTTATAGATTCTCTGTGGTGATTATTTATAGTCTGACTAGACTCTCTCCTCCTCCCTGAACCTGTCCTGTTTATTTATGACAAATTAATAAAATGACCTGTGTGGTTTAAATCAGTGTGTATCAGTGCTCATGATGTTCATGTCAGATATACAGTATTTTTAAAATGCTGCTCACAGGCACCGTAATCAGTGGGACATGATCTGCTCTTAAATATTTGTGTGTATCAGTTCATTTGAAGGGTGAATCAGAGTGAGGTGTTTGAGTCGGTGTGGTGATAATCAGGTGAGAATGATTTAAAGAGGCGAAATCTGGGTCCTATCAGAGTCTGATCTTAACAACAGTGGTTCATGGATGAGTCCCGGCTCCAACAAAGAAGATTTCTGAAGAGTTTACAAGAACCAGGATGGAAAGGATTACAGAGAAGTTTGGACTCCACCATTTGACCATTCAACACCACTGTTCCCTTCCCCAGGAGATGTCGATCAACAAAGATTACGCATAGACCAGGAGGTCATAAGGAACCTGAAGGTAACATCTAGACACACTCTGAGAGCCTTATATCAACGTTTAAGTCCAGTACATTACAGTTTGCTACTGGAACGATGTTCTGTGGACGGACGATGGACAGTTTCCCACAATGAATAAATGAGGAAGTGTGAGTTGTTGAATTGGCTTTTGTTCCTGCAGAAATAAAGAAAGTTCTAAAGGACCCACAAAGCTCTCTGACCTAGTTTGTATCAGACACACACACACACACAGCACAGAGGAGGCTGTGACTGCTGCTTTAGAACCGTTCATGTCGGCTGCATCTCGACCTGATGTATCTTCGTGTTGCATTATCGTTCGTGCACGTGCATGTCAGTCATCCTCACACCACCCCGCTCCAGCTCATGAGATAAAACCGTGAGTGAATCAGAGGACAAACATGAAGAAACTGGATCTTTCAAATCCCCTTTATCCATCTTCACTGTGGCTCCATGTTCCTGCTGAGTCAGCGAGAAACAGCAGAAAAGAACAAGCTGCAGATCTTCACTAATGTCGTTGTTTTGTTTGAGAACACAGTGTGTGTGTGTGTGTGTGTGTGTCTGTGTGTGTGTGTGTGTGTGTGTGTGTGTGTGTGTGTGTGTGTGTGTGTGT
>JAUYWH010000012.1:12143939-12181538 GCA_034779795.1 Ctenopoma multispine | reverse complement strand
ACACACACACACACACACACACACACACACACACACACACACACACACACACACACACACACACACACACCAGGCTTCGTTTTACTTCTTTGGCCTTCACAGTCAGCAGCTGCCAGTGTGATGGTGACCTGGTTATTTTTGCAGTGGATAAACGTCAGTATGCTGAAAGGTTACACTGGAGATCTAGTGCTCGTAGACGAGGACGACACTTACACACAACAATTAGGAAATTATTATTTGGCTGTTATGTATTATAAACTAAATCTTCTTATTCTGACA
Source organism: Ctenopoma multispine (assembly GCA_034779795.1). NCBI lineage: Eukaryota > Metazoa > Chordata > Actinopteri > Anabantiformes > Anabantidae > Ctenopoma > Ctenopoma multispine. Next base: position 12,181,259 of record JAUYWH010000012.1, on the reverse strand, counting down.
AGATGCTGCTGAAAACCGGTTCAGGTTTCCTTGTTCTTAAATACAGGTAGCGACTTGCAGGAATAGCTCTGTGGGGTGTTATTCAGTTACTGTAATCTGGACTAGATGCACAGTGCAGTACTATAGGTGAAGTCACATGATGATGAAGAAGGGCCTGTGATTGGCTGGCTGCAGCTGCTGGATGTCAAAATGCACTGTTCACGCTCGTACTGTGTTCATGTCACATAGCACGAAAGGTAGAAACAGAAAGACTCAGAAGTCGATTTTTACTCTCCACTAATAAAACAACTGTTCAGTTGGTGGAGCTGCTGAGGTTCCTGAGCCCTGACTGTGTCGGCTAAGCACTAACAGACCAAGTTATTCTGAGTGTGAAGCTCCACCGTCTCCTAATATAGTTGTCTGCTCTCTCTGTGCATTAGCTCATGATGATCTGCTGGCTGCAGGTTATAAATCATTATTTCTTTAGCTGCTAAGAGGCTGCGCCTCAAGGCTGATTTGCTAAGACACAAGGTTTTAGTAAAACTGATGGAGAAAATCCTCCAGAGTCAGCTAGAACAGAAGTTAGGAGGCTTCAGCAAATTACTGCGATGCTGCAGGGTCAAATGGGTTTTTGACCTTTGACCGTCCCTCTCTGACCACTGATTCAACAAACCAGAAACGATCTTTGAGATGTCACAATACTGTTGGAAATTTTTCTAAGTGACAGTAGTTTCATGCCCTGAAATAAAGAGCAAATGTGTGTTACAGATACAATTTATTAATGTTTAATTAATCCTCTGATGATTTTTGAAGGTCTGGAGTCAAGACCTGGATAAGGAAGTTTAGTATAAAGACTAGAAGCAGGATGGTCAGGTAGCCTCTAAGGTCACATAAGCTGTTATTCCCCCTGTTATTGTTTAGGGGGTTATGTGATGAAGTGCTCTCTTTTTGTGTGACAGGTGGTTGTCTGCTCTCAGCTTACTTTAATTAATTATTTTTTCATATAGGATAGATTTGACAATTACAAAAACCTGTTGAGTGGTAGTTGAACATTTTCTAACTTTGATCATGTTTTTCCAGCTCAGGTGATGATTAAACTGGAATCTGGTAGGTTTCCTAAGTAGGTTGAAGGAGGTTTCCAGTAGAAGTATAGTCTACAAAGTCAGTTTAATGAAGCTGTCCAGTAAATTTCACCAGTTTAAGGTTACCTCTGTGTGTACGAGTGTGACTAACTGTGAATGAGGCCTTCCTTGAGTGAATTACGTGTGCAGGAATCTGGGTCGGTTAACAGCTTCAGCCTCAACATTTTTGCTTCATTTCATGATCAGTGTAACCTGATCTCAGAGTTACAGACTGGTGCACGGCTTCCAGCTTTGCTTTGCTCTGACGCTGCTGCTCACTGACATGTTTAGCTTTCTGCAGCAGAGCATTGAGCTCCAGAAACAGGTGCTGCAGTTTATTTCTGGAGGCAGAGTTAAGACTGCATGGCACACTTTAATAAGAGACCAGTTTAGACCTGACATCAACTTCTGAACTCTGTCCACCTGCATAAGAATAAAAACGTTTTAGATCTAATGCGTGGAACATTATTACCCCCAGAACAACGTGTGGTATCATAGTCCTTAAATTAGACGTTCTCCCAGGTTCACACTCTGGTTTGTGCTCTTCTTCATCAGGGTGATCAGGAGGTGAAGGCCGTCACACCAGGCAACGAGCCAGCAGAACCCAGCAGCGCTCGCGCCAGAGCCGAGATCGAACCGGACAAGTTCGAGCTCCCTCCTGAGTCAGATGAAGAGTACATGGTGGTTGAGGAGGCAGACTCGTCGATGGCCGGCCGCGTGAAGAAGACAGGCCTCACACGCATTGAAAGCTTCAAGGCCACTTTCTCCAAGGAGAACATGAGCAAGACCCGTGACAACCTGGGCAGCAAAGTGAACAAGCTCGGCGAGCGCATTGTGACGGCCGAGAGACGCGAGAAGATTCGTCAGTCCGGCGAGAGGCTGAAGCAGTCAGGGGAGAGGCTGAAGGAGACCATCACCAAGAATGTCCCGGCCAAGCTCAACCTGAAGAAGGAGAGGACTGTAGCAGAAGGCCAGGAAGGAGCCGAGGGCGGCACAGACGGAGCGGTACCAGTCCCTCCTCCCAAAGGCCGCAAGGGCACCCCGGATGCAGCCAAGGCAGCTGCTGACGAGGGCAAGGCGGAGGAGTCTGAGGTGCCAATGTACGACATGAAGCAGTTATCATAAACAGTGAGACAGTGACGAGATCTGGACCGTTTCCTCTGGACTAACGAGACCACGCAGAGCGAGTGTAAGAAGGTTTTTCAGGGTCGATGCTACGAAGCAGAGCCGGAAGAGAGAAAATAATGACGACTGACATTTGTTTGAATGTTGTTGATGGAAGTGAACAAAGAACAGATGACTCAAGACCACATTCAAACAAATTCCTGAAATGGTTGAGATTATTTCATATTCAGTTACATTCTGGACATTTATTATTAAATCAGCACATATACACACACTGGTTTTTGTTTTGTGTTCAATAAAACACTGACTTTGGTAAAAGTGTTCTCCACAAGACTTTTCACATCATCACACCACTGCTGTTCACTTGTTTTCGCATGTTGATGAGATTGAAATGTTGGATGACGAAGCTATAACTGGGTTATGGTAGGTTCGGGTGACTTGGACTCGGTGCAGGTGAGTTGATGTTTCTGGGGATTTACTTGAATAAACTCAGCAAAGACAAGTTTGTGTTTGGAGGCAACAATCAGGATGAGTGGCAGATTGTCCCATCTACAGGTATTAACACCCAGCTCAAGACCCCTGGACAAAGAGGAACAGGAATATAATTTGTTCTGGTCCTAATTCAGGTCCTGGGTTGTGGTTTGGTCACTAGGGACAGAAGGAGACCAGTGGAACCCCAGTTTGTGTAAGTGGAAGATGTGTCACTTATTAGTTATTTTCAAGACAATCTGTGTTGAGCTGAGGATCTGAGGATAAGAAAAACTACATCTATAGTTTCTCTGATTTCTCTTACATCAAAGGGTAAATGACAAATAACTGTTCAAACAAACTGAACATTTCCTGCGTCTTTGTTACTAATGAGTTGTGAGAGAAACGTCCTGCAGCTGCAGTATGTTTTAGCACCAGTACGTCACACTGGGTGAAAATGTACCTTAATAAAAATAAAATAATTGAAAATAAAGTGTTGTTCTTCAGACCGCTGTGGTGAAAACTGTTTTTATGTTATGTTTGGTGTTCTTAGCTTTTGTTAGTGGGTGAGTGCATGGCTGTAGTTTGTCACTGATATTACATTAAAGCAGTTTGTCATGTTGAGAAAATAAAGTTTACTTGAATCATTTCTGTAGCCAAATTAATTACACTTCATGAAACCAGGATTTTATGTATTTTTTCCAAAGTGATTATAAAATCAACTTGACATACAGAGAATTAATGATCTGACTGTCAATTATATTCGTGTTTAGTTTTCTCACTGCTGGATCTCTGCTGATAAATATTTATGACCAATAAAGAAACTTAAACCGCGTTTAACCAATATTTATTCTGATATCTGATTAATAAAACAGGTTTCACACATTAACTGTGATTCATTATCAGCACACTTTATTAAATCATTGTCATCTCTCAAAGTCAAAAATCAAATCAAAAGATTTAAGAATTAAATTTAGACTCAACAAATTAAACAAAAAGCAACAAAAGCTTAAACATTTTTATCTTCATCGGAGAAAGATTGAATAATAGTACAAAGATTAAAAGATTAATTTTCAGTTTTATGTTCTTCTACTGTTCTGAGTTTGACTTAATTTTGTGAGTTTTCAGTTTGAGTTTTTTTATGCTTCCCTTTAAAGCTAGATGTCAATAAATCACTTCAACATTAAGGAATCATGAAAAAATAGAACAAAATAGAAATAAATAAAGACTAAAACTCATTAAACAGCCTGGTAAACAAAAACAAAGATACTGACCTTTTTTTTAATAAGTGTTTTCAGCTTTTACGGGAAAGTAGCAAATTAATATCTGGAAGCAGGTTAGCCAGCGTTACAAAAAACAAAAAGCCGTCTAGTGTCACAAAAATCACCTGGGTAATTGTTTTTAATTACACACCCTGTATTTTATCAGACTTATTTCATTACCTGTGTTTATTTTTAGATTGATTAACTCCACATTACCCGCTTCACACTTCAGATTATTAAAGTGCATCAAGTTTCTCAGAGGAAGATAAAGATCTACATAAAAATATCATTTAGTTCTAGATTTACTTATTTATTTTATTCATTCGATTTAGACGTAGATTTATTATTTGGTCCTTTAATGTTTTTTAACCTCAACACTCATCGTCTCTGTGGTGGAACAACAAAGTTAAGTTTCATCACTCACAGTCAGACGATTATTTGAAGTCACAGAGCAGAGCAGCACCTCTCAGTGTCCAGTGATCGGCCGGCTGCATGGTCCTCAGCTGCAGAGAGAAGATGAAGTTCAGGTCCGTCCGTTGTGGTTTCTTATAGACCGGACATGAGTACAGGTTAACCGACCCTCCTCCACCTGGCTGGCGTTTACTGTCGACTGTAGTGGCTGAGCTGATGGCGTAGACGTGGACCACGGGAAGAGGTGTGAAGAGGACCTGAGGAGAGAGCAGACAGAAATTTCTATATTTAATAATAAGAATAAGAATTATAGATATTTTAAACTTTGAATATATTTTGCATTATTTGTTTTAAAATTGTATAAATAATCTATTTTCTTTTGTTTTTCCACTTTCTGTATATATATAGATTATAAAATGTGATAATTTATTTATCATCATGTATTTTAATTTATTTTATATTTTTGTTATATAATAAATATATACATATTATTTTTATTTCCTTACACTTTATATTTATAGTCACATCATTTGATTTGATTTATTTTATTTTATTTTGCAGAATTTATCTTTTTAAATAAATTCCAAAAAATACAAACTAACTGACCTTGGGTGGAGCCTCTGTGATTTTGGCTCCTCGTCTATCCCATCCCGCTCCGTCCAGAAACAGGCCATAAATGTAGACTCCACCCACATCCTCTGGAGGCGGGGCTGATACATCCTCCCTCATCATCTTTGTAACGTCGTTGCTAAGGGTGACGGTATCCAGCGCCCAGCCCTTGGACAGGTTTGAACGTGTCGTCTCCTGGCGCATGGCGGTCAGAAAACCCTTCACCAACAAAAACACACAATCATTCAACACAAGCGTGGTTTTTATCTTCACTGTGCTGGTGGAGTCCGTACTGACCTGCGGGTTGAAGAAACCTGTGAGCCAAAACTGGTTTGGTCGCCCAGTGCTGATCCAGCCACTGAGCTGCTGGTTCCTCTCCAGCAGCTCACTGAACCAGAAGCCCAACGTGGCTGACGGCCAACTGAGCCGCAGCCACAGACGAGGGATCCGAGCGTCGAACATGCAGTCGAGCGCATCCCGCAGGTCCTCGGACATGATGATGGTGCCTGCAACAGGAGAGGAGTTCTGTCAGACTGTTGTAATGTTGAGAATCTGTATGTTTGCATGTAAATGCTGTGACCAACCATCGATGGCTAGTTTGAGGTCAGTGAGCGTGCTCCGTACGCTGCCGATGACTCGCTGCATGCGGTCCACCTCCTGGCGTAAGAAGATGTTCATTGGCTGAAGTGGACCCATCTTCTGCAGCTGACTTTTGACCTTCAACACACAATCAGTGCTGCTTAATATTTCTGCAAAGAAAAAAGTTCTTTCCAGTATCACCTCATCTTAAAGACTGGATGGACCCTGGACGTTTCAACTTGTAACCAGAACCTCTAAAATTCAGTGACTAATGTTTTCCATGGTTGTTGAATCCATATAGAAAGCAAAGCTTAACTTTAACTCTTGGTATCTCCTGTCTTTTTGCTAAGCTAACCTAACCTTCTCCACTCAACTGTCCACCAGACAACTGGTCAAGTTCTAGTCTCACAAACACACCTCGTGAGGCACATAGTCAGGTGGTAACTTCTCCAGCATCTCACTGGCTAATCTCTGGACGCTGGCCTCCCTGGTCTCCCCGGCACCACCTCCGCTGTCCTTTGGTTGGATGTTGATAATTGTGCTGAGTGTCTCATTGGCCAGGTTAGTCTGGTAGGTGATGTCAGCGTTTGGGTGGAGACCAAACACCTGCAAACAGGAACACAAACGTTTAGTGATAAAGCTCCTGGACTGTAACTGTACTGATTATGGACTTCCAGCCTTCCTGTGTCTGTGGGCGTGCTCTGACCTCAGGTGAGTCCACCAGCGGCAGGGTCTCAATGTGCTGCAGGATGTCCTGGACTGTCTTGGTGTTGGTGGGGACCGTGTAGCCCTTGTAGAAGTAGAACTTTTCACTGAAGGTGTTCTCACTGAACCAGACACGTGTGAAAGTGTTGAGGAGACATTTGTCCAGGTCGTCGGTCACTCGGCCGCCATACTGGACCTCACCTGGGAACAGACATGAGACATTTAGAGGTCTACACTGTGAGTTCGAGCTTTTAAAATGTGGTTATTGAATTTAATTTAACAAACGGCAGAGTAGATTTAAAGAGCTCAGACCCAGCATGTAGCGCAGGCAGTTCCAGTTCACTCCTCTCTTTGAGTCCAGGTCGTCCAAGTGGTTCTGGACAAACTGCATGCTGGAGGTAAAATCTGCCTGGTTAAACTCGTAGGGGATGTTCCAGCCAAGAGGACCAAATTTACGACGCTCCTATTTGGAGGATAAATGAGGGGAAGAGACAAAAAAATGAGTAAGCAAGTATTATTTCTAAATCACAGACATTAGTTCTTAGTCTGACTGAAGCACAATGTTACTGGGGTTAATATTTTAATATATTTGTTGTCAAATGCAGTTTTTTGTTCATTCTTGGCTATAAACAGACCCGATACCTGTACAGTGGTGTGCAGGAAGGCCACAGCGTACAACAGAGGTTTCCATTGAGGTAGGTTGCTGATCTCTAACTGATCCTGAGTGACGCCATTAAAAGTCCTTTTCAGACCAGCTTTCATACCTGAGCAAGACAAATTAATAGGAACATGAAAGTTAGGTAAAGCTAAGGAACAACAAATGGATGGCAGGAGGACGGATCAGGTAAAGATGAGCTGAGAAAGACCAGAGAGCCAAAGAGTATGGTTCTCACCAAGAGGAGGTTCATTGGTGAACTTGATGGATGACTGTAGGAAGGTGATGGGGAATCTGCACAAAACGCAATAAAATTATAACCATTCTGTTGTAATGAAGTCTGCAGCCTCTAGAGGACGCTCACGCGCCGTGTTGCCATTTACCTCGGGTGCACATCGGTCGTCAGCCAAACACGGAAACCTTTGTGCACGGCCTCTGACGTTGCTGTGGTGACTGTGTCCAGAAGCTCGTCCAGGAAGTCCAGGCCCAGGTGGCAGTTCTGGAGGAGGAGCCAGCCCCCGTCCGTCATGCTGTTGGCCAATAGCCTGCGAGCGTGAACCTCCTGGCCTTGACCCATGGAGATGGGACGGCATGGCGCCCCCTGTAGGCAGGGAACAGAATTCTGCCATTCATCTGTTCTCTTTTTTACACCCATCTGTCTGTTAATTTGCCAAAAGGTCTTTCAAAAGCATAAAGTGTAAAGAAGATCAAATCTTTGATTTCATATATAATTTTAAATCTATTATTTTAATCCCACTGTTGTTGGACATTTCTTTTCCTTTCCTTCCTCCATCAGTTTCTTTATTCTGTCCTATTTGATATTTTCTTTCCTCATTTCTTCTAATTTTACATTTTCCTCATTTATTCATCGTTATGAATCAATTTATCGTAATGATCTTTACTTACATCAACCAAACATTGTGTTTTCCAGTTGTGTCTTTAATATACTGATTTATTTTACTTTATTTGTTCACCCACTGCATTAATTCATCTCTTTCACTCACCTTGCTCTTGGCCAGTCTCTCGATGTTCTCAGTCGGGTCGGAGCCCATCGACAGCAGACAGACCATCGGTGTCTTGTTGTCGCTCTCGGTCAACATGGTGTCCAGGTCCAGAACCAAACCTTCAGCGTACTGTTGACCCAGAGACTGTGCGATGTAGCGACGTGCCTATCCAATCAACACATACACACTCTGCACATTTAATAAAATCTAATCATTCTAGTCATCAAGGCCACAATTACCAGTGGTTGTTGTACCTGTAGTATAACAGCAAACTTCTTATAACACATTTATAACAGTTAGCATTATGTCTTTTATGTCTCCAAAGGTTTAATACAAGTTGGCCACATTTATCTTTGGGTATTTAAGCACTGACAAACAGTAGCAGAGAACACGCACACTCCTAGTCTACAGTTTAGTATGAACGTCTCTGAACTGGCAGTTTGTCTGGTCTGTCTGAGAAGGAGATCCAGTCTGTTGTTGTTGTGAAGTGCAGTCAGACCTGAGCAATGGTTCGGTCCGGACACCAGCTCCGGATGAGCAGAAGCTTCCGAAATGTATCAAGCTTGTCCTCATACCCATCAGGCAGCGTGGCGTCCTCTGGGGCTGGATGGTCGAACCAGGTCTTCCAGGAACGCTCGTTGTGGCTCACCTGTACACATGGAAACATGATTTCTGTAGGTCCATGACTTTCAGCTCTACACCTGATTTAATATCTGTGTGTTTGGATTCTACCTGGGTCAGGATCTGAGTGAATGGAGGCAGGCTAGACAGCTGCACCAGGTTGAGCCAGGTCTGATCCAGGATCCAGCGCCGTGGTTTGGATTCTACAGAGTTCAGATCCAGAGAGGCTCCACCTGCACACATAAACAACCTTTATTGTCAGATTATTTTTATGAAAAACGATGGAGGGAAGAGGAGGTGGGTGAGCATGTTACCTTTGATGAAGGTGAGCACCTCAGGGTGAGAGATGTTTCGTGCCTGCAGGTCGATCTTCAGAGCCAACAGTAGAGTGAAGAGCAGTTTGTGTTCCTCATAGAGACCTCTGGCTGTGTAACAGTAGACCTGGGGGAGGGGCAAACAGGTAGACTGCTACACCTGCAAACTGTACATCTAATCAAATTCATTATAGCCCCAGCCTTGATTTCCACAGTAACATTAGCTCAGAATCACTCAAACAAATAAAACAGCAGATTAATTCAGGACTAAATGGTCACTACTGCTATTGCAGCACCTGGTAGGTGAGGAAGCTGATGATGTTACTGATGCGTTTGGATGTGAGCTGCGACTTGGCTGAATTCTGCATAGATGAGTCAAAGATCCCCAGAAACTGTCGCAGCGAGGTCTGGTACATGACGTTCACCAGCGACATCTCCACGATCAGGAAGTAGAGGATACTTCCCCTCGTGGCCACAGGTCGGTACTCCTCCCTGGCCTGGTTGATCTTCACCTCAGTCTCAGCGGCAACTGACAACTTCTCACTCACCTGGAAGAAAAGATTGTTTTGTTAACCTCTTATTTAACTTTGTGCTGTTTCACCCCTTCTTCACAAAACAGAGAAACACAGACAGACAGGTGGGGACGGTACCTCCTGAGCCGTGGTCTTGGTCACCCTCAGCACCTCAATCAGAGACTGGTCCTCCACGAGGGACCCCTGTGTGCTGGTCAGCCTGAACAGTAGACTGTCCTCCAGCTCCTGCATCTTCCTCTTGTTGGACGTCACCTCCTCCAGGAGCTTCACTCGCTCTGCCTCCAGCTCCTGGTGGGAGCCGCAGGGTGAAACAATGGAAGATTCAAACTTAATTGTACAAATTACTTCAAATAACCAACACAGCTAGGAAGCGGAATTAAATTTCACTCTGGAGCTATTAATGGTCTCATCTTCTTCCCAGTGCAGACCTGTTTCTCCAGCAGGATGACTCGTCCCAGGAGCTGGTCCTCCAGGCCTCGCTGGGTGACGGTGAAGTCGACCACGGCCGTCCTGGCGCTGACCTCGGGGCTGTACGCTGGGTTGGCCAGTTTGGTGGTGATGTAGAGGGTGAAGCCTTTCATCACATCCACCTCCTTATCTCCTACCTTCACCTGCAGAGAGAGGAGGAACAACAGATCACTTATTAGAGAGCGAAAGGAATATTATTACTCATGTTTGGTCCTGTACTGTCACAGCCGTCTTACTTTATACGTGGACCCAGACTTGATGTAGTTCTTGTCCAATATGTTGTCCAGGACGGGGTCCAGCTCCTCCCCTACATCCTCCAGAAGAAGTGGGCGCCCCAGAGACAGACTATCCTCCAGGTGAGAACGGAAATATTTGTGGTTCAGAGATGTCACCTGAGAGATGGAAGAAGTATTTTAACTCAGGTTGTTAGAAAAATAATCTCTCCTCGTGTTCTCACCTGCAGCTGATTGTTCCTTTCTCTGTTCCGGATCCAGGTCTTGCCCTGGCCCTGGGGGTCTATCAGCAGTGGGTAGCGAGATGCTTTAGTCACCACAATCCCGTTCTGGATGGACAGGTCGTCACTTGGTAAACCCTGCAGGTTCCACTCACTCACTGTGGCGTTGTCCACCAGAAGACCAATCACGTTCAAGTCCTGCAGAGAAGCAGGACGTTTCGTGACATCAACAGTTCAAACGACCTCCCAGCAGTTTTTTACTAAACATGTTTGTACAACATCCTCTAGAATATTTCCGCTTGTCTCCAGTAGATCTGGATGGATTGGTTTCTTCACTAATAATGGTATAAATTACTGTGTTAAATTTGTCAAGCATCACAGTATATTCACCTGGCACTTCATACTAAGACATTTTAGGTTATGTTATTTATAGATTCTGAAATAAAAGTGAGCATTTAAACAGTTATAGTTATGAAAACAAAACACTGAGCCTGAAAATGTACAGTTAAATTATGAATCTTTGTGGAGAAAGAGGTGAAGAATTAAGAATGAGCTTTTATCTGAACATGTTTTACCACTCCCCACCAAGCTGAGACATTCTGCACTGCCCAAAGCAGCTTAATGTTTGTATTCAGTTTGGGATTTGAAGAAGAGTTGATATGTCAGTGACTCTCTCAGCTATCGGGTCTTACAGGACTGAAGGGAATCGTCTTCTCTTCCATCTCTTTCTTCCACTGCTCCAGCAGCAAGCTGCGATACTCCTGGTTGAAAGGACCAGCGTAGGACAGGAAGCCTGTGGACAGGAGGACATCGCCGACCAGGTGTTTGATCTGAGTCTGGAAGCCGGCGCTGCTGTCAGTCCAACGAACCTGAAACACATGAGCAGGACAGAGGTGGAAGATGGTATATAAATGGAAAGCTCAGATGAATGAGTTTAGGACTGATGGAAGACTGAAAACTGACCTTCTCTCCTCCCAGCCCGTCAATCAGAGCTGTAGCATTGGCCATCTTGCGACGGCAGGCCTGGGCGTCATCCTCCAGGTCCTGCTTCTCCTTCATGGCAGCGTCATAAAGTGCCTAACGTTGGAAACAGATCCCTTATTTATAGGTTAAGATTAAAGTCATTAGAGGAAAAGATGTCTGGATTTTTCTATGTGTTTGACCTGCACAGCATCAAGCTCTCGCTGTTTTGCGTCCAGCTGCTCCTGAGCTTTGGCGAGTTCGGCCTGAGCGACCACCAGACGAGCCTCCTGCAGGGCCAGGTTAGCCTGTGGCGAGACACAACCCCAGAACTAAAGAATCCCTGTTTACAGTGATGAATCTTTGCAGCACTTCTTTGGATTACAGCGTCCGTATACCTTCAGAGGCAGAACCTCTTTGTTGATGCTGAAGAAGTCAACCATGGCCTCAGTCCAGGAGCAGAGTCCGGCCACGTTGCCACAGGTCCTCTTGGCTGACTCCAAGTTGTAGTCATCCATGTCCAGGTAGGGCGTGAGCAGCTCCACCACCTCCTCTGTGATGGTGTCCTGCAGCACAAACACACAGTAGAAGTGTTATCTCCTCAGGTTGGTCGACTACATGTCAGAAGACAAAGTCCCATCAGGATTTCTTAGCAGCTTTAGCATAAATTTTTGTCTTAGATACAGACTTCATTTTTTAAAACTAAATACTGACTCTAAGCTCGTTTCTATGTAAATTACTGGCAGAATATTAAAGAACATGATTAAAAAATCTGCTGTAAATGTTCTGTTGTGGTGGAAACAGGTAACATATTTATATTGAAAAGTGACTTTGGGTCAATAAACAAGTGTCAGACATCACAGAGAACTGAATTAAAACAATTAGTCAGTTCATCGCTCAGCTGACCAAGGATTTGTGATCAGACCAGATCTGACTGTGTCTGAATCCAGTTCAGATGCTGGTTTAGACATTTAGAGGTGAAGATATTTGCAGAGGTGATATTCAAAGATCCTGGAACAAGACCAGGACTTTATGATGAGTGTCAGAGACAGATGAACAGAAAGACACACACACACAGTTCAGGGATTTTCCAGCTCTAAACAAACAGCTGGTCAGTGTCAGCTGCACAGTTTGGCAGATATGTAACACAGAGCAGGTGATAAGAGGAGAAGGGAGTTTCCCAGTGACACATAGTCGCCCTGCTGAGCAGCTAGTGTACATTCCTACCAGAGTCATTTAAACACTGAACATTGTCATAGTGAAATATCAGTTACATGTGTTTTATGGTTCTAATCTTTAGAAAAGAGACACGCTGGATTGTCTGTATTGATTTGTATGTATGTGACTGTGGTTGTCACCTTGCTGAAGTTGAGCAACATGCTGAGGAAGGAGGAGTTCTGCATCAGCTTCATGGCTTCAGCCCACGAAGGTCGTGGACATGCTCGTTCAGGATCAGGAGTCACCGTGTCGATCTGACAAAAACAAGTGAAGGAAAAAAGTGAGGAGATAAAAGATCAACCAACATCTAACTTCTAACTCACTAAGGCTTTAATGCTCAGCGTCATGTGAACATTTCAAACCAAACTAAATTCAGTGACCTTCCTCTGGAACAGCAGCAGCACAGCGTCCATGATTCTCATGATGAGATGAGGAGGTTTCTGCAGCTTCCTCACCGTGGCGATGTCTGCTGGTTTAATGGTCTATAGAGACAAAGAAGAAGAGAAAAGAAAATGTGTTTGTGTGTGTGTGTGTGTGTGTGTGTGTGTGTGTGTGTGTGTGTGTGTGTGTGTGTGTGTGTGTGTGTGTGTGTGTGTGACCTGCAGTGCAGCCTCAGCTGCCTCCAGCGCTGGTTTTGCAGCCTCCAGTTTGGACTCAGCTACACTTTTATCAGCTTCAATCTCATCCACTATGAGCTGAGCTTTGTCCTTCACCTTCTGCACCTGCTGCTTCACCTGCTCAGAGATGAGGGGGATGGGGGGGGGGTAAATGTGTTGGGAAACAAGCTGAAGAATGAAATCTGATGTATTATGAGCTTTTTCAGATTGTTCACGTAGGAACATTCAGTATCAGGTAGTCTCTCTAAATGTGCCTACCTGCTGTTTGACGCTTCACATGTTTGTCCCACTGATTGTAAAGATCTAAGATTAACAAAGTTGTCTCTCCACGTGTTGTTATGTGTCTGACCTTTTCTGCAGCCTGAGCTTTCACTGTGACCTCCTGCAGGACTTCATCTGCCTTCTGGGAGGCGACAGCGAGCTCCTGCTCCTTCACCACCAGCTCCTCAGAGAGCTGAGACACCGACTGCTCAGCCTCCATCAGTTTACTCAGCCCTGCACAAAACAGCAACGACAGATGTTTTTGATTCTCCACATAACCACCTTTAATGATGAGTGTCATAAGCAAAAGGGGAAAGAAGAAGCTGGAATCAGCAGATTAACTGAAATGATCTTTGAGGAGAGGCTGTCTGAGCATGTTCTTTTCATCCATATTTACCTGAGAAACTAGTGTGGTCATGTGAACCGTACCTGTCTTCATGCGTTCAGCCAGCGTGCCCACATGAGCGATCTTCTCCGTGTAGATGATCTTGTAGATGTCGATGAACGACAGGTAGGATTTGGGCGTCACAAACGTTTGGCGACGGAAACGCTCGAAGTACTCGCCACATTTCTCTGCCACCAGGTCCTGGAGGGAGAGCGGTCATATGATGAGTCTGACAGAAAATGCTGATAACACACACCTGATCCCGGTGTGAACGCTACCTGGAAGGTTCCCATGGTAACCACCACGCTCTGCTTCACGTCGTCTGAGCAGCGGAGGTCCTGGTACTGAGACAGGAAGTGATGCGACACAGCTATGAGGGCGTCTCGAGGCCAGCGCTGGAACCAGTCCACCGTGCAGCCTGATATCAGACCTGGGAACTGTTCAGGTCAAAGGTCAAAGGTCACAGACGAAGCTCATCACCTGCAGTCTCATCCCCACTAGGTCACAAAGCTGAATTCGAGTCTCACCTTTAAGGCGCGAGTCCGAAACTTTTCCCCGACAGGCGAGAAGCAGAGGACGACGTGGAGGTTGCTCCGCACACGGGACAGGAAGAAGTCGTAGAGGTTTTCTGGGGTTGGAGGTCGGCGAGGGTGCTGCCGCTTCATCACGGGAATCAGGTCCTGAGTGATGTCATCCAGCTCGTCACGAGGAAACAGGTTGGAAACTTCACCACTCGCCAACACGTTGTTCATGTATTCTGTAGAGGAGAAGAGTGATATTCATGGTTCATGGTCTCCAGAGGACGATCTTCTTCATCTTGTGACTTTATTTCCATCAATGGACCAAATAATAAAAGAAATGAACTGAAAGGAGATTTCAGGTGATCACATTCCTGTTCGTCAGAGGATGAAACATAGTTTTTTTATAGACACCAAAGGAGTTTGACTAAATATCGAAGGAGACGTTAAGTTACCGAGGAAGGCTTCGTCTTTAATGTCATTGTCGGTGAAGAGGAAGGTGACTCCTTTTCCCTGCTGACCAGCGATACGATACAGAGTCTTCAGATCTTCCAGCAGGTTGCTGCTGCTGTACGACCTGCAGGACACACACAGACGGGCAGAGTTCATGCTTGAATGAATCACCTCCATTTCATTGTTTAAACATAAATTACACTGTACACCACGGTAAAAATATAAGCCACCAGAGGTCAGCAGAACACAAATTGTAGGTGGATTCAGTTACATCTAGTTCAGTCATTTTGTGGCTCTTCTCATTATATCTGTATTTCTTGTTGATTGAGTTCCCTCATTGCTCAATAAAACAACAAACCCCATGAAGAAAAGTGTTTCAGACCTGGTCAGTGTGATCTGGAAGGTTTGGTATCCTGCGATAAACGATGCCAGCCGTGTCAGGCTCTGTTTTCCTGACCCTCCGACCCCGACCAGCAGGGCGTTCCCCTGAGGTGTCCTCAGGATCCGAGAGATTCGCATCAGATGCGTCATTGCATCCTGTCATTGGACCAAACACAATCATTAATCAGTGGAAATACAGAGAGAGAAATAAATATAATAAAACTAGGGAGAAGTTTCCATTACAGAATCAGCATGACACTAAATGTAAATGTCTCTGGTTTGTTCAGTTCTGAGTCCAGTGAGAACTGTTAGAACTACATCAGGTGAGAGACGAGGGCAGGAATCTCTGCTCAGACCGGAGCTGTTATCAACACACAGCATCAAACTGTAACTGAAATCAGCCTCATTTCAGAGGTGCTTTTATTACCTTAAAGAAGACCAGGTCCATGATTCCACCCCTCACGGCCTCGTTGTATTGCAGCTGGAAAACAGACAACCGCTCTGCCAGAGCTTCCAGAGACGGGATTGGCTCATACACCTGTCAATCATAATCATTTTTCTACTAATAAAACATCACGGGGACACATGGGAATATTCATCAGACTAATACTAACATACTGGGACTTAAATGTTCCGTCTCTTTATTTTAAATAAAGATTTATTTTAAATAAAAAAACATAATTATTCAAAAATAAGACCTGATGAAATGTAATGTTTGACCTTTGGAGCCTCCAGCTCAGTGTCTTCAGGCTCGTCACCCGTCGCCTCTGGAGCTTCACGCAGAAAGTCCACAAAGCAGCTGTCCCACTGAGCATGCTCAGTCAAGGCTCTCCCATGATCCTCCACTGTGATCTGACGGAGAGGAGGGTTAAATTAAGTTAATACCTGTGGTGTGTTGAACCTGGTAATTATGTCAGCACGTTGAAAGAGATGGAGACAAAAGACGAATCAGGACGAATACAATAAGAATATTTAAAGGAGCAATACACAGATTTTCAGCTGTAGCAAAGGCTGCAGATACTAAAGCACAGACCCTCTGCATGATTTGACCGAATGTTTGTCTGTCGCTGCTGTCGATGAAGCGGTCGGCGATCACTCTGCTGCATTCATGGTGGAAAAGAGCAGAGAGGAGCTCCGAGCTCTGACCCACTTCAGACTTCACTGTCAGGACACCCTGAAACGCAGCACGACAAACACTGTGATCCATTAAATATCTATCATTTATTGTACTAATACTACTATACTTTTGTTTGTAGGGAGGTGTTATGATGATGATGGACAGAAAAGTCAGAATTAAAGCACTTGTTATGCAGGAAGAGGAGTTTTTGTGAGTTAGTGTGAAAACTGTGTCGTCAAATTGCAGCTTTCTCCTGTTATTCTGTAAGAATTCTGTTTTCCACTTAAATTTTCTCTGAACAATTATTCACATGTTAAAGAAATAAGAACATCACTGTCACACTACCACATGTTTGTATGTGCTCCACTAACTTTAACCAACAGGCCTCAGGTGCAGACTGTCAAACAGGAAGTTAAAGATTCAAAGGCTTTTTACAGGAGGGGGAGGTTGGACTGTACCATGTTGGGTAGAAACAGAGGGACGTGTTACGGTATTCAGGAATTTTTTTTAAAATGTATATATAGTTTACCATAATCAGTGATATTCCAGTCTAAACTGTTTACCCCTAACCTGTTGCTGTTGAACAGCACATCAGTGCTAATACAGGGTTTCAGTGTTGTTTCTAAGACACGTTGACATGTTGCCTGACATGAACAACTGACCCTCATGTTTGGATAGGACTCGTTTTCTCTTCAGACTTTGTTTGATCCAGTGTTATCCAGTGATAACACTGGTGGTTCTGTTATCTACCTGCCAGATTCTGCTCAGGTCCCTCAGGTTGAAAATGTAGTGGAACTTAGCAGGAGATGGTAACATCTGAGGAAACAGGAGAGGAGATGTTGTTATGTTTGTTGAGATCAGGTCAGATGACAGGTACAGGCACATACAAACCTTTGCTTTGACGGCCTGCCACACTCTTCTGGTGGTGGGTACGAGGGCGGCGGCGAGTTCACAGACCTCGTCAGGGAAACCTCTCTCTGGGCAGAAATACCCCTGAGCCATGGTGCCAAAGATCTTATCAATGGAGGAGTTGGAGGGCAGGGTGCAATTAAAGATGGAGAACTGCCTCTTCAGACGCTGAGGGATGTCATTCCGACCACCACCAGGGTGGATCATGGCTGCCACCAGCTGTTAAAGGTTATTACACTCTTTTTCAATAAAATATGATATAATACACGTTATTGTCCTGATGTAGCTGAAACAGGTGACACAATCTTTTAGAAAAGAAAACAGATCTTAGAGAAGAACCGTGAACCACAGATGTGTCTGAGTTTGTTACCTGAACATCCACCACAGTGATGAACTCTCCTGGACGATCCAAACTGTAGAAACCTCCCTGCTCCATCAGCTGACGAACAATCTCATTGGTAATCTGAGTGTGGCAGAGGCGGGAAGAAAGATATCACTGACTCAGAGATGTTGGAAACTTTCACTTTGGCATTGACCGGTTATCAAAGTGTTAAGAATATAATGATACAAATAAAATCTAAAGAAAAAAAAGACATTAAAAAAGACGGACCTGGTCTCCCCATTCATTGATAACGGGCATGTTGATGTCATCTATGAACACAGTCATCCTGCGTCCAGCTGGCGGTCCGTAGGTGGCGCCCATCCGCTTATCAATGTAGCTCTCGATGGTTCTCTGGAACATGCTGGGCAGCGTGGCTGATGAGAAGTTCACTGTCTTACTGAGGTAGAGCTCTGGGTTGAGTTTACTGGTGAAGCCCTGCAGAGGGAGCCAGAAACCCATTAGGATATGTGACCCTGCAGTTTTATCATACTGGTTGATGTCATTACATTCTCACTTTAACCATGACGGTCTTGGCGGTTCCCTGCTCTCCGATCAGCAGCACAGCCTTTCTCTGCTTCATGATTGTCTGCATTAAAAAGTCTGTCCTCACATTGTCCACATTAGGAACCAGGATGGATGAGTAGTCAGGGACATGGTCTTTGGGGTAAACATACTCTGGGACCTGGATTTTGACAGTGGAACCGTAAATACAGAACTTACTTACTTACTTAAACAGGTAACAGGTGGTGTCAAAGTTTCCTGGATGAACATGGAGTTTTACAGTGATGAAAAGAGTTTTGTCTTCAGACCTTGTTGGACCAGTGCTCCCACTGTCCCTGCTCATTAACAGTGAACTCAAAGATGGTCTGGTCGTCCTGAGTGTGCGGCAGGTCCAGAGACGAGCTGTGACCCTTCAAACAGAAAAACATCCTTCAGCCTAATGTCTACGCTCCAAACACCAAACGTCAGATTCAGCAATATTTAAACAATCAAGTGATCTGATCTTTGAGACCTGCTCTGTCCATCCAGCAGGGCTGAGAACACACACAGTCAGCCACAACATTAAAACCATATGTGTTTACGTGTGGTGTGTAAGTGGTGCCAAAGGTAAAGTCAGTAATTGTGTGGACCATAAATATCCACAACAACAAAGACTTCACATACACACTCACCTTTATGAAGGCCTCCATCTTGGCTCTGTCATCCAGCTCCAGCAGCGCACCGAGAGACCACATGACAGCGAACACAAACAGTTGACCCACGTCACTGTGGCAACCTTGTTTTTCCTCCGCAGCTGGAAGCAAACCCTGAACACATAAATGTAAAAAATACTCACTGAAGACACCAGGACATCAGTAGAAAGTCTGAAAGAATTCACCCCCAGGTGACAACGCACAAAAACATATCTACTGTAATTAATGTCCTACCTGCAGCAGGTCAATAGTCTGTCTGATGTACATACACTCCAGCACCTGCATCTTAGGAGACACAGCAGTGGAGACAAAGTCCAACAGGTCCTGTAGGTGAAAAGATATTATTCTTTTATTTTATTTCATGCATTTATAAAGAATCTTCTGCCTAAAACTGTTGTAGATAATGTTAAACCTGCACCACTTGACTTTCAGACAGTTGTTATTTGACATATTAAAACCACCTGATGAATCTAAATCTAAATCCCTCTGGTTTATCTCTATTTTTAGAGATACCAGCTGCTAAGAGAATTATCGAACTCTTTAGTTGTTCAATGTGTAACTGGGTAGGTTTAGTTATAATTACACAAAATCTGTCCCTGTCATACCTGACTGTTATCAATACCTCCATGCCTGTAGCATCCCTCCATTCCTTTTTATTCTTCTGTGGTGCACCCCTTATAAATGTGGGGTACCCCCAACCTCTCCATCTTATTCCATCTTGTTATCCCTCATTGTTTTGTGTGTATTTTAAGTTCAAGTTCAAGTTCAAGCTTTATTGTCACTTCAACCATATACCGTTAGTACACAGTGAAGCGAAACAACGTTCCTCCAGGACCAAGGTGCTACATACAACATAAAGAGGTCTAGTCAGCTGGCCAGCAGAGACAAGACAGATAAGTTATTAATTAGTTATTAATTGTCATCGTTATGCCTGTCACTACAGTTTTACATGAATATTTTTGTTGTACTGGTGATGCTAGCATTAGCAAAAGAGGGGTGGTTCAAGCTAACTTCCGTTCCACCCGTTTTTATTTGTTTATAGGAGATGGAGCGGGTGATTAATTTGCTTTCATGTCAAACGGAGATAATCTCCAAAGAGATCCCAGTGTTGCCATCCCTTAAACACAACGCAGGAACTCCACCGGTTACAAATGCTCCACTCTGTTCACCAGCCTCTAACTGTGTCTCTCATTTACTGATGAGCAGGTACTGAACAGTTTTACAGCATCTCATATGAAAACAGCTCCATCATTCAACAAAAGCAGTAAAGTTTTTAGAACACACTCTGCTCAGAAACACTGATATGAAAAAAGGTTCATGTGTCACTCTGGGCTACGTCTTCGTACCTGGTAGCAGCTGTCGAAGCAGAGTTTCAGGGCATTGGCCTGTTGTTCTGGTAGTTTCTGTAACCAGGCCTGCAGGATGGGACTCCAGCTGAGCACAGAGGAGCTCATGAACACCATCCCATTTCTGGACACTGTGGCCGGGGAGGCATTGTCGATGTTGTGGGGTTCAAAGACAATCTAGACGCAGATACAGTGGACACACATTCACTTCATACCTTCTACATCACATACACACTTTTATATGAGTGTATGTACTGTGTATGATTCTGATTCGAATAATAACACTGGATTCTGATTGGCTGACACTGATAGCCAAACATAACAAAAAGCTGGTCTGATGTCACCTTGCAGCAAGGAGCCATGGGGATCCGGTCCCCGTTTGCCAGCGTCAGAGTTTTGTTGTCATCCAGAACTGAGTTCAGATTCTCGATCCATATAGCATCCACCGGACCATCCAGCACAATCCAGATGTATTCTCCCTGACACACAAACACACAGTCAGAATTTATATGAATCGTTTTTTTTCTATCTGCTCGTTCAATATCAAGAAATCTGCTATAATTTTCCATTTAAACAGCTTTTTAAACAAAGATTATACATTTATGAAACAACGTATTAAAGATGTTTCAGCTCTTAAATATCAACCTTCTTGGCTTTGAGAGTCCTCCTCCACAGCGTTGAGAAGATACCATCAGTCCAGTCGTTGGTGGTGACGTCCAGCGTGCCGAACATCTGCGAGGCAGTGATCGCCTTGGGGTTCATCCTCATCTCGCGGTGGGGAGAGCCGCACTCGGTCATGGCCTTCATCAGTGTGTGGATGCAGGTCGTCTTCCCAGCGCCGCTGGGACCCAGCGTCATCATCCCTGCATGAACACAGAACATGCTGTGTACATTTCTACACTGAGGATGTTTAATGATGCTGCTCATCCCGTTAGAATCAAATTCAAACACTAATCCATAAAACTGACACCCTGCAGTTGCTACTTTCACTGTCCACACAGTATTCCCCCCTTTAACAGGTCTCTGGTTCTGTCTAAAATGATCTGTACCATGTCGGACTCTCTGCGTCTCATAGAGCTGAACCAGTTTGAGGATCCAGGGGGGATGAGGGATCAGACCGGCCTGCTGAGCTTGACTGAAGATGGATGACTCCAAGTCTGGATATCCTGCTTTATCCAGAACTACAGAGGAGGATGGAGAGAAACAGGAAGAGTACAAACATGTGTGAACATGTAAGAAAAGGACGAGTCAGCGATTTGCCTCAGGATGGCGACTTTAGCTTAAGGATAAATAAATCACCCTGTAGTTAAAATGTTTGTGGAAATGTTACTGTGTTTGTCACAACATACTGTGGCCTGCATCAACGTAAGGATGCTCTGGGTTATTTACTGTAGGTGGACCACGTTACTGTATTGAGAGAGAGACACCCACCTATACCAGGAAACAGATCATTGATCAAGCTTAGAAACAGAGGTTCGTCCTCATCCACCTACAGAGAAAGACAGAAATAACCCATCCCACTGTGAAAAGGTTATAGTGTGATAATCTTGGCCAACATATTCTTAGTATATATGTTATATAGATATGTACAGATACCAGATATACTGTATGTTGTATAGTACTGCTCACTGTCCACTAACCCTACTACACAAACATATAGAAACGCAACCTTAAAACACCTGTAACACATACGTACCAGTTTGGAAAGGTTCATGTCTCTCAGGACCCTCATCACCACAGTCTTCTCTGGTTCTGACGGGTTGGATCTCTTCACAGCTCCCAGTGTCCTCAAAACCGACAAAATGTTCCTTAGACCAAAATCATAATGGACCTGGTGAAAAGACACTTTGCTTTAGTCGTAAGTAACAGACACTTTGAGGAGAATTGATTTTTCTTCTGTCTGACCTGTTTGGAGAGTTGCTCCTCGCACAGTTTGTAGAGCGTGTAGAACTTCCTGCTCAGGACCTGGTTGTCACGGAAACCTGCACTAGCCAGTTTGACCCTCATGATGATGGCTCGGTCTGGGACCATCATGGCTACCGTGCGGAACTGAATCTTCAGGTTCTCAGGCAGTTCCTGTCGACCAGCGTAGCCGGGGTTCTGGAGAACCAAGAAGTTACTGGTAAGGTTTGTTCATTATTGCAGTGAGTTGTGTATTGAGAAGATGAGCTTCGGCTCAGTCACTGGTGGGACAATGATGGAAATGTTCTTAAGGGGTTTCATTACCCAGAGGAATGTGTAGGTAAAATAACACTGATTGGGTTCACTGCACAGAAAAGCACTTAAAGGAAAGAACAAAGATAATTATTAACACCAAGAATATATATGTTTCCCTTCAGTTAACTGAGTCAGCAGGTAGTTTCTCTTATACATCACAGGATGAAGAGAAGACCCTGTTTGTCAGAGAACAACCGTGAGTTTATGCTTCATACACAGTGGTGTATTTTTCAAACTCTCTTCCTTTAGTTGTTCACAGTTACCATGGTGAGGAAGATGCCAAACTCTGGGTCCATGTCAACCACGTCTCCGTCGGTGAAGACAAACTGTTTCTTCTTGTTCTTCTTACACTGTAGAACAATGTAGATCTGCTGAGCGGCGACGGACAGGACGGGCAACTCGATGCGGTTGAACTCGTCAAAGCAGCCCCAGGCTCCAGACTGAGCCAGACCTGCAGAGACAACAAACAACAAACTGATGTCAACTTTATAGATCTCAGTGTAAACGTTAGTGTTGAATAACTGACTTTTTGTCTACATGTGATCCTGTTGTAGCTTATTAGACTAATATTTGCTTCTTCATTTGGTTTACGAGTCGCATGAGCTGCTGAAATCTTTTGAGATTTTTGTTTATATGAATGATGTATGTTGACTGTAAAGTGTCATCAGACAGAAGGAACGTGATCTTGTTGATGTATCATCTTCGTCGTTACCATCGTCAAAACTACAGGTCATTAGTACATCAGTATTTACATTGTATTGCACTAATGAAATCATACACATGCACACACCTTTGTAGATGCGTCCCAGTCCTCTGTAGTCCATCTGGTCTGAACAGTTGAAAACCACCACATATTTCCCAAGACAGCAACCCATGTCTTTGGTGGTTTCTGTTTTACCTGGAAACACACACACGGTCAATGAGAACATCTTAACAGTCGTCACTTCAGATATTTCCTGCGCTACCTGTTCCTGCTGGACCAGCTGGAGCCCCGCCCATACTCATCCCGAGAGCCTGAGATAGAGTGATGTAACACCTGGACAGATGTTGAAGAGTATAAATGGTTTTGGCTGGTCAGTGAAGGCATCATCGGAACAGTCTGACACACACGTCAGGTGTCTATGTACCTGTCAGTCAGAGGCGTGATGACCAGTCTGTCTGTACAGCCCAGGTATTCATTGCAGTAGCTGAACTCAACATCTGTGATTTGTATGACACATCTGTCCGTGTCCTCCAAGAAGTAAAACCTCGACTGTTTTTGCCACTCGAAGTCTGATGCAGATCGTACGTTGAGACGCACCTGATGGAGTTAATTAAAAGAAATCATAAAAGGTAGTTTCATCATTTTTAAGTGTAGTTTTGTCTGTCCCTGTGTCCACCCACCAGCTCATCAAAGATGTCTCTC
The DNA here is from genome assembly GCA_034779795.1 of Ctenopoma multispine. Lineage (NCBI taxonomy): Eukaryota > Metazoa > Chordata > Actinopteri > Anabantiformes > Anabantidae > Ctenopoma > Ctenopoma multispine. The sequence goes on along the minus strand of JAUYWH010000012.1, from coordinate 12,157,589 downwards.
TGATGCACATGAATGGTGATCAGCGTCTCATATTTGGTTCTTTCATTCTTGCTCAGCTCCTTGGTCGTCATGTCGATCAGTTCATTGAGAAGGTCCAGGAACTTCTGATTTGTCGTCTGCATGATCTACCATCCAATCACAAAGGGCACAGTGAGGAGATCTGCATGACAATGAAAGACATGTTTCCTCTCTGCTCCTAATTTCAAAATAAAAGCACCTTTTTGTCGGACTTGCTCAGGACGAGCGTGTCTTCTGCATCTCTGGTCCAGATCATCTGGATTCCCAACAGGCCAACCTGAGCTGGAAACATAGACTGGAACTCCAGCAGCTTCAGACCTGGGTCGCTGATGGCCTGGTAGGCCTGACGAATGATAGCATGGAGGGTTTGCCTCACCCCGGCTAGAAGCTGTCCTAACCACACCTCCACATTCCCCTGGAAGAGACAAATCTCACATTTAAAGCTGACGTTTTCATGAGTGAAAGAGATCAGTTAAATTTGTGACACATCTTCACATATTCATTGTTCTGTCAGTGGTTCTTTATGATAAAACAGCTCCTGATTACTGATATCCCTTTGTAGACCTTCTGGGTAATTATGACATTATGTTAAAGATGTATTTAAATTAAGGAAGGAGAATGAACAGGAGAAATAAGATGTACCTGTGCCATAACAGGCTGACTCAGCTCCACAGTTTCTCCTTCTTGAGACTGAAAACTGAGCATCTGGTCGTAGATTTTCTCGTTGAAAACAACTCTGTTAACGTTGTCAAACAGACTGAGCAGATGAGCCTGAGAGAGAAGCAGAGAGAGCGAAGAGAAAATACAGCAGGAATAAGGAAAATATTAAAGGAACATCTATATGAGGAAAAAGCAAGAAGGAAAGGACCAAGGTAGAGAAGTGAAGTAAACTGACAAAGAGTTTGTATGTATCATGAGTGTGTGACCCCATGTGTTACCTGTATAGTGTGTGAGTCAGAGGCCTGACCCAGAATCTCCAGCAGGGCGGGGTCAGACACGAAGAAAAAACGAGGAAACACCAACCGTTTCTTCTCCAGGTAACCGGACAGAGATTTCTGGCAGAGCTCCAGCTGCTCCAGGAGGTGGGGGAGCAACTGGAGAAGAGGAGAAAAGAAAAGACAAGAAGTAGGTCTCAGTAAAGACTGATCATCACAAACTGTCTGACAGGTGGTAGGAGGGCTGTGAGTGTGGCTTTGTGGGCAGAACCTGGCTGAGCATCTCGTCTCCAACACAGCACTGAACCACGTTGGGAACCTCGTGTGCTCGTTGCATGATCCTCTGCCACGACTTGTCGATGTTCTGGAAACGTTTGGCCTCCTGAAGAGAAAAGTTTATGTGGTGATGAAGTCAGTGATCGTCCTGCTGGAAGTGCACAGAATCATTTTGAGTGTTTGTTGTGACCTGAGGCAACTGCTTGGCGATGTCCCCGCCCACGAACACCGCCTCCAGGTAGATCCAGAGGTTCTGAACCGACAACCACTTCTCGATGATCTCAGAGGTGTTGGAGAGTTTCTGCACCCACAGCTGGATGGACGGCTTGAACGGAGCATTGTACCTGCAGGAGAAGGATCAGAGTTCATTGATTCATCCGCCATTCATCCACTGAACATCTCCGCTCGTGTTCCTACCTGTTGCTGAGCAGGGACGTCAGCACCATCAGACTGTCCTCCATCATGGAGATTTTCTCTGCGGTGTCGGCTCCTTTGAGCAGCAGTTCTCCTCTGGTTCTGAAGATGGCGAAGGTGAGAGCATGGCTGCTCCACTCGGCCACCACGTCCTTCAGCTTGGCCTCTATGTCCCGCTCCTTCACAGCACTGATACAAACATCCTGACACACAGAAAAAACCCCTTTTTAAGTCATTTTTAAATGAATAATAATGTTAATAAGATGAATTTCTCTTCAGTCTCCGTATAGACATAGCATCGATACCTCCAGGTCTTCTTTGTATTTGAGCAGTGGAGCCTCCATTATGTTTCTGAGGGAGAAACTCTCTGATTCCACCTGGAAGCTGTGACCAGTCAGTTCACTGAGGCGAGTCCAGTGTCTGGGCAGCATGGCCTGAAAGACACAGGGAGGTAACATCATTAAAGGATGATTCTTGATAGGTCTAAACATTTCACTGCTCATTCAAGTAGATTCACCAGTCAGCTTTAAAGTATACATGCACCACGAATCAGAAATTACTGAATTGTTTTACACAATCACAAACAAAAATATTCAGGGAAACATTAGAAATTAAAGTGAAAGAGAGGTTGTCCCACCTTGTTGGCCATCATGTAGAGTAGAGGACAGGTCTCAGTGAAGTCATCAATGGTTTTCTTCAGATCTCTAAAAGCCTGCCACTCCTTCAAAGCCTTCGGAAGCTTCCGGATCCTGAAAATCCCACAGAATCCAAATTACTTTTTTTACAGTATGAATTTCTTTTTTTCTTCTGGCTTATGGGGGGCCACATTGGATCATGATCTGAACATTTATTTGGCACCAGATCTGTGGTCTGTGTAACTCGCTTCTTTGAGTGCATTGTCTTGTCCAGGGACTCTTCAACACATGGCCAGTGCAACCCCTCTTTAAATTCACTTAAGTTAAGTTAATAACATCAAAAGTCATCCAGAAGCTCTACCTGTTCTGGAAGTCCTGCAGCTCAGTGTTAATCTTCTCTATATTGAGGTCGGCCCAAAGTACGTCGTAGTAACTGGAGACGCTGTCGATGACAGAATTATACAAACTGTAGAGCTTGGACAGCAGGGACAGCTCTCTCTTGATCCTCTGCAGCTCTGGATACTCTACAGGTAGGAAAGGAGAGGTTAGTAAGGAGGCAGGATGAGAAGGAAGTTCAGTCAGCAGGTCAGAGAGTCAGTCGCACCTTTAACAGGCAGTCCAAACAGCTCCTCTCCTCCAGAGTAGGTGATGTATTTCCTCCACAGCTGATCAAACTCAGCCTGGAAACTCTGCAGCCGGTCACTGGCTTCAGCTGGAGCCACACCCTCCTCTCCTGGGCCCCTGCACACACACAGAAGGTTTATTTTTTTTAAAGTTATTAGTACATCATCATAGCTGTCTCTCACTGATATACAGTATGTACCTGTTGTTGTACTCGGTGTAGAAGCTCTGAACGTGGCTCTGGAAAGTCTGAACTGCAGACAGCAGGTCTGCTTTCATGGTGGGCTGGATCTGTACCAGAGTGTTCTGGTTCTCCAGCACCTGAAACCACAACAACCGCACAGTCCATATCTCTGTACTTATACAACTCTTATTGACATGTGGCCCTTTCTCCATCTCACCAGGGCGTTGAGGTTTTTCCAGGCGTACATAAGGCCGTCCACACGTTCTGCGTTCCCGTCGTTGAAGTGCAACTCGTGTTTGTTGAGGAGAGCAAAGGATTCTTCCACTGGGCTGATTGTGGCATCGATACGAACCTCCGCCTCCCGAACCTCAAACAGTAAGAGAAGAGATGAATAAGTGAAGGAATGAATTCATGATTGAATTGGAATATTTAAATAACAGATCAGTGTCAGAGATAAAGATTAAATGAAACATTTACTACATATACATCAGTAAATCGTTTCATTTTACCAATACTGTGATGGTCATATTATATTTCTAATGAACGGACATAAAATAACACATTTATTTCTCTGTCTTTACATTAGAGCAGCTGGAAACACAAAAAGTGGTTTCTTTCACTCAGACACCAGCTGACCTCTCTCAGCGCTGCCATGGCTCCTCGGACGTCTTCCAGGTCTGCGATTGGACGCTGCAGACGCTTCGTCAGCTCTTCCACAAATGAGAAGATCTCGTCCATGTCAGCAGACGCTCGGCGGTTCAGAGCAGCCCCGAAGGCTCGTTTCCAGAGGTGACACTCCTGAGTGAGCGCCAGCTTCAGCTGCTCAGTGTCAAAGAGGATTGAACCCACAGTGCAGAACGACGGGAGCTCTGAAATCTGCACCTCCAACTTCTGTGGGTACAGGAGGGAATTATGGGTCAAGCCAACAATGTCAGCAATTTTTTGTTTAGTTTGTTTGTAAATCCACAAACTGCACTGGTGGAAGAAATATTTAGATCAACACTATAAATACACAAATTTGTATGTGTTCAGAAACACAGTTACATTAATCCTTGTGATAATCTCAGGAAATTACTCACAGAGTAGGAGGAGATCTGAGAGCTGAACTCTGTGAGGGAGGGGTCAGACTGTAGGAAGGACTTAACCTGTTCCTCTGGGTCCTGAACACACACACACAGTTAGTGCAGTTTAACAACTCTGACAACAGTCCTACACACAAACACACACTGACCTGGTTCCACAGAGTAGAAAAGTGAGCAAACTCATTCAGAGTGTCGGCAGCCTGAGGTCTGAGAGACGACACGATGGAGCTGAGCTGAATCACCAACCTGCTCCGACACAACAACAAGATGTCACGTCGATGAGATTTAATGTGGACCTGCTGCAGACGTGGGTCAGCAGACATGTATTGTAAATCAAAGTAACACAGTTTGGTTTGTCATTGAGAGAAGTTGTCGAATGTTTTCCATTTAAAAACCTGTTGGACTGACTTGGTGATGTCTTTATGCTCGGCCAGCTGTCTGTCCAGAGGCCTCAGCACCAGTGGCTTCACCGGCACATCGTCTCCTGCATCACGAACCGCTGCCTGCTCCATCTGAGACACACAGAGAGAGTGTAACGCTGGAATACGACTGTCTGCTAAAAGTTTTTCCTACAGAAGAAGAGAGACGACTGAGGAGAGTACCTGCTGCTGTCTGTACTGCAGATGAGAGTAAGTCCACAGAGGGATGTCTTTGGTCACAGACAACACGACATTCACCAGCTTGTTCACTGTACTCTGAAACACACAGTATGTGTTTAAGTACACATCACTGTAGCTGGAGCTCAGCAGAGTTCTTAAAGAGACCAGAAATACCTGAATGTCATCCAGACTGGGTCTGAGGACGATGTTGGGGATGGCGAGCTGGATGGAGGCTCTGAACAGAGGAAGAGGAGGTGATGGACCACTGTAGGAGGAGGAGGACTGCTGGTATTTGAGGACATAGAGTCTCTTCCTCAGAGCATCCAGGGAGGATTTGGTGGCTGTGAGGAAACAAAGAATCAGGACAGAAAACTGAGTGTTGTAAGAAATGAACCGTGACACTGTCCTGTTACTGTCAAGAACAAGTAGCAGTGAAGATGTCATGGTAAGACAGAAGTCCGACCTTTGACCAGGGCCTCTGTGTTGCGATGGCAGAGCTGACCAATCAGGTTGTAGAAACGACAGGGAAGACAAGACTGACAGCGAGTCTTCTGCTTGGAGTCCGGATGGAGACACTGGAACGATCCCTGAGGAGGAGAAGAGGGAAACACGAGGAGGACAAGAGGCAAAGAAAAAGGAAAGAATAATGTTTATGGCTCCTCTCTCTGTGCATAGTGTTGGATCTCTGTGTGTGTTACCTCCAAATTAATGGTCTCTGCTGGCTTCATCTTCCTCTTCAGCTCCTCAATCAGCTCTAACACGTACTTCTCCACCTGCTGACTCTGCCTGTACGTGCACAAAGAGCAGCAGGTCATTAATAAGCTCCCTCCTTGATGAATCAGCCTGACAGTTTGACATTTGTCGAAACGACACCTTTGTCTTATTGAGGTTCAGTGACTATCAACAAAGGCATCAAGATGTGATTGTAGCAGTAGTGCTTTTAGTAGTATCAGTAGTATATTTGGCAGTAGTGGAAGTGTGAATATTGTTTTACCAACGTTACCAGTTCAGGGTGCCTGCAGCAGCTTGGACTGAGCTGTCAGTCTGCAGCAGGAGGTCGTGAGGTGACACAGGCGAGTCTTCAGGCAGGACCAGCAGAGAGCAGGATGACATGGTCTTAAGCAGCCGACCGATGCGACAATCCAACAGGTCTGTGGCAACTCTGGTCACCTGATCCATTTCTTTCAGAGCCAGATACACACTGTCTATGACTGAGAAGGACAGAGAGGGAGGCAGAGTCATTACAGGACACGTCTTCACTCAAAGAGACATTTAAGGCTGATGTTTACTGACTGTTCTGATGTGACATGTTCATTTTGTATATGTATTTTATTCTATGCTTACATCCATCAGTATTCAGAGACGCCCAGGACAGTGTGGTGAGTCCAGGGGAGAGAGCTGCCTCCACTCTGCTGATGAAGGGCTGCATCAGAGGCAGGAGGAGAGGAGGGACCCCATCTACCACTGAGCTGTAGTCCTGAAGCAGCTGCAGCAGCCTGGACCAGCAGAGCAAAGACAAGTCAGTAAAAAACAAGAAGTCACGTGTTCATGTATAATTTACATATAGTGCAGTGGTAGTGCAGTGAAGGTACAGTGCAGCTTTTTAGACCCGTTGTTGAACAGTTGTTCTCACCGGTTGTGCAGAGCTTTGAGCTGCTTTTCTCTGCTTGTCAGTTTTACAATGACTTTTGGAACCGTCACCCCCAGTTTGGTCATCCATCGTACTTCCTGCAGCACCTCTAGGACCACTGGGTCCAGGTTCACAAAAAACTCCTGGAAGCAGACAGAGTCTTAACAGTAAGTTGTGTTTAGATAAAGTCATTGAGGTTTTAGAAAATGCTCTCGATTTTTTAAAGTTATATTATCTTATATTAGTGTTAAATTATTATTATGTTACATTCACACGTACACATGCTAACTGTACTTAATCATCTTGTCCTTAAATCCACATTCATCCAGCACCTTTCTGTTTTCGTGTCGGACCAGAAGGGCAGCGTTCAGGAAGTGTGGAGCGCTCTCTGCAGCCTGACTCCATGCTTGCAGGTGCACCACCTCGTACTGCAACAGGACCAATGCTAGCTTGTTATAGCTCTGGATCACTTTAGTCATCTCTGGTCCCTGGCAGAGACACAGACACAAACACAGACAGGCAAAGTCAGTGAGCTCGTACTTAGCAATTATCATTGACTGATCAGTGATCAGAGGTCGTACCTTCAGCATGTCGAGCTTCTTCTTCAGGATCAACATGGGAGCTTCAGTCTTCCTGAAAAGCTGACGACACCACAGGACCCTTCCTGCCACCTGAGACAGAGACAGGTGATGTGACAGGGGGCGGGCCCAGACTGTGAGCAGCCTGCACCTCTGACTCTGGTACCATCCTGTTTATAGGCTGACACATGTTTCTCCAGGCTGCACATACAATAACTCAACATGTCCTCTCAATTCTGGGAAACCAGGGACCTTTGTTGATCTGGGTCCACATCACACTCTAACTGAATAATATGTTTGGTAGTAATCAAGAAATTCTCAGCTCATTAGTAATAATAAAAATGATGAAAGAGGTGTTTGTACTGGTGGAAGGTTGCGTCCGATGGGCGGTCTGTCTCTCTGTCTCTGGTAGGTCTTCCTCAGCTGCTCCAGCTCTCTGCTGTAGCGCTGCAGCAGCAGCAGGTAGTGCTGCTTCAAGTCCAGACGAGCCGTTGGACCTTTTTCGAACACAGCCAGCAGCTCCAGCATCCGCTCGGTCTGATACACGACAACACACGTTCAGTCGTCAAATAATAATAGATAACACTCTCCAGCAGTAGATCAGTGTGAACTTACAGTGAGAGACTGATTGAACCAGAAATCCAGGAGAGACCGAAGAGACTCAAACAAACCCTGAACCTGGAGCTGGAAGTCTGCATAATCACTGTCAAACTGACACAAACACACACTATGTGGGTTTTCTTACAACTCTCTGCAGAGAAGAGGAAGAAACTATATCTGTGTAAAGTTACCTCCAGCTTCCGGTGATCCAGGATGTTGTAGGTCTTGGACTTTGTCGCTGAGACAATGTTCTGGTAGCGAATGTAAATCTTCTCAACACCCTCCACCTGCAACACACATTCTGCATCAATGATATAAATAGTGATATAGTAATCATAGTAAAATGGTTAAACGTTGTCTCCAGGCTTTGTTCCTGCACTATAATCCTAAAACCAGGTCACCTTCACGTGTTGCAGAGCAGCCAGGCTCTCCATCGTGGACGCCATGTCAGCTATTTTCTCCAGGCGCCTGCAGAAAGCATCGAACTTCCCAAAGATGTAGTTCTCACTGAAGAGAGGGAGCAGAGTTAATTTGGTGTCTGTCTGTGCAGGTCTTAGGTTTATGGTGTCGTTGTTCACCTGAAGTCAAACTGTCTGTTGTCTGGGTTTTCTCTCAGCTTGTCTCTGACCGTCTGGAAGCTCCTCTGGTACTCCACGTTCAGGTGACGACACTCGGAGATTCTCTGCAGCAGCTCTGGCCTGAAGCACACACACACACAAGCTGTTATTTTACTAATTGATTCTAAATTGTTTATTTAGTCTCCTTCCATCTATTCTTAACTCATCTCATAGGTCTAGTGGTCTTCTGTACCTGCTGTGGTCCCAGATGCGGGCCACGTCCTGAGACAGGTAGCTCCTGCAGGTGGTGATCATCTGGTTGGTGATCTTGAGCAGTAGAGAGGTCATCCTCTCTGAGGTGTTATAGTACTGAGAGACGGTGTGGATCATCCTGATGCTGGTCATCAGGCCAGGAATGTGCTCCAACATTCTGGTCTGTCAGAGAGCAGAGACGCTTAGAGAACAGTGACTGTTCTGTGTCAATATGGTTTCCTAAAAGACAGCAGATTTTTACCGGAGTGCATTTCTCCAGCGGTCCGAAGAACTTGTCCAGGGTGTAGAGATACTTGACGTTGTCTTTGGCCTCGTTGGCCACAACAGTGATGTCCCTGTCCTGAAAGAATCGACCCCCCAGTCAGTCAGTCAGTTACAACACTTATAAAACTGCTGTAAATAAAGTTAAAACTTGAATTTGAACACGTGGTTTCAGAATCTGACCAGTTCTCTCCAGGTTCGCAGCACTCTGGACTTAGCGACCTGTAGAACTCCCAGAGTCCGCTTCACCTCAGGATGCTTCACCGCCTCCGTCAGACTGACACACACACACGTACAGAAGTGTTACAGATACAGATGTAAGAAATTAGTGAATGAATGTCAAATTAAATGCTGAGCAGACAAAAGGAAATTTCAGAACAGGAAACTTTGATCCAACATATCTTCAGGTTGAAGTGATGAAGGTCTGAGGAATCAGACCTGAGTCCAGTCCTGAACAGGGAGCAGGTTTCTGGTTTCATTCCCAGATAACAGGGAAAGAAGTCGTTTCCAACAAACATCTACCTGTTAAAAGTCACCATGCGTCTCTTCCAGTGCTCCAGCTCAGCTGATGGTCCCACGTCATCGGCCTCCTTCCTCATCTGCTCGCTCTCTGTCAGCACCTGCTTGATCTGATTGGTCCACAGGGTGACAATACCCTCCAGACTCTCCACCAGCTCGCTGTTACTGGCTGAAAGCAAAGACGTAAACCGTTCCTCAGAATAATGGAGGAGACAGGAGATGGGACAGACGTGTGGTCGACCGTCCTACCTGCAGCGGTGTAGTCTGCAGGGCTGCTCAGCTGGCTGATGGCATCAGGAAGGTGGACGTGCTGCAGCTGGAACTTTCTGTCCATGTTGATTCTGGCTGAGTTCAGATGAGTGATAAAATGCTTCACTGAGGACAGGAAGGACTGGACGTCTGGACAGGACGCTCCCTCCTGTACAGAGCCCCACGTCTGGGCAGAGAAGTTGGATTTGTTCAGCACCAACAGAAGCAGCAGAGACACACGACAGTCTGACAGTCCTCCTGAAATCAGCCTCTGGATCTAAACACTGAGTGCTTCATCTAATATTTCTATACACTGTCAAAGAGGAAACTTTCATTTTACGTATCATCTTATTGACTGTGTTTAGCAGTGGATCCACACACATTTAGTTTATTGCTTTCTTTCTTTAGCAGCACTGAGGCTGCTGCTGCTACACATGGAGACAGGAGGCATCTTTTAGTGAGATGAAGCCACTGAAGCAGAGCTGCTACATACAGGACGAAGCCAGTTACACTCAACCATTTGTTCTCCTGTGATGTGGTCTCATCACCTGAAGTGTGTCAGGAGACTGACGTCTAACTATGAATCTACCTAAAGCACATGAACTATTTCAGATGAGTTTTCTGGCTCAAAGAAAGCGACTGGTCTCCTCTCCCCAACTACAACATTAGCTTTAATAAACCTTACTGCAGGACGGATGCTGGTACCTGCTGGGACCTGAGGGCCGGTAACATGATGTGAGCCATCAGCGTCTCCAGACTGTTCAGGATGCTGCCGTCACTGCAGTCCAACATGCCCAAGTTCACCTCCTGCTGTATGTTAGCGCTGGTTATGGCCTTGTCAGTGGTTCTCAGGAAGAACAGACACTTCCCCAGTAAAGGCTGGAAACACAAAAGGAGACTGTGTTTAGTTTGAAATGGTAAAGACACAGGATTTGATACAGTCAGCAGTCAGATTATTGATGGATCCAACATTTGGAAGCTGCTCTGAAAAGTTCTTAGCTGAACTCATAAAGACTCAAACCAGGCTGTGACTTTCAAAAGAAAACCATGAGCAGGATTCATTAGTTCCTGGGTTTAGTGTTTCTATAGAGACAGCATTTCAGAGTTTAACAGAACATCACAGAAACAGCTGAAAAGCTGATCTACCAGTCGACTGCTAATGAACCGGGAGTATTTTCTATCATCCTGCTAAACCTCCAACAGGATTTTCTTCCATAGCAACACAACACAGACTCAACCAGAGCAGTTATTATCTCTGAGTGAGGACAATAGTGAACATTAAACAGGCGGAGCAGCTTTGACAGTCAGACCAACACTGCCTTAATACAACATGTCAGGACGTGGATTACCAACACACTACACAACCACTGTGTTAAATATCTGTCATAATGTGCTGCATATGTGATGATACGCTGCAGCTCAAATTCACACATTGAAGTGAAGCTCGTACAGTGAGGGCTGCATCTAATCTCTGGAAAACACCAAGTTTCTCTGGTTCAGCAGTGAAATCTACCTCACACGTCCCTGTAGTGAGGAAGAGTTTCTTCTGGCTCACAGCTGAGGCTTCATGGTCCAGAAAGGAGGAATGACTGGAGGACAGACTCTGAGGAGGGTAAAAGAGAAAAACAACAGATGCTGAGAAAACACAGCAACTGTATGAAGACGACTTCTTCAGAGACGTTTTACCTTGTCCACATCCTGATAGAAGAAAATCAGCTTCTTGGATCCATTGGCAGCAAAGAATTCATCGATGAGGCTGAACTGGAAGAGTCAGACATGACTTGAGGTCAAACCGTGACTGTGAGAGGAGAAGTTTCTGCTTCAGGAAGCTGACTGTGACGCTACCTTCTCATCAGAGATAAGGGCGTCCTCCACCTCTGTCTCCCCCAGGCTCACAGCGTCTGTCAGCCTGCTCCTCAGGTATTTGTGTCGGGCGTCCAGCGTCGCTCGTCTCTCCTCCTTCATGGCTCTCACCTGCTTGGCTATCTCCCTCCTCGCCTCGTTGGACAGCAGCATGGTCTTTTTAGCAGACACCTGGAGACGAAGCCTTTTAGGTTCATGATAAAATGATTTAAAGGGCGATTACTGATAATTATTTATCAGTTTGACAGAGAAACTGTGATCAAACATCCACCAAAGTAAAACATCCACGTGGAGACAGTTTCCACCTGATGAGTCCAACATTTCCTCTCTTTAGACTCTGTTTTGTTCTCCACCACCTGGGAGAACAGGCTGCTAAATGCTCCACTGTTGTTAGAGAGGAGGTGGTGCACAGTGTTGTGGCCGTGTGCTTAAACGGGACCAAACGTTGGCACCATCCAACAGATTTGAGGTGAGAACCTGTTTGTTTGTGTTAATCTGTCCTGTAATGAATCATTTCAGTGTTTAATGCATCAGAAAGAGATATTTCATGCATTTACCCGGACTGCTCCTTTTTTATTATATGACTAGATCGTGGTGCCTCCTGTCCCTGACTGCTGTGGGTGTTAACTCACTGGGGGGGGGGCAGCGGTGGGAGAGGACAGGTGATACATGGCTCCGAGGTTCTGGTCTCCTATTCGTCTGTAAACTCTGCTGACAGTAGAATCTGGGGATTAAAGTCAAAAACACACCAACATACGTTAGAACTCGTCCTGTCAGGTTTGGTGTTTTTGGTTGTGGTAAAGGCTTTAAACTAGGTGGTGACAGTATTTGTACTAATAGGAGGAATAAGTGGTAGGTGATAGTATCAGTAGCATCAGGAGGCCTGTAAGAAGTGGTGTCAGTGTTAGAATGGATTTAACATTAGTTTGATTAGGTTCAATGTGGATCAGACATTGAGATTCTGGATCAGTGTGTTGTCTTCACCTCTGCGGAGGTCAAGCTGAGGTGATGTGAGTTTGGTAAAGGCTCTGTCTGCTCCTCCTTCTTCCTCCTCTTCCTCTCCCCCAGGACCATCCCGGCCGTCCAGCCCACCATCACGTTGGACCTCTGCATCCGGGGAGGGAGCAAAGTCAGGGTCAGGGCTGCCAGCTGGGGGAACAATCGACACCCGTTTCTTCTGCAAAACCTTAGGTGGAGACTGAGAGTCTGGATCCATCTGTGAGTGAAGACATGAAACAAATCCAGCTTCTTCTGAATCAAAGAACGAGAGAACACAGTTTTATATTGTTCATATCAGAAGTTCAATCCTAACAGGACAGTTTCTAGCAGCTGATGTCCTGAGACTTTACGTCTATACTGAACCTACTAAAATCTTCAAAAGAAGAAGAATGAAGAAAAAGATCAACAAGTTCATCTGAGTTCATAAAGGAACAATTACAGTAGTTCATGTTAAACACACTAATACAAAAACACCATCACAATTCAATATGAATCACTTTGATCAGACAGAAACTCTTGACTTTAAACTCTCAATACCCTGAACTGCCCAAGTGCCTTTGAGCCACAGAGTGAACTGCTGCAGAGCCCAGCTTGAATCTTAAAGACTGCAGAGAAAGAACAGAGCGTTGACCAACCTGTGTGTCGCAGTTAGAGACTGAAGAAGAGTCTGTGCAGAAAACCTCAGAGTCAGAGGTAGAGCGAGGCACAGAGACAATGACAGAGAGAGAGAGAGAGAGAGAGAGAGAGAGAGAGAGAGAGAGAGAGGATCTAAACTAACACTGCAGGAAAAGTTTGACTGTTGCCACGGTAACGCAGACAGGGGAGGTGTGTGCACGAGCGACTCGGCAACGAAACACAACAAAGCTGCTTCTACTGTGCAAAAGAAACCAGGAGATGATTTGTTGATTTGAAGGAGGACGACGTGACGTCATTAAATCCTGTGTCTGAGTCACACTGAGGTTTTTAGGAGAACAGTTTCTGTACAGTACAAATGATGAAGGAGGCTTTATTTCATGGTCACAGATCAAACATGACAAACTAACTGCTGTGTGATCAGTTCATCAGAAATGAATCATTCATACTTTCAGTCAATGATTGAACAGAGATAGAGAATAAGAGGGCCGCTTCCATCAAAATGATTGACAGCTGTCAAGATAAGATAACCCCGCCCCTAACCCAGCCCCTTTGTTATTGGGCCACGCCCCATAACAAACCACGTCACGTTTGTTATGACACGTGACTACACCCCACACCCCACCAAAACACACAACCAAAACAAACCACGTCATTGTTTTGATCCTATATCCTGTGCTGTACTTTGATGTTATACCCCTAAATTAACATGGGAAATTAACCC
>JAUYWH010000012.1:12127156-12143839 GCA_034779795.1 Ctenopoma multispine | reverse complement strand
CAGCTGTGTGGTTTTCTGGAGAGTCCACACTGTAGACTGGAGACTCTGAGGTCAGTTCACTGACTGTTACTATTGTACAGTAGAATGAGATTAAACCTATTTCTTCATTCAGTGAGTAATGTTTAAATCACATAGCTGTGTTTATCAGAGAATCTGAATCCTTTTCATTATAACATGCAGCGTATAAGAATGGATCATGATGTTTGTCTTTGTAAATCGATGTAGAGGAAGGAAAAACGGAGCAGAATATAAATAATGAAATACACTAAATGTAGAACAGGGCTTCCTTTCAGTGACAGATTGGTCCTGAAGTCACTGCAGCCTTGTGTTAGTCCTCATCCCAGTGTCAGATCTCACAGAGTCTGTAGCAGGTTCTCTTGAAGAACTTCTCTTTTTATATAGAAATGCTGCCCTATCCTTGTTAATGCCACAGTCTTCAAACCAAGCATCATAGCAGGTCTCACCACCACTTTGTAAATCTTCCCTTTCACTCTTGCTGCTCTCCTTCTGTCACACATCACCCCTGACACTGACCTTCACCCACTCCACCCTGCCTGTACTCTCTTCTTCACCTCTGTTGTGCCCTGTCCATTACTTTGTATAGTTGACCCTGGGTATTTAAAGTCCTCTACCATCACTAGCTCTTCTCCTTGCATGTTCACATTTCCACCTGTCTCCCTCTCATTCACACACACACATGTATTCTTGCTTCTACTGATTTTCATTCCTCTTTTCTCCAGAGCATACCTCCACCTCTCCAGGCTCTCTTCCACCTGCTCTCTACTCTCACTACAGATCACAATGTGGTCTGCAAACATCCACGGAGACTCCTGTCTGATCTCATGTGTCAACCTGTCCAGCACCATTGCAAACAAAAAGGGGCTCAGAGGCCCTGATAAAATCCTACCCCCACCTCCTACCCATCTATCACAACTACCGAATACCTCATCACTGTCTCACTGTCCTCATACATGTCCTGCACCATCCTCACATACTTCTTTGCCACTCCTGACACTGATTGAATTCTAAAATATTTTATCCACATTGTTTTCAGATTGGGTCACTCCAGTTTATCAGAGATCAGTTGTGATTCTCTGGTCTCAGCTCTGAAGTCCAACCCCTCCCATCTCAGAGAATTGGACCTGATTCAGAACAATCTACAGAATTCAGGAGTGAAGTTGCTGTGTGGTTTTCTGGAGAGTCCACACTGTTTTTCTTTCCACTGGATGCTGCTGATGAAGCCAGTAACCAGCTGTAAACTCCTCGCCTCCTCTGTTCTCTCTGCAGCTGGGATTGTTGGCTGACAGGATGAGTCCCGATGATCTAGATATTGCAGCAGCAGCTTGGGTAGAGAGAGAGTCTGAGTGGTCCAGCAGTGAACCTGACCACAAGCACTGCAGGTTCTAGGTGATGGTGTACAGGAAGAAACAGCTCCAAATTATTTAGATATACAACACTTTCTGGATAGTTTTATTTGTCAGGGTTCTTGATATTTGTATAATGTAAATCCTGCTCCTCCGTCCATGTGCGATGCTGCAGAGTGAAAAGACTCTGAACCCAGCTGATTGGGATCCTCACTTGTTAACTGCTTTGTATAAAGGCACCACCTTTATTCTACTATCTTGTTCATCCACTCAATAAGGGGACATGTTCTGTTTCTTGGCTGCATACACACTGTGCCTGATCTTCTGTATCTTTCTGTCCTCATTTCTGATCCAACTGTCCCCCAGCGTCACTCTGCAGTGAGATTTGCTGTTTTGTTATCAGCTCTTATTTGTAGGGGTTAGACATTCTCTCTTTCCTTTTGTAGCTAACCAGACACTTTTGATTGACAAACATTTCACATTGTCTGTTTGTAAGAATAAAACAGATAAATAAAAAATCAGTTTGAAGCTGAAGGACTCACAATGGATCATCAGGTTCCACTCATGTCCTGACTCAATAAAGCAGCTGACGACAGTAAGCGAACAAATCCTTCATTTTCTTTATTGGCTCCATCAACATGAGACGGTCCACACGGAGCTCATTAACATCAAGTTTCATCAAACGTCACTTCAGCTGCTGCTTTGTCTCTGACATCAAACACAAGTCGACAAAAGCTGAACTTTAAAGCAGCAGCTCTTTAAAGAAAAACACGTTTCTTTGGTTTCTGCACAAATCCAGAATCACAGAGATCAGCCACAACATTAAAACCACCAGGACTCAGCACGAACTGGTCTGTGGCTGCTGTACTCATTAAAACCACCAGGTGGTCTTAATGTTGTGGCTGACTGGAATAAAACCAGTGATTTAATTTAGAAAAGACGATATAAACATTTAGAAGAAAAAAAATCATTAAACTGAAAATGTCGACTGAGGACAGAGAAAACTAGGTTTAAAATAAATTCTCAAACCTTATTAAATGACCTTTAATGTCAAATCAAAGATCGTACAACAACAGGTTTCATCTGTTAGAAAATAAACATTTTCCTCCTTAAATTATTGCTGATGAACGAATAAAACCTTTTATTTCCACTGATGGTTTCGATTCTGAGGTGACGATAAAGACTCATGTCTCCTCTCCGTGGTGAAGTTTTAAACAACTTGTTGGTTCACACGGTCTGTGTGGACCTTCGGTTCAGGTAGGTCTTGATGTCATCGATGAGCTTGCTCTCCTCCTCCAGCGTCAGGTCCAGATAATCCTCCTCGTGACGAGAGAGGTCCTCCAACACCTCGTTCACCAGCTCGTCGTCCTCTGAGGAAACACCAGAGAAAAGTGACTCGTTATTCCTCTGAGTTATTCAAAATGCCCCCCCACCCTGTCAGCTCCGCTGCCCCAGTGAAGATAGTATGTTTTACCTGTGGAGGTGGAGGAGGTGGTGGGCTCCTCAGGGGAGGGGGAGGAGGTGGAGGTGGAGGGCGGGGATCCAGAGAGGCTCTCCAAGGGGAAGACGCCCCGGTTGTCCAGCAGCAGCTGAGTTGCTGACTGGACGTCTCCGCCCGTCCGTCTGAGAGCAGCTTCAGACGCCTCCCTCTCAAAACCCAAATACAGCAGCTGCAGAGACACAGAGGACAGACGTGAGTTCAGGAACACAGAGGTTACACGTTGATGAAGAAATAACAAAGCCATCATCAGTCGACGACTCAATGTGGTGACTGATAAATAAAGAGCAGAGCTGCCCTTTAATGGAACTAAAAATGAACATTTACATAAAAACAAGCAAAAAACAAACATTTACTGACAGAACTTTATAAATTAATGACAATCGATCAGCATTTGAATGTTTAAAAATAACAGGAAATTTAAATTTTAGTAAACATCTGACTTTTCTCCATTGTGTGTATGAAGGAGTAAATTTTACTGTGCGACTGCAGGAACAAGCAGGCTCAGTTCTCAGAACCTTATCCTGTTTAAACCACAATCCACGTACCTGCTCCACCTTCTCCGGACTGATCACCCCCTCTGTGTTGTTATTGGTGGCCTGAGCAGCCAGATTGGAGTCCAGCAGGATCTAAAGACGACACAGCATCGGAGAAAGACCGCAGCGTTAAGAACAGTTCAACCTGGGAACCTGAGGCGCACGTGAGCTCCTCTGCTGAGTCCGTTAATCCATGAGTTCTGCCTGTTGTGTTACTTTTATGTTTCATAAATACGTTGGTTATTTCATTATTGTGCATGAACGAAGAAAGTGGATCGAGTTCTGTCAAAGTATGAACACCTCAACAGGAAGGAGGCGCTAACACAACACACGCTTTAACTGTTCAGCTACAGTGACGTAACTGTGTCTCAGGGTTTAGATGCAGTGTTATGTGTGTACATGTAGAACTGTGTTACTGTGCAAACCTTTGCAGCATTACTGACCTCAGATTTAAATTACGTGTCAGCGTACACGTCTGCAGAACATCATGTATGAAATGACCCAGAATTATCCGCTAACCGTTGAGTTTCTCCTTCATTAATAATCCTAAAGATTATTTGGTTCCATTTCTGCTCGTTTGAGAACAAAGAAGATCAGCCGACAATGATCAGTGTGTGATTCACACATTTCATCCCGCCTATGATAACAAACCCATGAAAACACAGTGAACTGCAGATACTGACTTCACAGGCTTTGTTCATGTCTCCGTCGGCGCGGTGCAGAGCTCTGGCAGCATCTCTCCTGGAGTATCCCATGGCTGTGAGGGTGGAGATGTTGTCCATCCTCGTCCTCCTCTTCTGTCTCTCTCTCTGCTTCAGCTCTTCCTTCTCCTGAGAAACACACAAAACACAAGTTACAGCCAGAGATCAAGCAGCCAGAGAACACAAATCAGCAGAGAAACAGTAGGAAACGTCCATGTACCAGTCTACAGTTGGTGATGTGGATGAAGGCCTCCTGCAGGTCTCCCTGACAGGCTCTCAGTGCCAGTCGAGCTTCTCTCTCAGTGAAACCTGCAACCATCAGTTGACTCATTTTGTCTGAGTCCGGACACAGACGACCGTACAGAGACTCCACCTGAAGACAAACACGTGAAACAAGATCCAGATCTGCCATAAACACACAGACTTCCAGATGGCCAATCATCATTTCACACGACGGAAACATGAGTAGTTACTTTGGCCAGTTTGTCGTGAGCCTGAGTGTCGTTTCCTTCCAGGTAGGACAGGAGACTCTGGAGGAGGTACAGCCGGAGAAACAACACCTGCTCTCTGCCCGCGTTCCCCTGAGAACACAAAGTCAGGTTGTTCAGAGCTCTGGTCTCATTTCTCCCTGCACAGAAAATCTAACTAACCAGCAACAATAACAACTAAACTCTGCTGTTTTGGGGGTTAGGGTTAGATTAGGTTTTGAGGATCGAGGCTCGTGACAAATGAACCGCTCTAGAGTTTGTTCTGGTCTACACCAAACAAACAAACCTCACAGTGGAGTAAACCAACTGTCTTATTCTTTGACTTTCTGTCCTGTTTCCTGACCTTGATCATCTTCAGCCTCTCCTGCTCCTCTCCGTAACACTGCAGGAAACATCGCTCGGCTGTCTGCAGTCGATTCTTGGCGTCGTCCAGACAGGACAGAGCCTCCAGAGCTCGGTGACACCACACGATGTCCAGCTGCAGGACGGCGTAGTTATCCACGGCGGTGAGCAGAGCCGAGTCGCACTTCCTGTACAGAAACATCATTTCACAACACTTGAGATGTGGTCCCGTCTGTTTTTCTATGTACAGCTGTGAGACAGACACAGAGCAGGAGTCTGTACCTGAACTGCTCGTCGGCTTTGAGCAGGTGACACACGGCGTTGTCGTACTGTTTCCTCTTCATCAGAGAGCGACCTTTCTCGTGGAAACCCATGGCCAGGATCAGAGCCTGGAAACACCCACAGGCCTCAGGTAACATTACACCGACTCGTGTTCACGTCTTATTAAACTACAAACAATTTTTCTGTCTCTATCTGCATCTTGGACGTAAGTAGAGAGGGAAACGAACGATGAATGAATGTGTGTAACGACTCTACCTTCCTCTCTCTGTCGGGGATCTTCAGTGGGTTTCCCCTCTGGTCAGCGATCTCCAGGAAAGGTGTAGTGTTGGGGTCCTCGCTGCCATCTGACCAACACAGAACCACACACAGAGACAGATGTTTTAATAACCGGATCAGGACCAATTCAGCGTCCTTTATTGTCACACTTTCTGCATCCACACGTGAGGATCTGGGCAGACTCTGTGAACGTCTGGTCTCTGGACTGTCTGCAGTAACCTTTATGTCACTGCCTCTGACACGGTTCTAGAGAAGATGTTACGTTCATGTTTCTCTCAAATACAACAAATGAATGAACAAAACAAGGATTGCTCCTCATAAATGAATCGCTGCACCTCTCTCAGACAGGATCTGGAAGCCCTTCTCGGTCCTCTGCAGGCTCTTGTCCTGGTTCTTCTTCTTCTCCTCCTTGTTCTTTCTCTCCAGCTCCTCTTTCTGCATCTGCCGCTTCAGCTCATCGTCAGTGACCCTCAGCACCATGATCTTACTGTGATTCTTCACACCCTGCTCATCCAGACGCTTGTCTGACAGGAGCAAACACACACACACACGGTGTCACTACAGAAAGACAAAGAGTCCAACCAGACACGAGGCTTATTTCACTGCTGACAAGAATCATGGAAAAACCACAACACATTTGTTCTTAATTCTCTCCTGTGTATGACTGACAGATCAGTCCTGAACAGACACAGAGGGAAACACACCAGATCATAACAATAAAAAACATTCATGTTTAGTTTTTGCTTTGAATTAAATATATTTGGAATAATTTGACTGAGCATCTACATCTGAACAGATGTGCTACAGTACTACTCTCAGATCCAGTTTCTAAGACTGATGTGAGTTTTACAAACCACCAGGTGTCAGTGTTGCTGTAGTTTGAAGTTCTGAAGTTTTGAATCTTGTATCAGCACAAAGTTTAATCGACAAACATCTGATTCATCCACAGAGTTTGTGGGAACTCACCTGGACTCAGAGTTTTCCCACTGAGGATCAGTCGGATGTATCTGAGGCCGTGCGTCTCTCCGATCCTTCAGCAGAGAAACAAACACACTGACTCAGTCCATCCTCCAGTTCTTGTTTGATCAATAAGTTTGATCTCTGACATATGTGTGTGTGTGTGTCTGTACTTTTCCACCAGCTCCTGAACCAACACGTCCAGCCTCGTCTCCAGGTTGGTCTTCTTCTTCGGATCCTGAGAAAAAAGGAAAAGTGTCGACACTTTATTTAAACCGGTGAGATTAAAGTTTATCAGCAAGATGAAGCCTGAAAATCTCAAACCTCAAAGTGGTCGTCACTCATTTGATCTGACTGAAATCTTTCATGTTTTATATATTAATTTAAAACTTTTCATTTTCTGTCAGTGATGATGACGTTTTTACCTTCCTGACGTCTTTGGGCAGCACCAGCTCCAGCGTTGCCACATTCGTATCTCTGAACGTCTTGTTTCCTTTGCCTCTATTCACCGCCTGAACTCTGATGGACTCCAGAGCGTCGCCCACCTCCAGCACCGACAGAGACACCTGGGGGGCGTAGCGCTCGGCCAGTTCCTGGTAATTAAAAACGTAAATGTTAAGCTTTAAATTTTCCTTCTTCGTATCTATTTATATCATAAAATAACATAAAACCTTTTTCACATATTTCTACATCTACTCTGTGTATTTACTTCAACAGCACTGGAAAGTATTTTATTCTAATATAAGTAATTTAATTAACTTTACTATAGAAGGATATGTCAATGCAATACTACACAGTACTCTTTGGTTTGTTGTCATACTGTTATGTTACACCACATTATTTTAAAATGATGATGATGATACGTGAGTGTGTGACGGTCACTGTCTCACTGAAGCCGACCTGCATGTGCTGCTGTCCCGGCTGGTTGTTGTCGCTGGTGTACGGAGGGTTCCACAGCTGGATCTTGTCCTGCTTCAGCAGGTTCTTCAGCTTCGCCTCTGTGTTCTGCTCCTCCATCGTCTCTGAACACGACAGGAGAACAAGAAGACGCGAGGCGGTGAAGGAGAAAGTGAAAGTGTTGGACGGTTGGAGGAATTCCCCTTTGTGCTGGAGTTTGTTTGGTGACTCATTACAGCTCGAGGAAACTGGACCAGAGAATAAACCAAAGTGACCCTGATACATCAAACTGGTTTTACCTCTGTACAACTAAAGACTGGAGAGCAGCTGTTGTTAATCCACAGCAGGTCACAGCGGGAACCTGTAAGTATGTTCACCTGGGACTGGCCCAGGTGACGTCATGTGTGTGTCCAGGTACATGAAACACGTTACGAGCTCCTCTCATCATCCAGATGTTCGTATTTAATTTAACACATAGCAACTTCATGTTCAAATCTGTGCAAAGTACCAGCAGCTTTAAAAAGAAAATGTTGTCATGAAGAAGAAAACTCAGACCACGTGTCACGTTTCCATCTCATAAAGACGCAGTAAAAGTACAAACACACCGTCTCTGTGATACAGAAAGTACCATAAAATGAAGTGAAAGTATTTGTCTGATTACTGAGCTGAGTAGTTTTCAGATTCATTCTGAAGGTGAAGAAACGAAACTTTTAAACAGGTGATAACTCACCTGTGTGACGTATCAACAGTGATGAAATCCGACTCAGACCTGCTGTAACGTGATTACTGTAAATCACGTTCATTCATCTATGACCGTGTCATTAGAGACTTTCTCTTCACTAACACGCTGTTTTTAGCGGATAACGTTTCCTGTCAGCAGTGAAACAGCAGCTCTGTTGGCTGCTAGCTAAAAACAAACCAAGTTTCTCTGGTTTGATTCTTCAAACTTGTCAAACGTGATGTGAAATGTTTCCGTGAGTTACCTGGACGTCAGAGAACCCGGTGACACAGCGACTCTTCTTCAGAAAAGTCTTTAAACCTCGGGTTTACTCCACTTCTGCTCGATGACGATGATGTTTTGGTCTTTTTCTTGTTTCTGTAAAGAAGAGAGGCGCGGAGAAGAGGTCTCACTCTGAGCACGTTTAAGGAACCGGTTAACGTAACGTACGTCCGTCGTGATCAAACGGACACGTCGCCGCACGTCACAGCGAACAGAGAATCGTCTTCGCAAATATAGACGATCTTTTCTTTGCTATGGTGGTATGTGAGGGTCAAATAGCAAAATGTTTTTTTTAATTTAACGCAAAAGTCAAAGTGAAACGAAATTCAATGAATTAAATTAAATAAACAGAAATTATTTTTATATATATACAGATGTGACATACTGTCACAAGAATAATCCAATAAAATTGTCTTATTGTACTGAAATCAATGAAGGATTTTACAGATTTTAACATCAAAATAATAAAAAGAAGACTACAATTCTATTATTTTAACCTTTTATTTTGAAGTGAATATGAGAAATAAATGATGTATAAATAATATAATAATGTGTAATAATCCATCAAGAATCATTATTTTGATTTGTATTTTATTTGAGAATGAAGAATGAAGGAGAATCCAAAAAGCCAACTGACTTATTGGCTAAAGAACTGTTCAGTTTCTGAAATACAAAAGAAATCAAGAATGATTTTGTAAATTTCACATTCATTAACAGACAAAACTAATACAGTTCATTGTATATTATCACACTTTCTCTTTTAAACAGTAGTTTGGACAAGTGGTTTCAAACCTGAGGCTCCAGACCCCATGAAAGAAACTCTGGTTCAGTCTGAGGGAGATTAAAAAAAACATCAGTAACTAAAACAGTTAATTAGAGAAAGGATCCTTCTACACAGTGAAAACTAATTTGTCTCACAAGTTTAACCTGCCACTCGCCACTGTTTCACACAGCCAGTGTCTGTAAGAGACCACGACATAACCTCTGACATCTCACAATAACAACAGACTTTTCTTTAAAAGTGAACCGTAACTTCTAAATAATGTTTTTCTCTTCATCTGCTCCAAAACTGTTCAAACAAAACTAGACTCCACTATATACACAGGTGAAAACTGTCAGGAACCACTACAGTCCTTCACTCGTTTTCTTCATTATCTATTGTTTATGATCATTATTTCGTTGGTATCATGTCTGATCTGTCAGCAGATTCTGTGGAGGTAAACGTTTAGCTGGACCCAGAGATTAATTAAACAATCTGTAGTTTTAATGAATAACTAAAGAAGATGCAACAAGTCAAATCAATCAGCCTTAAAGACTGTAGTTCACTCTGGAAACAAAACTATTGTAACTTGCTGCCCGTGTTCTTGCATTTTCTCTGGTCTTCATTAAAACACACAGCAAACAAAAATACAGTTGAGTTGACAAACTCATGAAGTTCTTTATGTTCTGAGAGAAGAAAATAACGACTGTAACTCAGTAAGTTGTTCCTCAGCAGGCTGAAGGTGAACTGGACTTCAGGGTCTCTCAGAAGGAGGAGTACATCCCCAGCCTCTTGGCGGCCTCAGAGATCCGTGGGGTCTTCCTGCTGGGGAATGGGTAGTAGTTCTGGCTATGCTGGACCCCCGTGGACGAGCCCTCACCCCCTGCACTCAGCTGCCTGGTCAACCTGTTTGCCGGGGCTGAGAACTTCCTGGAGCCCCTCCAAGTTGGAGTGATGCTGGTCTGCAGGACACCATTGCTGGATTTTGTTTCTGCAGACTGGGTCTCTTTCAGGTCTTCATGAAGATTGGTGGTGGAGCTGCTGGGAGAGCCAGTGGTGGAGGCGACGGGTGTGGAGCTTTTGTCAGAGCTGGTTCTGGAGTCAGGAACCAAACTCTCCTGTGAATAACTGTCTGAGCTGCAGACCGAATCCTTGTTATACAAACTGAAGGAGCCGTCTGGAGGACCTTCTCTGGATCTTTGCTCTGAAAGACTCAAGGATCTGGTAAGAGAGACCCGGACTGAATCCACCTTAGAGCTGTCAACAAAATCTACTGTGGATCTCTCAGAGTCTGGATCCCCTCTGGATCCGCACACGTTTGGGTGGTTCTCCTCTCTGGTGCTGAACGAGCTGCAGGGAGACATTTCTCTGCAGCTGCTGAGTGAATCTGGTGTTGAATCCACAGAGAGTTTTCTGGACCTTGACTCCTGCTGGGAGCTGCCGGCCTCCGAGGAAGAGGAAGAACATCTGTAAAGAAAAGAGACAAAAACCTCTTTGTATCACGTTTCTTTTTCTCCACTGCTGTATCTGAGAGGCCGGACTGAGAGGACCATCAGACTGCTGAACCCATGTGAGTCTCTAATATTTACAGTTTTTGTAGGAGACTAAATAAAAACATGGCAGTTTTTTGGTTCTTATTGTGCTCATGATGTCTGACTTGAACTCGAACCCACCTGGAGGAACTGTCAATGCTGGTGTTGGTTTCTGGGGAGGAAACTGGGGGCTGGACGGTGTCAATGGTGCAGGAGTGCCGGTGGAGGTCCAGGTGGACTTGCCAGGGGTCGTAGGTCGTCGCGTCGGGGTCAAAGGTTATGGTGGGCGGAAACGGACTCAAGACCTGAGTGACGGGTACGACGCTGACGGCGTCTGACAGCTCCTCAGACACTGGAGACACAGAGGTTTACAGATGTGATCATGAGATAAATCCAACAGGTTCTATTCGTTCCAAAGTCTGTTTCAAAGAGTTTATTTAATCTGACAAAATAAAACGTGTATCTGACGGGTACAGCATTTTCTTAGTGAGTGAATAATTAAACTTCTAAAAGGCCAAACTGAAACATTCAGTTTACTGTGACAGAAACCGGACTCAGAGACCTCTTGGAGGTTTGTGATAAGAAATGACGTCAGGAATCAATCATCATAATCGTTTGCTGCCAGTAGATGAATAGATTCAGTTCTACATCAAAAACACATTTTATATCCTGTACTTTAAAATAGTATTTTTTGTAAACATGTTTCAAACTTTGATTTATTTTTATTCTTTTACAGCACAGCCATGCTTTTATTGTGAAATCCGCAGCAGGACGTCCTGGTCTTATTTCCGTCAACTTGACGTTTCCTTCAAAAGAAAACTAAACATTCCACAGGTTTAAAACAACATTTCCTCCTGAAAAACTAAACGTTTTATCCACAAACTCGTTTCCAACATTTTTACCTTCTCTGTTTAAAACTAAATCGTTTCCGGAAGAAAAAACGCGCTCGCGGAGCCGCGCGTCAGATTTGTCCGCAGGTAAACGCTCACCTGTCCTGAAGAGAAGCACCTGGGTCTCTGTCTTCTGTTTCCTCCTGCTGCTCCTGTACTGTTCTCTGAGCAGAGACACGTCCATGTTCCTCCTGCTCCGCTCTGCCTCTCCTCCTCCTCCTCCTGGTTCCTCCTCTGGCAGCAGCCGCTCCTTCTTCCTGATCCCTGCAGGAGACACCGGACACACAGTGACCTCTGACCTACACTTCTTAACGAGCTCCCCTGACTTCAGGCTGCTGCAGACTAGTCCACATCAGGCCACATCAGGCCAGAGCTACAGAAACCAGGAAACCAGTCTGTCCCAGTCTGTCCCAGTGCACAGCTGGTATGAGGAACTTTAAAAACCAGTCTCTCCTTCAGCTGATTTCTTTCTAAGATCATTTACTGCTTCCTGTTGCTGCAGCAGCAGTGAAGTGCCTCTGCTTCTTTTTACTGCATGAATGTGACACGTGTCTTTT
This sequence comes from Ctenopoma multispine, assembly GCA_034779795.1. Classification (NCBI taxonomy): domain Eukaryota; kingdom Metazoa; phylum Chordata; class Actinopteri; order Anabantiformes; family Anabantidae; genus Ctenopoma; species Ctenopoma multispine. The sequence goes on along the minus strand of JAUYWH010000012.1, from coordinate 12,131,759 downwards.
ATTGATCAGAGGCAGATTAATAAAAATCCAAATCCAGTAGAATCATCAGATTTTATTGATTCTACTCTGCAGCATTTAAACTCAGTCACACTGTAAAGTGATAAAAGCTGCAACATTTCATTCATTAATCAGTTAAAATGAGTAATTGTACTCGTGTACTTTTACTTTTGGTACTTCAAGTATTTCTGAGCTGCTTGGTACTTGTACTTTAAAAGAGTATCTGCCCTGTGGTGGTGATACTTTTACTGCAGTAAAGCTGGTTTAATGCTGAGCTGTTGTAGTTCATCGTGTGTCAGACGTAGTTTTAATGCCATAAGATTGTATCAGTAATGTGGATCCTGCTTCCTGTTCATCAGACAACTCGTTTATTTGTGATCAATCACTGAAGCTGTTGTACAGTAGAACTGCAGGTTCCTGTGTGTGCAGTGACGTTACTGTAGAAACTATATGAAGAATAATTTCTGTGTCTTTAACTTAAACTTTAAGTTTAACAGCGTTTTTCTCCATCACACATTAACCAAACAGGGAAGAAATGTTTGAATATGATCTGAGTTTTTTTTAACCAGGTCTGAAACTAAAATAAAGCCGTTAAAGAATTTAAACTAAATATTGTGAGAAATGATCCTTAAATCCTTCATTAATCATCAGTACATGTGAACCTGCAGCTTCGCCTCCTGTTTCTCAGCCCTGCACACCGTCTTACAGGGATTGTAGCTCCTCCCACAGTGTTTCTGTAGGATTCACATCATTTATTCTGCTTTAACTGTTCGTGGGTAGAAACATGAAACAGAAACACAAACAGAAGTAGAGTCCAGAGGTTTCAGCAGCGCTCAGACACCAGAGTAAACATACGGATCATTTCTCAGCAGCTGTGACGTGTGTTCATGTTGTAAATGTGAGCTGGTTTTACCGTCCAGCAGCTCCCAGCGGCAGCAGCAGCAGGACATCCTGTTGGCAGCAGCAACACACCTACTGCAGGTGTTTTATTCCCTCAGTAAAAACCAGCTCCTGCAGCACATGGACTGATGGTGCGTTTAAGGTCCTGTCTGGAAGCTCCAACAAACCAAAACCTGCTGCTAAAATCCATCAGAGTGAAGCCACAGTGTTTGATTCCATGTAAAACTCCCAGAGACGAGTGTGTGTGAGGTGTTCACCTGCAGACAGGAAGCTGCACTGGCACAACCACACACACACACACACACACACACACACACACACACACACACACACACAGCAGTCTCTGACTTTGATCGGTGTGTAAACAACGTGCGGCGTTGACCTTTCCGTTCCACAATCAGTGTGTTTGACAGCAGAGAGCAGAACAAACAGAACTTCACCATCAGTCACTCTGAGCCCTCGATCAGCAGGATTATATAAGAGTGGGAGGAGTGAAACTCACCTGGTTCCTCACACAGGTGAACCAGGGACACCTGAGCCCGGTCTCAAACGGATTCTGATCACTTCAAATGTTTCATACCAGCAAGGATCCAACAAACAGCAGAACCATTTATCACTCAGTGGATTAGACTGATCCAAACAGCACTGATGAGTCTGGATCAGAACCAGCAGCGTAACCAGGACTCACAGAACCACACAGACTGTTTCTAACCCAGATTTAACATGTATTTACTTTATTTAAGCTGAGAGCAGCTATTTCATTGTTAAACTGTGTGTGTGTCTCTTTAAATCTTTGACCCCTCCTCCTCCTCCTCCTCCTCCAACTGTGTCTGCTTCCTCCTCATGGCCGCCGCGCGGGACGCTTCTCCTCCTCCTCTCTACCTGGGCCTTGACTTCAGCACCCAGCAGGTAAACCAGCTGCTCACCTGTCCGTCCTCCACCTGTGTGACGCGCGTCGCGTCGGGGCTGCGTGAACGTGCAGGAGGACGATTTATCACGCATGAGCGGAAGCAGCAGGGCGGAGAGTTTGTTTGTTTGTTCTGCAGAGTTTGATGATGATGATAATGATGACGATGAGTATGAGTCTGCGGGCGTCGTGACGTCACGAGTCTGAGGTTTAATCAGAGTTTCCAGCTGCTGTCACACACGGACCCGGTTCTGTGCTGGACTCTGGACTGTGGACCCGCAGGACAGTCACGTGCAGTGACGAAACAATACTAATACTAAATCTCTGTAAACTACTAATACTGGTACTAGTAATAAGTACTAATTAATACTAGTATGAGTATTAACACGAAAACAGTTAAAGTAATCACAGTACTTAACAGTCTAAATGTTCATCTGTAAAGTACCTGAAACTGTCACATACACGGAGTAATGCAAAGTACACACGCATCAAATGTATTTAAGTATTAGTACTTAGTTACTGTACAAACTAATAGAAACTCGTTTTTAATGTATAAATATATATGTATTTATATATAAGTACTCTTCCTGTGTTTCCTCTGCAGCTGAAGGTTCTGGCGATCGATGGAAACCTGAACGTTCTTCATCAGGATAATGTTCAGTTTGACTCCGAGCTGCCAGAGTTCAGGTAACGTTCCCCAGCAGCTAGTAGTAGTAGTAGTAGTAGTAGTAGTAGTAGTACAGAGACGCAGTATAAAAACACACATAAGGAGATCAGGTGACGTGGGAGACGTGTGTTTCTGGACCTGATGTGAATGTTTGACTCGTGTTCTCCTCCGTCAGGATCAGACGTGTTTAACTGGATCTGTAGAAACAAAAACCGCACATGAATAGATGTTTTATTTTGGTAGGGAACTGTTCTGTTCTTCAGGTGTTTTATTGTGAAACAGAATCAGCTCAGTTTTGTCATGTGATGCTGTTTGTTGTGTGCAGGACTCAGGGGGGGGTTCACATCCACGCCGACAGACTGACCGTCACCTCTCCTGTCCTGATGTGGGTCCAGGTGGGTCCAGATGTTTCCCCTCCTCTGCTGTGTCTCCTCCCGCTCCTCTGTGTGGCAGGGTGACGTAGAACAAACGCACCTCAAGCTGCTGATGTTTGTTCTTTGTTGTTGGTCTGTGAGCGTCCTCAGGCTGGAATGTGATTGGCTGTTTGTTTGTGTCCCTCCTCAGGCTCTGGACCTGCTGTTGGACAAGATGAAGAGGGCGGGGTTTGACTTCTCCCGGGTCAGTGCGCTGTCAGGCAGCGGCCAGGTGAGACACCAACACCTGAACAGACTGAAGTAAACGTTCAGGTCCACTAAAACCGAAAGACAAAGACCAACACACACCACTGTGTAAATGTTACTGTGTTCCTGAAGCGTGGTTCTGGTAAATCTTAAAGAAAGTGAATGAAGTTTGGTTTTGAACTGTTTCCTCTCTGTCTCAGCAACATGGCAGTGTGTACTGGAGAAGAGGAGCGTCGCAGACTCTGAGCCAGCTCGACCCAGACCAGGATCTGTTCCGGCAGCTGCAGGTCTGTGTCTGTCGACAGGGACGTTCTCTGTGTGAGACAGTGAGACCTCTGGACCTGCTCATGTCTTTGTGTTAACAGGACAGTTTCTCCGTGTCGGACTCTCCTGTGTGGATGGACTCCAGCAGCAGTCAGCAGTGTCAGGACCTGCAGGCAGCAGCCGGAGGAGCCCTGAGACTGGCAGAGATCACTGGGTCCAGAGCCTACGAGGTCTGTCCACCTGTCTCCACCTGTCTCTGTCTCCACCTGTCTCTGTCTCCACCTGTCTCCACCTGTCTCTGTCTCCACCTGTCTCTGTCTCCACCTGTCTCTGTCTCCACCTGTCTCTGTCTCCACCTGTCTCCACCTGTTTGGACACTTGTTTCTGTTTTTCCTTGTGCTTCAGTTCAGTAAATGTTTTTTTGACGTTCATTTCTTTTAATCTTAATCTGAATCTGAGAAAAATATTTAGTTTCACTCTGTATAAAAGAAAAATGTAGGAAATAAAATCATCTCAGACGTTTTAACATGATTCAGTGAAACTGGTTCATATTTCTACACGTTCAGCTCGTCTGTGTGTGACATTCTTAATCAATCACAGATCATCTTTGTTGTGTAAACATTTAAATGTTCCGAGTCGTTTCAACATCACACGACGTTTATTCATTAGAATCTGTTTTAATGTGTTTTTCTGTCACAATAATTAGTTTGTCTGTGATTAAAATAAAAAACTTCACACTGAGTCCAGTTTAATTGATTAAACTTATTGTTCCTGATTAATTATCGTTAATTGTGCTGATTTTTCCATTTAAAACATTTATGTTCGTTTAAACGATGAAGTGATGATGATGATGAATCTGTGTGTTTGTCTTCAGCGTTTCACAGGAAACCAGATCTGCAAACTGCAGCAGACGCGACCAGAGACGTATCAGGAGACTGAGGTCAGAGCATCACGGTGACCTTTGACCCCAGGATCAACTGAGACCTGTGATCTAGTTTGATGGTTCCATAAACTGTGTGTGTGTGTGTCTGTGTGTGTCTGTGTGTGTCTGTGTGTGTGTGTGTCTGTGTGTGTGTGTGTGTGTCTGTCTGTGTGTGTGTCTGTGTGTGTCTGTGTGTGTGTGTGTGTGTGTCTGTCTGTGTGTGTGTCTGTCTGTGTGTGTGTGTGTGTCTGTGTGTGTCTGTGTGTCTGTGTGTGTCTGTGTGTGTGTGTGTGTGTGTGTGTGTGTGTGTGTGTGTGTGTGTGTGT
>JAUYWH010000012.1:12057205-12069910 GCA_034779795.1 Ctenopoma multispine | reverse complement strand
TTTCTTCAGCTCTCCGTCTGTTAAATCTTCCATGATGCTCATGAGCTCCAACTCCACCTCCTCCATCTGGGCTTCCTTCTGTCTTCTGACAGACTTCAGCGTCTTGTGTGCTGGGACAGACACACTTCCATCATCAACTCTTTGAATCTGTATTGGTGTCAGTGGTTGGGTAGCAGGAGTCCCTGCTGAACCAGGACCTGAAGTGGAAAAAATTTAATTTAAATTTAAATTAGGTAATTGTGTTCATTAAAATAAATCAAAGAATCCACAACTGTGGTTTGTGACTTGAATTTTTTTAAGCTTTTCTGACTTTTTTCTCAGAATTTTTTAAACTGTTTCTGAATTCAGAAAAGAAAAGTCAGAACTTAAAAAAAAGACTGCACAATACAAGGATATCAAATTAGATGGACTCATAACTACTGCTCTATTCTTATCTATTAATTATTATTCTATCATCAGGGGGATGAAGACTTTACCAGGTAAATCAATCCGACGTTTCCAGACCACTGTCTCTCTGTGGTCCTGGATTGTTATGCTCACTTCCTCTGTGTTTATAGGCAGGCGGATCTCAAACGTTGGATGGTAATTTGGTCCAAACTCCAGATCAAAGTCCTCTTCCTGAAAACCAGTAGCACAGAGTCAGGATGCTTATAATAACCAGTATTGTAACAGCAGGTTCATGGATCCTGTTAGTGACTCACCTCAGGCTGGATCATACAGGCTGTGGGACAGTGAACAGTGTAACGCTGACCTTCAAGAAGTTTGCATTTCGAAGGTGCCTTGATGTACTTAGCATCTAGGTGTTGTGCTCTGACCTGTAAACACATCAGAACATCTTTATTAGAGTGTTTCTCCTCAGTTTTATTCCATCACAGAGCAGAGTAGAACTACTGATCCTTTGCATCAGAGGTGTTTGGGTAACATGGTTCATAAAGATGCTTCTCTGTGGAGGTTTTCTGGCTCCAGCTAATATGAGATAACACAGTACATCTCACCCACCTCATTCCTGAATGGACAAATATTTTCATGTCCCCATCTCTGGACTGAAATTGAAGTTGTAACATAGAAATTCTTACCTCTGTCAAGGAGATGTTTCTTGGTTGGAGAAACACATTGAGGCGCTGTCTCTGTGTGTTTAGATTTGGTTGTTCTAGAAACACCAAAACTTGGCATTTCACTGGTTTCTTCTTGTTCCAAAACCTTTTGACAAAATCCCAGACCAGGCCAAAGGCCGAGAGATGAGGGACTTCGACGACCACATGAGTGTCTGTGATTTCCAGCGACTCCAGGAAACTTATTCCATCATCGGTGATGTGGACGACAGACAGCAGGGCTGTGAAAACAGAGACATTTAACTGACAACTTACCTACATCACTGATGACAACTTTATTTTATATCTAAGGTTTCTATGAAAAGTGTCCAGGTTGGGAAATCATTTAACAAAAAGTATTTATTTTTAACCTCTAACATGGGAATAAACAAATCTTCATTTCTCTTAAATTCTGAGATCTCCTTTTTACGGAGACCAGGAAGGGACTAGTGGGGGAAAAAAAATTCAGTAAAATCTCACTAAATAATTTCACAGAAGTTTTCTTTTTAAAAAGAAAAAGTACTCCCAGGTCAGTTACCACAGACACGACAACAAAGTTACGCATACGACTGCATTTGTAGAGATTTATATCGAACTTGGGCTCAAAAATAAAGACATTAAATTGGTGCTTGGCAGTAAACAAGGTTTACATTTAGGTGAGAGACACTTAAAGAGAATACTTAGCCCAAAGGGCTACTCTAGTCAGAAAACCTAGTCTGAACTGGCAGTACCTGACTGCAGTACTGAGTGGAAATGGGGCAATGCATATTAATTAACACACAACATAAATTGGGGTAAATAAAACATAAATATATTTTTTTATTTGACTTATCCTTTTCTGTTTCCTAGTATCCACTTTAGTTCATTTATTTCCATGTTTAGATTCAGTGACATTTCTGTTTCTTAGTTAGTTTACTTGTTTTAGTTTTGTGAAGGGCGCTCGCAGTGTAAGAATTCCATTGCCTGCTGTAACCATTGTGTTCATCTGTGTATATGGGCATGAAAGTTTGCCTAACCAGTCCACATGTGTATTGTAGATTTGAAAAAGGCATTCAACAGTGTCCCTCCGGGGATCCTGTGGGGTGTGCTCCAAGAGTATGGGGTACATGGCTTATGAGGCTTTCAGTCCCTGCACTGGAGCTTGGTTCACATTGTCTATTGAAGCTGGACTTCACCAATTCTGTTCATAAGTTTTATGGACAGAATTTCTAGGCACAGCCAAGGGACAAGGCACTCACTGAAGCAATCTGCATACGAGTGTGAAGCGGCGGGAATGACAGTCAGCACCTCTAAATCCGAGGCCATGATTCTCAGCTGGAAAAAGGTGGAATTAACTCTCTGGGTTGGGGTCAAGTTACTGTCTCAAGTGGAGGAGTTCAAGTATCTTGGGGTCTTGTTCATGAGTGAGGGAAGAATGGAGATGGGAGATCGACAGACGAATTGGTGCATCCGCAGTAACGTAAGCTCTTCACAGGTCCATTGTGGTGAAAAAGAGAGCTGAGCCAATAGCCGAGGCTGTCGATTTGTGTTTTTACCCTCACCCACGGCAACAAGCTCTGGGTCGTGACTAAGATCACAGACACAAGCAGCCAAAATGAGTTTGCAGGGTGGCAGGGTGATGGGTTTGGTCATCCGGGAGTAGAGTTGCTGCTCCTCCGGTTTGAGAGGAGTCAATTGAGGTGATTCAAGCATCATTCAAGTTTTCTGGGCATTTCCCATTGGGAAAAGGCCCCAAGGCAGATCCAGGACATGTTGGAGGGATTATGTGGGATTATGTCTCTCAGTTAGCCTGGTAATGCCTCAGTCCTTTCAGAGGAGCTGGTCAGGGAGAGGAATGGTATGGGCTTCCCTGCTTAGGCTGCTGGCCCCGGATAAGCGGTTGATGATGGATGGATGGATATGACAATAAAATTCTTGAATTTATTAGTTAATTTAATGTCACTAGTGCCTAGTGTTCTAGACACTCCTCAGCTCCTGAATTTCACAGTTAAATTTATTGTCGCTCTAAAATCTGGGCTCACAATGACCAATCATTTTCTTACCCTCCTTTGTTTCACAGTGTGGGAGGTGGAGCTGACAGACAGCGTCCTCACTACACTGGATATCAAACAGAGGACCTGCAGGCGTCTTCCCAGCTGGTTGGAGGAGACTCTCGTCCCATTGGACAGTCCTGTACTGTAGCTCCGCCTCCTGAGTCATAACAAACACCAGTCCTGTCACAGTACACTGGAACACACCTGAACCAGGACACCTGAACCTGCAGGACACAGAAGAGATGATTGCAGTAAACTTTTAGCCTTTGATTAAAGAACAGTTGCAAGAAAGAGTAAGTGAACAATTTTTTGATTTGCTGAAACAAGAAGGAAGGCGTGGTTTAAAGCCAACTTGACTTCTAAAAACACACAAACTGCGTCAGTCTGCTGTTCACAATTTGCTTCTACTGACCATGTATCACAAAAGAGACCTCAGAAAAGCTATGATCAAGACTTGTTGTTTTGTGTGTAGCTTGAAAGATTATTTCATCAGTTCACAGTTTAACAGACTGTCCACAGTCTGTAAATTTAGCCTGTAAAATGATTTGGTTCTGTGGCTGCTCACCATAGAAGTGGGCACCCAGACAACATCACTCCAAAGTATCCCAAAAAAAAAAAAGATTTTCAGTGGCAACTGGACTTGTAGGTCCTAGACTACGTTTCACCCTCCATTCCAGTGGGCTTTCTCAATTCTGACTGACTGGTTGGAGTAACAGGTTTATAAATCCTGTGGAGTCCTTAAGTTGTTAGTACTCAGTGTATTTACAGAAATCCTGAAGTTGTATTAAATACTTTTCAATACCTCCTGGATATTTTTTAAAATCAACATGACATTGAGCTGCAGCTGTTTTAATCAACAACCTTTCTAACTTTTAAACTGATTTTCAGATTTTTAAATCTGAAAATCAGATTTTGATCATGAGACCAAGGCTGTCACAGATGTTGGAGTCAGTTCAAATAATTCTTCAGCTGCTGCAGTTGGTCTCCACCGACTGTAAGACCTCAGGACATGATGGAAAACACCTGCTCTCACCTGATCTAAGATCTGGTTCAGGTGTTGGATCAACAATAGGAGTCAGAGTTTTCACTGTGAACATTATTTTACGTGTATTATTATTTTATGTGACTTTTCAGAAAAGCTGCAGCAGTTTTTAACTAAACTGTTTAGTGACAGATTCCTTTCACCTCACTAAAATAACTTCTGCACTGATGTTTCAGCCCTGACAGTCAATATTCAAAGTGTCTGCCTTGTGTTTCCAACGTTTCCTCTAACATTATATTAGGAATGTGCCCCCCCCCCTTTCTGGCTGGTAATAAGTATTCAAATCTGTCTGATCATCAGAGAGGCTGTTTCCACATGACGTGTTGTGAACATATCAAACTTTTCACATTCAAGTGGGTGAAGTGTAAGTTAAGTTAGTTCATTAGGTTGAAGGTTAAATGATTTGTTTACCTGTATGACATTCTTCCAGATTCACAGTGCTGCTCAGGTGTGAAGACCTGAGATTAGAAAATGTGCAAAATTAGTTTCAATACACAGAGAGATTAAGCAAAAAGAAAATATCATGTCTGAAGATTCTCAGTCGTCCTGAACTCAGATCAGAAATGACAAGGTCCAGATACCAGTGAACAACATTTCTTCATGTCATGTACAGACAGAAAGATTCCAGCGTCTACTCAACATCCACTCTTCACTTGATCATCTCTTCTCAAAATAACAGTTACAAATGACTAACATTTTCAGTGAAATGCTTCAACACAAGCTAAAGCTACAGGAGTACAAAGCAGCTGGTGGTTTCATGAATGAGGAAAGAGAAAACAGACATGTCTATTAACTCTACCTGCGAAGGCTCCATCAGAGCATCTCTACACACAAGCTGCTGCTGTTTCAGACTCTCTGGATCTTCTGGACACACATCAGACTCTGTCATCAGTCCAGCTTCTTCACTGAAATGTAAAGAGTCTTCTGTGGACCACTCTCTCTTCACATCCTGCTCCTCTTTCACAGAAAAACTCATCTTCTGGATTCCAGTCAATGTGACAGGTGAACCTTTAACACTGGAGATCGTAGACATGTACAGACATGACACTGATGATGGCTCCTGGTCTTTTGGCTTCAAATGTGTCTATTTTACCTGCTTCCTTTATAATCTAGTACTAAGTTTAAACACACTTGACCCAACTGAATTTCTAACTAATAAACCTGATCTTGGTCAGATTCAGATGTTCGACTAGAGCCAGGTTCAGGGTAGCTCTCCATGTATTGGAGTAGCAACAAGGATTCTGCTGTAGGAAGTAATTTCTCTTTAATAAATATATTGTATATTTATAAACAAAGTATTAAATACTTATTAGGAGCAAACAGTGTAGTTGCAAGTATAGATCAGTGACAAGGTTTAGTTGTGATACTGTTAACCTTCATGAAACAGTATATATGTCATGTGTTAGCTGGGAGCAAAGAAGCTGATGATTAAACCACCAATGATGAATAATGAAAATGTGACTGATGTAATCCTCCAATGTTCTCTCAAACACATGCTAGTCACTGTAGGCCTGATATCAGCACACCACAAACCTCAGAGTCTCCAGTCTAAAGTGTGGACTCTCCAGAAAACCACACAGCTGCTTCACTGCTGAATCCTGCAGGTTGTTGTCACTCAGGTCCAGTTCTGTGAGATGGGAGGGGTTGGACTTCAGAGCTGAGACCAGAGAATAACAGCTGGTGTCTGATAGTTCACACCTTTGAATACTGCACTTACAGGACACATAAAAAAGATAACACATGTTACAGCCATTGTCCTTTATAGATAAGGGATCTGCAAAATGTTCACCCCCGTTGGAAGTGTTTTGGTGAAGAACCCAGCCAATAGTTGCTTTATGTACAGTTTTTCCCATCCCAGAAGATTAAATCTCATTCAGAGGAGTCCGAGGTGTCTTTGTGTCCTCCCAAACTAGTCCTTTTTCTTGCACATTAGATTAGATTAGATTAGTGCTGCAACTAATGATTATTTTAATAATCGATTGATCTGTCGATTATTTTTTCGATTAATCGATGAATCTGATAAAAAACAAAAAAACAAGAAAAGCATTTATTTCCAACCCTGTTCTGTCTCCCCAGTGTAAAACCTAGGTTCATCACTTTCTGGGTATTGTGGGGAGGTGAGACATTCACACTCTCTAAGGTAACCACAGGGGTTCCACATGGCTCTGTCCTTGGACCCCTCCTTTTCTCACTATACACTCACTTGGTAACATCATCCATTCCCATGGCCTTTCATATCACTCCTATGCTGATAACACTCAGCTCTATTTGTCCTTCCCACCAGAGGATACCACTTTGTCGACAAAAAATTCAGCCTGCCCCTCAGACATATCGGCTTGGATGTCTGAATTACACCTCCAACTGAATTTGTCCAAAACTGCTAAAACTAACAGCTACAAAGTCTGCCAAAAGCCTTGGAGTTTTGGATTGATGACAAACTTAACCTGAACGAGCATGTAGCTGCGACCTCCAGATCCTGTAGGTTTACTCTCTACAACATCTGTAAGATTAGGCCCTTTCTCTTCCAACAGGCTGCACAGCTCCTTGTCCAGGCAATGGTCATCTCCAAACTCGACTATTGTAACTCTCCTGGCTGGTCCGAAATGCAGCAGCCCGCCGCACCAGCACCATGAAGTGCTGTGGAGATGGCATCTTCAGTCGACCTGTTGGTACGGTAAGCAAACTAGTGGGGGTCAAGTGTTGGGGGTGGGAAGGACTTGAAATGAGCCAGAACCAATCTTTCGAAGCACTTATTGATGATGGGAGTGAGTGCCACAGGTTCATTCAGGCACTCTAGAGTGGTGACTTTGGGTGTCGGCACAATGCTGGTGGTTTTCAGAGATGCAGGGACAACCCCTGGGTCAGTGACAGGTTGAAGATGTCAGTGAAAACACCAGAAAGTTGTTCAGCACATACCTTAAGCACACGACCAGGAATGCCATCAAGACCAGCAGCCTTATGTCCATTCACTCTGCACAGTGCAGCCTGAACAGCAGAGCAGGAGAGTCTGAGGGGCTGCTTGTCCGGTGTTATTGTGGTTTTGATGGCTGTTTTTTTGTTGTCTCAATCGAACCGTGAATAAAACAAGTTGAGCTTGTGAGGTAGGGAGTCATTCGTGGCTAAGGGGGCTGTGTTAGGTTTTTGTAGTCTGTGATGGACTGGATGCCTCGCCACACGTGAAGAGGGTCAGAGCTGTTAAACTGTTCCTCAATCTGCAGTTTGTGTTTCTGTTTGGCATGTCAAATGCCCCTTTTCAGGTTGGCCCTGGATGAGCTATAGGCCTCAGCATCACCAGATCTGAAACCATTGTCACATGGTTTTAGTAGGAGCCTGATCTCCCAGTTCATGCAGGGCTTCTGTTTGTTGGTACTAGCACTGCTGACACGTGTGAATATGTTCCAGAACGGATGATATGTATGTTTCATAGTCCAAGTCATCACTCAGTTCTGAGGACAACCTCCTGTAGGCATATTTACACATGTGCCATAATCGTTCCATTGCATAATGGTTTTAACTGGACTCCCAGGGAGATTCGTTGGCTTGGAAATGCCCTTGTATCCATCCCCCGACTTGTGCATTTCAATAATCAAATTTCTGTGTGTTCTGCTGTCTCCATGATGTAGTTCTTGGCTAGGATACTGATTCGCCACTAACTGGCGAATCCAACCATTAAACCAACCATTACTTTAAAGAGGTCTGAAAGGTCAAATTAAACTATGATTGAAAAAAATTAAAAGGTGAAGAATTCCAAGTGGGGTGAACACTTTTAAAATGTAAAAACTGTAAACAACTGACCCCAGAGTCTCCAGTCTACAATTAAGATTCATCAGTCCAACACAAAGTCGCCTCACTCCTAAGGTTGTCAATTTGTTTCTGTTCAACTGCAGCTCTTTCAGATGGGAAGAGCTGGATTTCAAAGCTGACGCCAGAGAAATGCAGCTTTTATGTGTGATCCCACACTTCGACAACCTGCACAAAGTGAAATATTATTATCTACTACACCGTATATTATTATTGGCAAATAGTATTCTGCTAAGGAGGATCACAGATCCCCTACCCCAGAGTCTCCAGTCTACAGTGTGGACTCTCCAGAAAACCACACAGCTGCTTCACTCCTGAATCCTGCAGCTCGTTGTAGCTCAGGTCCAGTTCTGTCAGATGGGAGGGGTTGGACTTCAGAGCTAGGACCAGAGAATCACAGCTGATGTCTGATAATTTGCATTGCATAAGTCTGAAAGAAGAACAAATAAGTTGGCAGATCATTTCTTTTGTGTTTTCCATAAATGTGGATATTTGGGTACTTTATAAAAATAATAATAATAATAATAATAATAATGCTGATAATAAGTGATACTTCATTATTATTTATCTCCTTGGGGAAATCTTTTGTGAACAGGCCGCCCCTTTTCAGGCGCCAAGATTTCAGAGGTCAATGTCCAGGGACACAGTCAGGAATCAGGGGTAACTGGGAAACAAACCACCAACCCTGGGGTTTATAGACCATTTACAATTGCCAACATACCTATAAAGTTGTATCCATGCCAAAGGCAGAAAAGCACCAATAGAAAATGCTGCTGTACATTATTGTTGGGTTGATTGTTGTCCTTTTAAATTATGTTTGCTGGAATCTGTGTTACGAAGTTTAAGTATTTTCTCTCAGTACCAAAGCTTTGGACCTGTACAGACCTCTAGCTTTACTGATTTATGAATTAGGTCAAATAATCCTGAATGGGTTTGAATATGAACTGCTGCCAACATTAAGCAGGAATTTTTTTTTACCCCAGAGACTTCAATATACAGTGTGGACTCTCCAAAAAATCACATAGTTCTTTAACTCCTGAATCCTGCAGCTCGTTGTAGCTCAGGTCCAGTTCTGTCAGATGGGAGGGGTTGGACTTCAGAGCTGAGGTCAGAAAAGTGCAGCCGGTTGTTGTTATCTCACAGTTATTGAGACTGCAATTACAAGACAAATATATCAGACATACATTAGTGAAAACATACTCTGCACATCAAAACAATACATGCAATACAGTGCCTCTATACTCTTGGCATTGGCGAACTAGGCAGTCGCCCAGGGTGCCACTCGCTGGAGGGGGCGCAGTTTAAGCCCTAAAAAAAGTTGCTTGCAAATATCGTCAGTCACGGGTTTTTGAGCCTGTTTTCTAAAGTGTAGTTACTTATTTGGGCTTTTCTCCTTGTATGAACCCTCATGATTCTCTCCACAATAAAGTGAAATGCAATAGTTGGTTGTTTTACAGTCGGGACCCGTCTACAGCCCCGTTTCCTTGGTTACTGCGTCCACCTTAGTGGGCATGCACCCCCCTTCACCCACCCACACAGAGACACACACCTCCACCTGACAGAGCTTATTCCTTAATAGGTGGGGAACATATGGACAAATATATTAAAGAGATGGGGAAAGAAGCCGTGAAAGACTGGATCCGACCTCAAAGACATTCTGCTGATTTAGTGTGAAATAAGCTCATCAGAGGTGGGTAGTAATGAGTTATATTTGCTTAGGTTTTTGAAAAAAAAAGTACTTCTAAGAGCAGTTTTACTGCACCATACGTTTCACTTTAACTTGAGTAGATTTGTAAAGAAGAAACTCTTCTTACTCTGCTTCTTTGTGACATCTGTCTCTTTACGTGCAATACTGTAGGACCCAGCACTCTACTCTGCACTGTCACTTTACAGCCACTAACTGTGGATCTGCACTGCTATGTATGTTATGTCTTTTTATGTTCTGCCTGCGGAGACGGTATTCAAGTAAGCATTTCATTGTGCTTTGTACACTGTACATTTGAACTAAGGGTAAATCAAAATAGTGATCTTACTGTCAAAGCAGATCCTGTGAAATGTTTGTATGAATTCAGATCAGCCATTAAAATCTAGTCCACACATGTCTAAGTAAATTATAATCAATATTTCACAATAATTCAAACTCATGGTAACTGGACTTGAAGCTAAATGTTTCAACCTAACAAGTAAGAAATCCAGTTGCCAGGACTCAACTTCCAGATACCTTCACAGTAGTCTACGTGTTACATGACATAACAGACAGTGAATGAAAAAACACATGAGAAATGACGCAGTTCAAACATACAGTGTGTTACCTACTGTAGGTGTTGGTTTCAAAAGCTTTTTGCTGTGAGAAAGTGAGATTTAGTGTTTCTTGTGCCTTAAATTGTTATTTTGTAAAGATGTTATTTATTTTTAGTAATTTTAGTTTATTATTCTGAAATACTAGAATGTGCACATTATTCTGATTACATACATTTTTAAATCAGTAAATCATATAAATTAGACATTCCGATCAAACAGTTACACATTACTTGAGTAGTCTTTTTATCAAGTACTTTTTTACTCTTACCCTTGTTGAATCGGATAAAAAACAAAAAAACAAGAAAAGCATTCATCTCCAACCCTGTTCTGTCTCCCCAGTGTAAAACCTAGGTTCATCACTTTCTGTCTTAAACGCCCGGGCCGCCCGTAACGTTTCCAGAAATACACAGAACTCCTCACTGTGTAAATGTTCATACGGATCCTTTTACGCGACGTTTCCAAACGCAGAAACAATTCTGAATACAGAATTCTCCTGACTGTACAAATATGTCGTTTATTGCTAGAAACAGAACAAGGAAAATGCGCTAAAGTCATAGAAGTAGATGGTTTCGCTTGCTTACAATCAGCTGTATAGTTTAATATGAAGGACCGCGGTGTGTGTGTCTTTTGGGGTGACGTCATGTTACGTGGTGTTGTGGTATGTTTGTGGTTCATCAGCTCAGTTTCACAATGGAAACACTGGAGCGCGTTGTCCTGCTAAACCATCGTTGTTGAATGCGCGTCAATTATAACAGTCCGTGTGAAACACAAACGGAACTTGCTGTTTAACGCGAGTTATATGACGTAAACCTCAATTCTAGATAAAATGTCTCGATCATTTTTTCTAATCCTTGCAGCCCTAAACTATACCACCCCTGCTTTACTACTGTTATTAACGAGCTAACGATAACGATGTTTGTCAAGCTGGATAACAAGTAAACACCAACACCAGGGACATTACGTTCCTCACTTCAAACGGAACAAAAGTAGGATTCTGTAATGACTTTCCCTAACTTTACAAGTTAAAGAATAAATCAAATGCCCTTTGTCTATAGATTATTACAATAATATTGCTATCATGATTAAATTTGGTAACAACAATCGTTTAGTAAAAACATACACTCATGACCACCCTAACACATACACAATATAAACAATCTGAATAGACATAGCCTACAGTAAAACTCAAAGTGAACTAACCTCAGAGTCTCCAGTCTACAGCGTGGGCTCTCCAGCCCAGCAGACAGCAGCTTCACACCGGAATTCTCCAGATAATTGTTACGCACGTCAAGTTCTCTTAGGCAGGGATTTTCCTTCAAAGCTGAGGCCAAAATGGTGCAATGTATGTCTGACAGCTCACAGTCACAGAGCCTAGAAATACAGACATATGGTCAATATCAGATTCCTGTTAATTAAAGCCGAGCCGATAAATCTGAAAAATCCTACATCTGACATCTTTTGCTATTTATAAAGTGTAGATCTGAAAGGTCCTGATTTTTTTCAGTAAAACACCTCACAGGCTAAGTAAGGGAGTTCAGACATCTTTCGGCATTGCAATAGCACTTCCCAAACAAATTACAAGGAAAACACATTCCTTGTAATGTGCTCTGGCCTTTGGTTGGATCCATATCTCTACTTACCAAGCCTTTTTGCAGTTCCTCACTGCAGGGATCAGTCTTTGTTTTCCCTTTATTGATGTGTTGTACTCCTTCAGGTCCAATTCATCCAGAACCTCCTCTGACATCTGCAGCATGTAGGCCAGAGCTGAGCACTGGATCTCAGAGAGTTTCTTCTCAGATCTGTTCTCTGACTTCAGGAACTCTTGGATCTCCTTAAATACTGTGTGATCGTTCATCTCCATCAGACAGTGGAAGATGTTGATGCTTCTATCAGGAGATATATCATCACTGTTAATCTTCTTCAGGTTGTTGATGATTCCCTGAAGGATTTCTGGACTGTTCTCAGTCTGACCCAGCAGACCTCCTAAGAGTCTCTGGTTGGACTCCAGACAGAGACCATGAAGAAAACGAACAAACAGGTCCAGGTGGCCATTTTTACTTTCAAGGGCCGTCTCCATGGCTCGTCTTAGGAAAACAGCTACGGATGAATAAAGGGCCAAGTATCTGTCATCACCTTCTTTGTCATCATCATAATCATCTTCATCTGTGTCCATGTCACTGTCACTATCATTATCGTCAGAGTCGTCATCAACAATAAATGAATTATCAACTTCGTCATCACCAGAATCTTCCAGAAAGTCCTCCAGAACCTCTGTCTTCCTGTTGGTGTAACAGTGGAACATGTAGACTGCAGTCAGAAACTCCTGAATGCTCAGATGAACAAAGCAGTAGACTGTTTTATGGAACATCACACTCTCTCTTTTGAAGATCTCTGTACAAACTCCTGAGTACACCGAGGCCTCTGTCACATCAAGACC
>JAUYWH010000012.1:12041035-12054571 GCA_034779795.1 Ctenopoma multispine | reverse complement strand
GCACACTCTTGGCATTCTCTCAATGAGCTTCAAGAGGTAGTCACCTGAAATGGTTTTCCAACAGTCTTGAAGGAGTTTCAGAGGTGTTTAGCACTTGTTGGCCCCTTTGCCTTCACTCTGCGGTCCAGCTCACCCCAAAACACATTGAAGGAGAAGGTGTGTCCAAACTTTTGGCCTGTACTGTATATATAACATTTGTGAATTATAATGATCATTGGTTTTATTATCTCCTATCATCACTAAACACATGTCTACTATCTCTACCTCTCCCTACTCCTGATCTAGTGTACAGACAGAGATGGCTAAGATGGATTTCTCTTTATCTGCTTCAAACACTTGAAACAACCTGCTGTGAGAAATTAGGTTAAATCATTTGGTGTCTCAGTCTAAATTAAAAACCACTGTAAACTCTGATTATCTGCTCGTCTCTCTGATTAATGCCTCTGAGCCTTGATACTGATTCTGTAACCTTCCTGTTCTTAGTCCATTCAGGCCTTAAAGAGCATCTTCGAGTACTGTCTCTTACTTTGTGTCTGACGGTCCAGGTCCATGACTGAGGTCTGGAGGTGTGTCTATGGAAACGTCACTCTTCATGGACACACAGTTGGATCCTGGAGATTGTGGTCTGTCCTCCACCACCACCACGTTGTGGACTTCAGTCAGTCTGAGAGAGAAACAGGAACAACACGTGTGTTAGAGAACAGGAAGTAACACACACAGAGAAACATCAGCACCATGTGACAAACACGTCCAACAAAGACACAACACACACACACACTTGAGTTTAGTGTGTGAATCATTGTCATGTCAAGTATTTCTCTGCAAATTATCAGAGAAAATGTCTGCGTCACCTCTGAATTCATCCTGCTGCTGACAGCATGACTTATTTAATCTGTAAAGATCAGTGAGTCTGTTTCAGAAGCAGCTGCAGTCCAGGTCATGACTCTACCTCCACCATGGTTCACATGATGAGTTTGTTTGATCTGAATCATGAGCAGGTTTTTCTTCACAGCTCTCACAGTGTTTCTGTTATCATATGTTATTGTTTCCTCATTAAACCTTTTTCTGTGGTTGATGCTCAGTTTGTTTCTTTCAGGACAACTTACAGGAAACAAACAGTCCAAACATCACGTCTAGAGATATTGTTATGTTGGATGATCAAGTTGTGGAATAATAAATGCTGATATGAAAACATGTCTCAGAGCTCTTAGACTGAAAAGAGGAGAAACAGCTCAAACCCAGCTCAGCGTGTCTGAGACAGACAAACAGATAAAGAATTGTAGGTCAGAGTTTCAGGTGTTGACTGTTACAGTCAGTGACTGTAAACTGTGACAGCTGCTAGTGAAGAAACAGGTAATAACATGAAGTGAAGCTGCTCATCATGTGACCAACGTTACTGTTCAGCTGTGTGCAGCAGCCTCTGTGCTTTATACACTTAAACCTATTCTGATGGTCTGATTCACACCTGGACTTTTTATTAGAACTGCTCCTTTTCATCCTTCATGCAGCTGAGCTCTGCTGTACAGATGTTCTGCTTTTTATCTAAAGAACATTCATGGTGTTTTTGTTATTTGAAAACCTCCATCCTGCTCTTGTTACTGAGATATTAAAAAAGAGTGGAAATATTAATGTCATTTTTATTTTTCCAGGTCAATGTTTAGAATGTCAGTGGTTCTATTTCCACATCTCTATTTCATGTCTCTGTTCAGGACTTCCCAGCTTGTTTTACTGTCTATAAACCAGAGTTTGTTCAGTGTCTCTGGTTGTTTTTTACATATTAAGTATTTGGTTTCTGGATCTTTACTTTCCTTGTGATGTGAGAGCAGCTGTAACAAGACAAAACTATTTCCCTCTGTGATTATTAAAGTTTTACCAACCAACTTGAGTTTGGTGAATGAAGCTTGTTTGTGTGTCTGAGTCGACACTTTCAGAGAGACTGGATGTTAGACTGTGATGATAATGTTGGATTAACACGCGTTTCCTTCTTCTTCTGATTCTTTACTGATTCTACACAGAGTCTGAAGTAACTACACACTTTCTCCTCTACAGTTCCAGGAAACTAATCGGCCACAGACAGACCCAGGTCCACATGGATCATCCCATTGGATCACATTAGTTTTTCATCTTTTTAATCTGTCCACTTATTTCTAATTTTTATTTGGTCAAATGAAGTTTAAACACATTAAAGGAGCAGGTTCATGTTTTTCTTGGGTTATTTGTCTGCTCTGACCTACAGAAGAAGATTTTATGAAAACTCACCGAGTCTCAGACGTCAGTTTCTCCTCTTCTCCTTCTTCTTCTTTGGGGTTTAACGGCAGCTCTCATCCGCTCCGTTGCACCACTGCCATCTTCTGGATTACTGCTCCATCAACTTAGAAACCCTTAAAGTCTTGTAAATACTCCAACTGATTTTAGAAACATAAATATCTTCTCCCTCCCTTTGTCTGAATTTAAATGACCTAATACATCTTGGAAAGTTGGCTGCCCAGTTCTCTACAACAGTTTCTCTTCTGCTTCACTGGTTCAAAATGGAGACAAAAATCCAAGATGGAGGAATAACTACGCAGTTTTCCCAGTTTCCTGTTCTACATTTACCGGAAACCACAGAGAGGTCTACGAGCCAGGAGCCGCGGACTAGTTCTAAACAACCTTTTGGTGTCACGTATCGTTCTTTCTCTTCCTCTACGTCCACAGCAACAGGATCACAGATTTGATTTGGTTTAGCAGATGGAACCATGACTTCAAAATCCAGACAGGTAAACAGAGCTGGCTGATACCCCAGAACCATAGCGGCAGGTACTCTATCCAGACCAGATTCTGAGACCGTGAGGACGGATCCCGACCACAAGGGAGACGCAGATCAACCTCGAGTTGCTGGTTCAATCACTCCATCTGGCCAATGGTTTGAGGATGAAAGCCAAAATTTGGCAGCAAACTGGGGGCCATGAGCAGAGACGACGTCATGGGGAGGCCGTGGATTCTAAAAACATTATGGACCAATAATTCAGCCTTTTTTTTTTAGCAGAAAGTAAGTTTTATTGTTTTTTGGCAGAGGCATGAAATAGACATTTTTGAAAACCTATTGACTATAGTGAAAATACAGATATTACAATAAGAGGGGAAAAGGCCAGTAATAAAACTGAGGGAGATGGGCGTCCATGGTCTGGGGACAGTTGAGGGGTGGAGTAACCCAGAGGCTCAGGGTTTCACATACTTCACTGAGGAAGTCCAGCATTGCCACCCTGCCTAGACCTCTCACCACTCCTTTGCCCTCTATTGTAAAATTTTCTAGATCTATTACCGACTTAAGATCTGAAGCCTGTTTCACTCTATTGAAGCAAACTGGTTTGAAACCGTGTCAAGGCTTGTATCACGGTTATATACGGCAGTGAAAACTGGTAATGGATAAAAATGTCACTTCACACACACGTCTGCATTAAAAATGAAACCAAAACATGATCCCTCCTCATAACCTCAGTACCTTACTTGCCTAAACCCAACCTATACATTTAAGAGATAAGATAAGATAGGACTTTATTGATCCCACAGCTTATATTACAGAGATAGACAGACAGACAGACAGACAGACAGACAGACAGACGGAAACTTTATTAATCCCTCGGGAAGGTTCCTCCGGGAAATTTTATTTTTAATAGCAAAACACCGACTTCCAGCAATACAAGAAAAGCAAGTGAAAAATCAAAGTATAAAAGAGAATTACAAATTACTACTAAATCAAAACAGACAAAATTGCTACTAAATATCAAAAACTAACAACTTAATACTGTGGAAATAAAATAGAAAACTAACTTAACAATGTAGAAATAAAATAGATGGTAGTGGTATAAAATTCCTGGGTTATTGCACAAGTGTTTATGTCTGGTCAGATTCATTGTTCCTGTTCGTCCCCATCCTCCTGTTCGTTCCCTCTCTTCCCCCCAGTGAGGAGTTAAACAGTTTGATGGCGTGTGGAACAAAGGAGTCTTTAAGTCTGTTGGTCCTGGACCTGGGGAGAAGCAGCCTGTCGCTGAACATACTCCTCTGGGTGTTGATGACAGAGTGCAGAGGATGCCTGGCTATATATATATATATATATATATATATATATATATATATAGTAATATATATTAAAACTTTAATCGAAATTAACGTTCACAATGAGTCAGAAAAGCTCTGCCTAGCCCCAACTTCATTACCCATCATCCTCAGATCCCGTCTTCTTCCTGTTTTGATGACTGTTTTGAAAGTACACAGTAGTACTACATAACTGTGTGACTGAGTTAATGGATAAATACTCCCCAGCTTCTGCATTTAGCAAACCCATAAACTGTATGTTCTATTTTTATGAGATATTTCTTTTTTACATTTCTTCCTTTAACCACTGTCACTGGGTTATTGTGAGATATGACTATACCCCTCAGTGGTCAATAAAGTGTCATGTTTCCTTGCTGAATATAAACCACATATCATTTATATTTACTCCACATTGGAGTCAAAACTCTTTTGTCTTCTCACGGTGCTGAACATGATCCTGTCCTCTGAGTGTCACTGGCATCAAATTTAAAATCAGCAAATGTAATGAGAAAAATTCAATTTGAACACATCTTTACCATTTACAGTTTAATCTAGATTTGATCACAGAGTTCTCTTCTTACCTACATTTTACACAAACTGTGTGAGCAGACAGATTCACTCTGACACTAAGGTGACTTTATACATGTCCAACGAACCACCATCTCTCTTCCTCCACTGTATTTTAGTCCACGGTGTAGTTTTTTAAATCTCACTGCTCTTTTAGCTCCCATAAGTTCTGTTGTATTTTCCCAACCTACCCCACCACTGATGGCCTCAGCAAACTGGTCCAAAGGTCCTGACAGAAATACGATTCTAGCTTCAGACTTAAAGTTATTTCTGTTTGGGGAAATTAAGTTGTCATTAAAGATGATTCCTCTCACACATTAAAACTGATTAATCCAGTTTAGCTGCTGAGTCTGAACAAAAATACATTTAAACATTTTTATGTTCAAAAAGAAAAAATCCTCCAGATTTTGTATTTATTGTTTTAACCAGCAGCAACATTTACAGCAGGTGTCTATTAAACCAGGTCTCATCTCATCTGCAGAGTTACTGTAATGACAGTGAACACATCACGCTCCATCTGCAGATGTTTAGTTCTGTATAGTTTGTATTAAGATACTACATTTCCCAGAATCCCTGTGGGCACGTGAAGTTTCCAGTGTGAGTCTACAAACTACAGAGACATGAACAACACATGAATTTAATTTACGATTAAATCTTTGTACAGATTATTTTCACACTTTACAACAACTAAAAACTTTCTGTAAAACAATTTACATCTTTATATTAGATCCTTGTTCTAACTTACTACAGCAGATCAACATTTAATATAAACTTTTTTTAAATTTCATTAAAACTGTGTGAAGCTAAATATTCTCAGTCATCCAGGTCACGTTTATCCCAAAAAGGTCAATCAGTGACATCTGGACTTGTTTTAGTTCCACTGAATTGAGACGTTCACTGGTGCAGAATTGAGAAAGCCTCTGGAACGGAGGGCGAAACGTCTTCAAGGAACTAAAACAAGTCCAGTTGCCACTGAATTACCTTTTTTGGGAAAAGGCACCAATGAAAACATCACAGGCCCCGCCCCCTTTGTGACATCACACCGTTCATTAAATCTCTGCAGACAAAACCCCCCAAAAAGATTCTGTCTGAAATAAATAAAGTTTGTACAGGAGCTTCAGGAGATTTCTGAACCAGGTCACAGCTCTTTGTTCGTATAAACAGTTGTTACTGAAACAGTTAAAGATGAAGAGATCACTCGTAGTTTAAAGGAGAAAAACCTCTGCTGGATCTTTACCACCAACATGTCCATGTTACAGACCCTGATCATTACCAGGTTTAAAACCAAGAGAAACTTACTGATCTTCTGATGAAGTGTTGGAGGACAAACAGCTGATAAACAAACATGAGGAGTTTTTAATCCCTCTGGGATCAAGTTTTTTGAATGTCTCTGTTTTTCCATCTGAACTGTTTGTTTACTTGTTTTTCTGTTTCCAGATCAGCTGGAGGCTCAAACCCAGAGAAACAAACAGCTGACGTGAGACCTAGTCACATGTTAAATATGCTCAGTGCTTCTTCCAATCACACGTTGGCTCTCTCTCTTCTTCTGTGGTGCAGTGAGTCCAGGGAGACCCAGTGATGATGTCACTCCACCTCCCCCTGCCCCTCCTTCCCTGCTTCCTCTCCTTCACCTCCTCCCTCCTCAGTTTCACCTGCCTCCTCCTCCTCCTCTGCTCCTCCCTCCTCCTTCACTGACTCCTCTCTCTCCTCCCCCTCTATCTCCCCCTCCTCTTCCTTATTTTCATCACCTTTCTCCTCCCCCTCCCCCACTGTCTCACCTTCCTCCCCCTCCTCCTCTGCTCCGTTGGGCTCTGCTGTCTCCCCCTCTGTCTGTCTCTCTGCTGTATCTCCGTCTGTCTCACCCTCTCTCTGTGTTTCTGTCTCTGTTGTGTCTCCTTCCCCCTCTGTCTCCCCCTGTTGGCAGGTCTCTGCCACTGTGGTCTCCAATTCTTTACCAGACTCCTGATCCTGGTCTGGAAATGGTTTAGACGTAATTTCTGTGTCTGCACGATGCTCCTGCTCCTGCTCCTGGTTCTGTTCCTGCTCCTGGTTCTGGTCCTGGCTCTGGTCCTGGTCTGCACTAGGTTTAGATCCTGTCTCTGGTCCTGTAGAGTCCAGAGGTGCAGGCTGAGGGGGTAGAGACTCCTTCCTCCCCAGACCTGCCCGGAGAGACGGGTCAGACCAAACAGAACTTTGGATCAGTGTTTTTCTTTCTCCTTCTGATTTACTGAGTTACAGAGAAATAAAGTTTTTACCTGCTGGAGTCAGAACGAGCGCCTGAAGGATGTCGGACAGAGAAACAATGCCGACGATATGAGACTGATCATCCACAACAACAAGCCTGTGAACCTGCACACAGACACACACATACACACAGACACAGTCAGTAAGACCATCTGATACAGTTCTAATGTATTTATACATGTACAAACATGTTGTGATAAGCAGGATTCATCATTACCTCTATTGTTTAGTGTCCAGATAAATAAGATTTTATGTTATGATCAACTCATTATTTCATCACCTCACTGCTCTGATCTGTTCACATGGAGACACCTCAGAGAACCTGCTGGGGTCCTGGTGTATGTGTGTGTCTCTGTGTGTGTGTGTCTCTGTGTGTGTGTATGTGTGTGTGTCTCTGTGTGTTTGTGTGTGTGTGTGTGTGTGTGTGTGTGTGTGTCTCTGTGTGTGTGTCTCTGTGTGTTACCTCGGCCTTGACGATGCGGTCCACGATGGTCTCCAGTGTTTCCAGTTTGTTGCACTTCATGACTCCTTCAAAGTACTGGGACCTGTGTCTGAGAGCCTGAGTCACCGTCACGTCCAGGTTGTTGTAGGTTTTCTCTGCAGCCAGGTTCTGTTCTCACACACACAGACACACACACTCAGGTTTCCTCACACAGTAAACAGTCCACTCTGATAAACCAGGACCACAGATCTACAGGTTTACTCACGATCACGTCAAACTTGGAGTAGATATCCACCACTTTACCTGCAGACACACACATGACAACGCGTTCACACTGACCCACATTAAACCACATCTCTCATCAGCACCAAGTGGTTCTGTTGTCATGGTTACCATTGTGGTCGACGACGGGCAGGGCGGAGACTCGACGGTGTGTGAAGACGGACAGAGCGGTGATCAGCGGAGTGTCGGGGTGGATGTAGGCGATGTTGGTGTACGTCCCCACACAGAGCTCCTCCAGAGTCTGCTTCATGAAGGCCGGCATAGGCATCTCACACACCTGACGCACACACAGAGACACACACACACACACACACACACACAGATTTATTTCCATCAGGTTGGATCAGTATCTGCTGCAGATTAACAGCTGTAACCACATCTGTCTACTAGGGGGCAGTAAACAGGTTTACTGTGTATAAAAACTACATAATATGATAATAACAGTACAAAGTCTGCAGTACTGAACTGAGACAACAGGAGACGACACGTTAAACTACTGTCGTTAAACGACGTATTTAGTGAAAGTCAAAATCAAGCTCTGCTCTCTGATTGGATGTTTTCTCTTCCTGTATTTATGAACTGTGTCAGACTCAACACACACATAAAACTGATTTCATGACTCAGATCCTGTCACTGATACAGGACCAGGTCTGACCCGCCCCCCCTCTGATCCGGACTCACAAACAGCTGGAGGAACTTGAGGATCCTCTTGTGGGTGAGGATGTAGAGAGCGTTGCCGCTGACGGGGTCGATGACGGGAAGACGATGGATCTTATTCTTGATCAGAGAGTAGACGGCTTCAAAGATGCTGACGGGACACCACAGAAGAAGAAGGAGGAGGCGGAGAAGAAGAAGAAAGATGAGTTTAATTAAAGGTTTAATTTACAGTTACACCTGTTTTCTCCTCACCTTCTTTCCTTCCTTCTCTCCTCATCATTTCCTACTCCACTTTCCTCGTTTCCTCCCCTCGTTTCCCTCTACTGACTGTAGCTGTGTATATGTCTGTGTGTGTGTGTGTGTGTAACTGTGCGTGTGTGTAAATGTGACTGTGTGTGTGTGTCTGTGTGTGTGTGTAAATGTGACTGTGTGTGTGTGTGTGTGCGTGTGTGTGTGTGTGTAACTGTGTGTGTCTCCGTGTGTGACTGTGTGTGTTCAGGTTCAGGTACCTGGCGTCAGGTGAGATGTGGACCAGAGGTTTGAAGGTCTCCTGCAGGTACAGCTCTGCAGCATCAACACACATGTTGTTATTAACACGTTAACAACAGGTGAAGTGTTAGTGAGGAGAACAGGTGAGAGGTTCTTACCTCTCCACGTCTCGATCTTATGCTCCTCCAGCTCGTAGATCTGAACCTGACGGAGACAAAGACGCTAACGTTAACTAAAACGTTTAAGGAACATGAAGCTACGTTAGCTTAGCATAAAGAGCAGGTTCCATCTTACTAGTTTCATAAAGATGATGTTTTTGTTTTTCTACAGACGGTGTTTGAACGTTACACAGCAGCGTCAGTCTGCAGCAGAGAACAACAGGAAACTTACTGTTCAGCTGCTCACATTAAATCTCTGCTGGAATCATCACGTGTGGCTCAAATACTGACTTTAGTCTGACTGAGTCCACAACAGGTAACAGTGTAATAAAACAACACTAACACACAGCCGGTCATTAGAAATAATGTCACTGTGTGTGTGTGTGTGTGTGTGTGTGTGTGTTACCATGGGGGATTTGTAGTATCTGGTCAGGATGTTGATGAAGTCTGTGATCGTCAACATGCCTGAAAAAACAGGAAAGAAATACTTAAAAAAAAGATTTAAATTATGAAGATGATAAAATGTGTGTCTGTGTGTGTGTATCAGTGTGTGGGTCTGTGTGTGTGTGTGTATCAGTGTCTGTGTGTGTATCAGTGTGTGTGTGTGTGTGTGTATCAGTGTGTGTGTGTGTGTGTGTGTGTCTGTCTGTGTGTATCAGTGTGTGTGTGTGTGTGTCTGTGTGTGTGCGTGCGTGTGTGTGTGTGTGTCTGTGTGTGTATCTGTGTGTGTGTGTGTGTGTCTGTGTGTCTGTCTGTCTGTGTGTATCAGTGTGTGTGTCTGTGTGTGTGTCTGTCTGTGTGTATCAGTGTGTGTGTCTGTGTGTGTGTCTGTGTGTGTGTGTGTGTGTCTGTGTGTATCAGTGTGTGTGTGTGTGTGTGTATCAGTGTGTGTGTGTGTGTCTGTGTGTGTGTGTATCAGTGTGTGTGTGTGTGTGTGTGTGTGTCTGTGTGTGTGTGTGTGTGTGTATCAGTGTGTGTGTGTCTGTGTGTGTATCAGTGTGTGTGTGTGTATCAGTGTGTGTGTGTGTGTGTATCAGTGTGTGTGTGTGTGTCTGTCTGTCTGTGTGTATCAGTGTGTGTGTGTGTGTCTGTGTGTGTGTGTGTGTGTCTGTGTGTGTGTCTGTCTGTGTGTGTGTGTGTGTGTGTGTGTGTGTCTGTGTGTGTGTGTCTGTGTGTCTGTATCTGTGTGTGTGTCTGTGTGTGTCTGTGTGTGTCTAACCTCTCTCTGTTCTCTTATTGACACTGACTGTGTGTCTCCACCTGTGGTGCGTTCAGGCGTTTCAGATCAAACACGTTCTCCATGTAAACCAGGCGGCTGTGAAATGTCATCAGTTTCACACAGAGTTTCACAGCCTGTCTGAGCTAATGAGCGGATGTTGGACCATCCGGGTGGAAAACCATCTGACACCATGTGTTAACCTGTTGGAACAGGAGCCGTTAGCGTCGCGGAGTTCAAGCTGCTCCCGACATCGTTACTCACATCTGATTTTCATCACCTGATGCTTGTGTGTCTCTGGTTCATGTGTGGGAACCAGAGGACCAGGACTTGAGAACGGGGACACGTCTGAAGTTAATATGAGATGTCAGTAGTTCGAACTAGAAGATTCTCAGTTTTTCTCCTTTTCACAGCTCAGACTCGGACTCTGTTATTTTAATCCAAGAGAGCATCTGTCCACATGAAAATCTCTGCTCCATCCAGATTCTGTCTACAGACTTTTGTCCAGCTGATTCAAAACCTGGTTCCACTTCAGAAACCAGTGTCGAACAGGAACCAGGTTTCTCTGATCCACTACCCAGCTGAGGACACTGTATCGCTGTATTGTCGGACCCCGTCCATCTGGTTCTGGTGCACGCTGAACACGGGTGAATAACTGGACTCTGGTTCTGTTTCACACTGTTTCACACAGACCTGCAGATTAAATCCTGTCAGACTGAACCAGATCCAGTGTGTGAAGACAAACGTGATGAAACATGAACGGTACTGATCCATTATTAACATGTGTCACTGCAGGCTTTCAGAAACAGCCCATAATCATTTGTCCTGGATTAAATATTGATCTGGTTTTAATATTTATTGGGGCTTTTAGGCATCTGTGCGCGCTCAGCTGGAGCTCACAGTTTAAAAGTTAAGAAATAAATAAAAAGTGAAGCTGTTTAACTTTTAACATGAAGCTGAGAGACGACGATGCGTCTGGACGTGATGGTTTAAATGGACGACAGATTGAAACGTGAACCTGCGTCTCTTCATATTTCTTTCATTAAACATCAGACGTCTTCATCAAAGAAACATTCTGACACATTAACATTTAGAAAATAGATTTTCATCTGTACGGAGCAGCTCAGTCGATGTTTGCTGATCGTCTGGGATTTGACTTTTTAAATATTACAACAGCTTAAATTTGTCTTTCTGCTGCTAAAAGCTTCTTCAGAGGGTAAAGAGAGAGACGGAGAGTTTCAGAGACTCATTTCAGCTGACGAAGGAAACAAAACCGTCAAACTGACATAGTAATTTATTTTTGTTATTATTATAATGACACATTATTATTATGATTATTACGATTATTATTATGGTCAGTCAGATCCAGGTTGCTGTTGTTGTTGGACTTTAAACGTCCCGTTGAGTTTGAATCATCATCAGAGCGTCGTGAGCCATTTTGATGAAATATTTAAAAAATACCTGGATGAATGTGGGTAAATGATTATGAGGGTATATGAATGTCGTACGACTTGAAAAAACGTCTAGATGACTCATTTATTAATGATTTATGATGAAACCTGAAGACAGGAAGTGAAACTACTATATTTTATACCTGTGACCTCTGACATCAGAAATTGTACTACTGAGAGAAGATGAGGCTGGCCACGTCCTCATCCCCATTAGGTCAAAGAGAGTGTTGGAGAACAGAGTCCAGAATAAATGTACGTCAGCAGAGACCGGAGAGTTTCTTTATTCATCACAGACATGAGCTTTGAATCATTGATGAGCCTGGACGGAGAAGTCACAGGTCAGACGGGTCGTTCTGCCTTTAAAAGGAGAATTTCACATCCACAGAGAGGACACAGGGTCTGGATCAGGGTCTGGACCAGGGTCTAGATCAGACAGGTTTAGTGGGTTTGGTGAGATGTGTAACACACGTATTGAAGGTTTAGATTCTGGTGTGAAGGTTGGTTTAAATTCTTCACCTTTGTCCTTTACCTGCACCTGGTCGGTCAGATCCAGGTTCCTGAGACCTGGAGAGTCCATGGTAACCACCCTCTGCTAGAGTTTCACTCTGTTCAGTTATGAACTCAGACCAGACTTTTCAGATCCCAGGTCCCAGACCTGTTTCAATAAAGACAGATAAAGTAAAGTATAAAGAAGAAGAAGAATAAAACTTTATAAGAATGAAAACCTAAAGTGCAGAATCAGCTCCTTCAGTTGAAGATAATTTATTTTTTCTACTCCAGGTAACTTTTGTCCTCGCAGCAACCAATTATATCATCATGCTGACATTTAACTGGTCACATAACTACAGACCAGAACGTGCAGAGCAGAAGACTGTGGCTGGTGATCTTGGAGGCGAGTGTTTTACCCGGGTGGGGGGGAACCCAGCTCCTGAACCGGTCTCCAAACCCACCTCCTCACAGAATGTCACAGAGACAAGGAGGAGACCAAGAGGAGCCAAGGGGACGACAGTAGCCTCTCGTTAAAATACAAAACTGTGTCAGGAGTAAAACACTGCCAGAGTACTGCAGTACGTGTTGGAGAGTACTACAGTACTACAGTATAGTTCAGTACAGAACCACCAGGACCACGTCAAAGAGCAGAACCACCAGGACCACGCTGGGACCTCCTCTCTCCTTCTGACACATGGTTACACTGGTACTGATGGTGTTACCATGGTGATAATTAACACTAATCACCAGAGAATTGTTGTTACCATGGCAGCAGCGGGAGCAGCAGAGGTTGTGGGATGGGATGGAGGAAGAGGGGTGGGGGGCATTTAAAGACATTGGTCACTGGGGACAGGGGGAGGAGGGTAAGGAGGGGGAGGAGGTGTTTAATATTCAGAATTAGAGCTGCAGCAGGAAATGAAGATGATGAAGAGGACGAGGAGAAGGAGGATGATAAAGAACATAATGATGATGAGGAGGAGGATAAAGAGGATGATGAAGAGGGACTCTTCAGTGTGTGACGTCAGACACAGCAAACATCAGTTCTGTGTCACTGCAGGTGAAACAGTTCTGAACATACGTGGAGCTCAGATTTTAAAAGGTAAAAGAACAATGATACGTGGAGAAACCGGGACCAGGACTGGATGCGGGTCTGTATACTTGGAGTGAGGGGACACATGCTGAAGGGAAACAGAGACGAGACTCAGTCTGAACCAGAACAGGGAAGCTGAGGAAACAGTTAAATTGATTGATTGTTGTGAAGGATCAGGAAACAGGTGACGACCAGCTGAAGGGGAGTGAGTTGAGATCTAGAGAAAACACAAAGGGGGAGTAAGAGATGAAGTCTGGAGATGAATTCAATTCAATTCAATTCAACTTTATTTATATATTTATATGGAGTCCCCCAGCAGACTAAACCTATAGCAGCATACCTAAGAGATGGTTCAGAGTCACCTGATCCATCTCTAA